>CM056720.1:80460602-80969926 GCA_029844215.1 Przewalskia tangutica | reverse complement strand
GGTGTTTATGTATATATCTTTGAAAGCAGTATTTTGGATTGCTTTGTTTGGCCCCCATCATGTCTCTTAGTGTGTTGCATTATTTTTATTTCATGATTTTCTACGATGTTGTATCACTAGGGTGCAGGTAGGCACCGATCCACGGGCAGGTTGGTCGTGACACGCATGTGACTATCTGAAATTATGTGAGTATTCCAAAAATATCTAAGTGAAGTCTTAAGAGACCAAGACAAGTGGGGGTGACCGTGTCACGCTCCGTTCGTAAAATATTTCATCTCTCAAAATATCCCATAATTGGTCAAAATATCAGAAAACCTTAGGCCCCTTAAAATCGTAAATTTGGGATGGGCCCAGTGACCAAATACGAATCTTGAAAATCCAAAACTCCAGTATATTACAAATCCCATATACCAAATATAAATCAATTCAACTAATAAACCTTTTTTTCTTTCCACGAGGTTGATATTTCCTTAGAAAATAGTGTCTTTTCTTTCCAAGAATTCAAATCTCATTTCATTTACAGCGGCGTTCTCAATCTCGTTGCCTTGGAATTACGGGGTGCAACATCTTTCTCATGAAACGCGATGGTCGAATGTTACGTCACAGGATTGATCTAAGCGATATATGATGTAGTTCCTTTAACTATACCTTACCGCAATCGAATAAATACGCGTGGCCTGATAAATCGCAGCATGCGTATCGTGATCAAAGCTGACGAGGGATCAAATCTGAAGTGTATATAAACACTGATAACTCACGTTCATGGCTAAAAAGTTCTCTTTTAACGCCGTTATTGTAACTATAAGCGCTTGTTATTTCGTTTTCTTGCCTTCATTGCTGCGTGTGCTTTGGCTTTTAGTATGCGTGCATAATTTCCGAATATTGCCTACGTTTTCGATCGTTAGATTCCACTACGTCCTAACAGTTTAAGGCCATTCCAGACTCTCCGCGACGGTTGGTGAGCGATGTCCCTGTGAGCAATGCAGTTAAGCCCAGACTTGGGCGTGCGTCCTGGCCGATACTGTCGTGAGTAGGACCCGTCTCAGCCCGGCCAGCTCCGATTCGTGTTTATGGGTTGACGAGAATTGGCCTGACCAGGCCAATACGTCACATGCTCGTTCTTGTGCGAAATAATCTTACTACCGAGAAGGCATGCGTCAGGTCTCGGCGGTTGTCGATATTCTGGAGTTCACCAATTATTCCATGTCCCAGTGTTCGTTGCCGATCCCAGCGTGCGGGTAGGTGGCAATAATCTCAAAATCACGTTGTCTGCCATAACAACCACTATTTACTCCGGTACGATATTATTCTGCATGCTCGGCAAAAGCGTCTCTGACACGGGCAATCTAAACATGGTATGTCATGGTGATTAGACACGATCTTTCAGAGTCTATCAAAATCTTAGTCCGATTCATTTACCTGCGGTATTCAAATCATTACATATATAAAGCCTAGGTGTGGATTAGTTCCCTGGTTTAAGTACGCTGGTGACAATTATTAAAGCAACATTGTAGTAATCCGTAATCATTTAGAATGACACATGGCCCCAATTAAATATAGTAAAATCACGAGATACCGTCGTATATCTGATAGTTTTACCAACTTTGGATCTGTGATCCATTATAATTCTTTACGGGCCCTTATTTGCCTTTCGTAGAAACTGCCAATCACAATATGTCGTTAGGGAGAGACTACCGTATGACACGGTTCTATCGCCTTGCGATCTCGGGGTGAGAAAGAATGGAAACGATCTAAATAACCTCATTTTTCTTTCATACAACCTGATAACCAGCGGAAGATAAATAACTTTTCGTTTTTCTTTTAATAAGCAAAAGGCAAAGCGAAAATGAGGCTTTTCATAAAATATATATAACACCGAATGAGTCTGGCCAGATCTGTGATGTAAATACCACTCCACGCGTTGACACATGAATACGGACACGTAGAGTTTGGACAAATACTATGTGGGATAAGACTCAGTCATTGCCCGTAAATGTCTGAGAATCTAATACAAACTTATTTGATATGTGAGACTTTCAGGCATAGTGGAGTTGTCTGATAGAAAGTATTTGGAGATCTAAGCTCATGAATCACCCAACTAAGTACCCTGTACCTCTGAGCGTAGGCATGGCCCGAAAGAGTTGGTCTGACATGTCTTAAGTATGGAACGGAAATAAAAGTACAATAGATCGCCTTCTCTGAAAGAATGACGGGGCAAGTATGAAAAATCAAATATCGAGATCGATATGTCATATAAAATAAAACATTGCACTTGTATCTTTGTACTACTATAACCACCAGGAGTCAAGCATATTTTTCAGAGCGCGCCAGAGTCATGTCAAAATCGGGGACATAACTCTGGAATCGTTATCACCGATCATTCGTGGGACTTTCACAGCATGGAGTGCGTGGACCGCGTAGGACAATTTTTCCACATATAAGTTATTGCTTGCGTGAGACTTTCACTCGCAGCCATTGCAATGGTTATGAGACAATTGCCCAGCGTATGACTATTTAGCGCGTGAGACTATTCCTCGCGTAGGTCAGAGTGGACTCGCGTGACGTCATGCCCAGTCTTTCATTATCATGAAGCCTGATCTGGATTATGTCACGGGTTGAACCCATGATGAATAACATAGCACAAATGGCTATCATGAACAACATGTCTGAGTTAAATAATCTTTGCTCTCATTAATAAAAATGAGTGAACTATCGTTATAAATACCCGAGAATTTTGACGTCGTAGTACCCAGCGCGTATAATAGACTTGTTTATAAACTCAAGGCCTTTTATTAAATGTACTATATTAAGGATTTAATTATGGACATTCGCATGATTCATATAACATTTTCCTGAAGATTTATGTTGTAATCATGGACATTCTCGCGTGATCGAACACCTGATTTTCACGAAGTTTATGTTGTAATCATGGACATTCTGCAATGATCAGTACACAATTTTTGCAATAATCATGGACATTCTCATGATTTCCATATGTATTTAAACCATCTCTTGACTTTCCATAAAGCGGTATAACAAACTTCCCGTATAAACTAGTTATATGTTTCGTTTTAAAAAGCTAAAGCAACTACCCGCATGCTTTCGACTGTCTGACCAGAGACATTATCATGTAAGTAACATTAGAATCAGACAAGAAGTACTGTATCGTATATTATTTATAAAAAGAATGTTTCATGCGATATTTGAGAGTTGAACACAAAGTATACGTCGTCTATTCTTTATAAAAAGAATCATTTACGTCTGATATTAGGGACCCGGACCCCCGAAAATTACTACGTCACGTCTATTTTTTTAAAGAATCCTTTTTATGTAATAAACCTAAAATACTAACACTCATAGTATCAAGGCAATATCTACTTTTCCAATCAAGTTACTACACCTTTAGAAATTCAATTCAAGGTTTTGAAATAAAATAACTTCTACTTTAAAATCTCATAACTACATACATTTAAATCCAAGTTACTTCTCTTTACATCAAGTCATTTACTCTTATTTAAATCAATCAAGTAACTTATACCTGCTAAATCAAGTTACTTCCTCTTTAAAATCAAGTAACCTATACATTTAAATCAAGTTACTTGTACTCTTTAAATCGAGTAACATATACTTTTCAAATCAAGTTTACTACACTTTCAAAAATCAAGTCTCATGCACTTTCTCAGAAATCAAGTCTCCTATACTTCAAAATTAATACTTATAGGAGCCGTTAATAGGTTATACTCGTTTATAACGATCTTGTTAAAACAGATTTCATGATCTGTAAAATGTAATATAATTTTTAATGTCTTATCTTACTTTACATGCAGATGGAGAATTCTACTACATTTCAATATAATCGATTGTCTATACATTTTCATTGTAATGCTTAATGGCTTGTTAGATACTCATTTTCATTAGTGTAGTAAATTAGGAAGAGGTCAACTGACTCAATACTTCTAATTCTTGACTGCTTACCAACATCCCCTATAAGAACTGTAAGAACATAGGAATATTTTTGACATGTCTTTAGCATAAAATCAATAACATGAGATACTTCCTAATGACAAGGCAGAGTATACTCAAGAATAATTCATGTATTACTCCAAACAACAATGCAAGTATACTTCAAGAATAAGTAAATGTATACTCTCACGAATAACAAGGCAACGTATACCGCTTCAATAACCATCATGCCGATAAGGAAGGATTTCACATACCCTGCATTGACGACTAATCAACACGCACAAGTAGGCACATACGCTTCTAATGTACTTCAACCTTATCGCTATTCACTCAAGACAAGTAGACTATGCTACAATTAGTACTTCAACCTAAAATGACAATAGACTTCTATCAACTTCAAGCTACTATTATAAGATTCTTATACCAATTAACGGCCTCTTATTCTACGGAAATTTGGGCAAGACTTCCTTGTTTCTCACGTGACTTTTCCACCTTTTCCAAGTGCCCGAATTTATCGACCAACAAGCCACTTTTTAAGGCACAACCAACAGTTAACTAAAGGGGGATTACACGCCTAACTTGACGTGTAAAATTTTTCCCACAATCTATATAAAGCTTGATACCATAAAAACACCACAATAATCCAACATTATGGTACAATGTAGCCTTTAACAATTTCTTATTCCTTAGGACTTTCATTAGCCATTTTACCACATTAAAATGTGCATGTTAGGGGCTGATTTTCCAGCATTACAACACCCTAAACATTCCATAATACGAGACTACAACGCCTAACGCTTTGGGCGCTACCAACAACAACTATAACAATCCGATAACTCTTTCTTTAATCCATTTTATTCCAATTAAAGTTCCAACACTTCTATATATGTCATACCAACTTATCAACAACCATATTACCTCATTTTAACATTTAAACGAGTGTGGATAATAACAACAATATAACCAATCTAAACCAATGGCACAAAATTGCCTCAAATCGCCAACATATCTATCATATACACATCTTATTTTCCATTTCTTCCTTAACATAAATTCATCCTTTAAACATAACAATAAGTAATATCCAATTCGCAGCCAAGAAGAATTATTACCTCATTTTTGTGCCAAAAATCGCCCAAAACAAATCCGGGGTATATGGTCCGCAATTTTCGTTTCGCTCCACTTATTCAAGTTCCAATCACATATATGTGACCCCTATGAGCTTATACACAACTTCACTTTGTATTTCACTTCCATAAAGTCGACGGAACCTTAGGGTTTCACCTCCTATTTTCGCCAATACATTGTTCTTCTTAAGGGATTATCTTGGCTTAGCACTTCATTAGGGAGCTTAGTCTTGGGTTTGAGGATTTATCAAGAAGATTGAACAAATTTTGGTCTCCGAAATGGCTCAGCCGCAGAGCTCATCAAGAGGCGGAGGGAATTTTCTAAGTGTGCAAGTCTCAGACTCCTCTATGTATATATAGATGTATACTAAGTGTAGCAAGACAAGTGAAGTGGGACCCACATGGCCCACTTGTCTCAAAAATATCTAGCCAAGTCTTCCAAAAATATCTAAGTCAAGTCTTCAAAGCACAAGACAATCGCGTGGGAGGGTGACACGTGTCGACTCCCATTCGCCCAAAATATTTCATCTCCCAAAATATCCATAATCGGGTTAAAATATCGAAAACCTCATGCCCCACAAAATCGTAAAATTTCTCTGCCTCTACATGACCAAATCCGAAACTTGAAAATCCAAAACTCCAATATATTCTACAAATCCCATATACCAAATATGAGAATCAAATTCCAACTAATAAACTTTTTTTCTTCACGAGGTTCCAATATTTTCCTTAAGAAAAAGTAATTGTTCTTTCTTTCCAAAATTCAAATCTCATTTCCTGACGCACATTCTCATCTTATTGCCTTGGAATTACTGGTGTAATGCACTAACCTGCTCGCGATTGGTTCCCTACCTGGGCACCCTTCTACCTATACATCACATTAAACCAGCGGAAATTATAGAAAACTCATTTCATCATATTTTTTTAAAACAAAACAGGCAAAGTCGACAAGGGATTCATTATATATAAAACAATCCAAAGGAATCTACAACTATACAACTCACGCAAGTCCAAATTTTACATATGAATACATACCTCTAAGATCGATAAGAATTACGACGGCGTCCCGCCAGACCTCAATATACTAAGCTATAATGGAAGATCTCAGACTATAAATGACTAGACTCGAATGGTGGAGTCATCTCAATAAAAGCTGATGGAAATCCTAAGCTCATGATCACCCAACCGAGTACTCTAATACCGCGGGCACAGCGCAACCCTCGGAGAAGGGTCGCATAACAATGTACTAAGTATAAACATAAAGTACAAGAATAAGATCAAATCAAGCCAAAAGACGACAGATAAGTATGAAATCAAATACCAGATCCAACTGCGTTATATAAAAATAAGAGCCAATCAGATTTCTTTTTAAAAATGAGATTCAATCAGACTTTGAAAAAATACGCAGAGCCATGTCAAATCAAGAATGTCTATCTGCATACAATCCACATATATATATCTATAATATAAGGTGACTACACGAGTATCTAATTACACTACGGACCTTGTCCATGAAATAATATATGGTATTCGCCTACCTTTCTAGACACGCAGAAAGTCATGTAAGGTATTCTTCCCTTCTGGACGCCAGAAAGTCAATAAGGTATTCTCGCCCGCCATGAGACGCCAGAAAGTCATGTAATATACACCGTCGCTTATTAAGGTATATTGTCCGGCGCTACTAGACACTAGAAATTATGTAATATACACCGCCGCCTATTAAGGTATACGCCTACTTTACAGATACTCAGAAAGTCATGTAATATACACCGCCGCCATTAAAGTATATTGCCCGACCTTTCTAGACACTCAGAAAGTCATGTAATATACATCGCTCGCCATTACGGTATACTGCCTTACTTTCTTAGACACGATAAAGTCATGTAATATACACCGCTCGCCCATTAAGGTATATTGCCCACCTTTCAGACACAGTAAAGTCATGTAATATATACAGCCCTGCCCATTAAGGTATACTGCCCGGCCCTTTCTAAGACACAGTAAAGTCATGTAATATATAACGCTCGCCTATTATGTATATTGCCTGCCTTTCAGACACGGTCCAAATATAAAGGATCAGATACATATAGCTATCACAAGCAAACTATGTGTAATTTAAATCTTTTTGACTCTCTATTAGCACAAATAGAATGAACTATCATTTTTTAAAAACTCAAGGCATTATCAAACCTCAATAGCACCATGTACGCCCATGACATCCTTTCATTTATAAAACCCTCAAGACACTAGCACTTTTAGCATCAAGGTACTTTCACTTTTAAAATCATTAAAATGAACTCTTTACTATAAAATCAAAGGCACATCTCATCTCTTCCCTTTTATAAAAATCAAGGTACTACCACATCTTTCCTTTTAGAAAACCCCAAGGTACTATTAATAAAATAGATAGAACAACTTCTCTTTAGAAACTCAAAGTACTATCAATAGAATATGTACACAACTTCCATTTTAGAAACCAAAGTACAATCAATAGAATGTATCACTAAGGATTAGGTTCCAATAGAACTCTATTAAGATCAAGTCAAGTATCGTTTAAGGATTTAGATCCACTCACTTTCTAAAATCAAATCAAGTATCAATAAGGATTAAAATCCACTCACTTTATAAAATCAAATCAAGTATCAATAAGGATTAAAATCCACTCACTTTATAAAATCAAATCATGCCAAAAGAAGGATAATTCACATACCACAAGAACTAACAAACTCTACAATCTAGAATACGTCTAAATGTAATTCAACCTATAAATACAACAACACTTCTATCAACTTCAAGCTTACTAGTGTAGGTTAATACCAAGTAAAGGTTCTCTTATTCTACAAAAATTTGGGCAACACTTCCTTTGTTTATACGTACTTTTCCACCTTTCAAAGGCCCAATTTCATCGATAACCAAGTCACCAATTAAGGGTACAACCAAACAACAACCAAAGGGGATTACATGCCTACCTTACATGTAAAATGGTGCCCCATAATCACATAAAAACAGTCCACAAAATCAGTCCAATATCCAATAACAACAAGGGTAAAATGTGAAGCCTTTTAACACCTTTTTATACCCTTAATCTCTTAGGACATTCATTAGCAATAACCACACTTAAACATGCATAACGAGGGATGAATTTTCAGAACTCCAACACCCTAAAACAATCCCTAAAAATTGTATAATAATGTCCAACAATTTCACAGAATATGCGGACAACAACCCCACTACGATTACCCTTTCCATAATCCTTTTTAATCCAATTCCAGTTCCAATACTTTTATACAAGTCATAACAAATTTTCAACAACAATATTAGTTCATTATAACATGTAATAGGTGACGTTAATAACAACAATTATAGCCAACGACATCAACATCCGAAAATTGTCATTCTCGGCCAACCCTACCAAAATTGTCCAAACACTTTTTATCCTTCATTCCTTTTAGCAAAAAATCATCTATACATTATAACAATATGTAATATCCAATTACTTCAAGATAAGGAAGAATTTGTACCTTAAAATTGCCCAAAAACCGTCCAAGGCAGTCCGCTCAACTTTGGCCCGCAGTTTTCGTTTTGCTCCATTTCTTCAAGTTCCAATCACACACATGTATCCTCTACAAGCTTATAACCAACTTCCTTCACGCTTACCTCCACAAAGTCGATGAACAAGCTAGGGTTTTCAACCCCAATTTCGGCCAACATAGATTTTTGGAGAACTTGGAGAGTTAACTTGTCTTAGAACTTGATTAGTGTTCTTAATCTTGTATAATAATCAACCTTTGTTCTTGGAAAATTTGTTCTTGGATTTTCGAAATTTAGGGTTAAGAGGAGAGAGAAGATAGTTTGGAAGATGAAAAATGTAACAAATGATCTAAGTCTTTATCTCTTTCTATATTGATATTTCCTTTAGCATGACAAGTGGAGGAGTGGCACGTGTCACCCTCCCATTGGCAGAATCTCACTTCATAAAATATCTAGATATTTGTCCAAAATATCTTAAAATTGAAGGGCCCCGCAAAATTGTGAAATTCTCGGCGGGCCCCATATTATCAATTCCAAGACTTCACAATAATATACTAAGTCCATAAATCCAAATTTGGGAATCTAACTCCGAGTAAATAATTTTCTCTTCACATTTTTCCGAGAATTTTTCCTTAAGAAAAATGATTTTTTCCCAAAATTCACATCTTTTATCCTTAAGTATGTTCTCATATCATTTTCTTGAAAATACGGGGTGTAACTATTATCTCAAAAACCATGTCAAGACGTCCAACTATAAATACCACAACTACTATCAACAACTATAGAGTTTTATCTCAAATACTTTATGGATTACTTTACCAAAGGGTCACTTTAAGCAAGGAGAACTTAAGAATACTTAAGAACATCAAGAATCATAACTTAAGTACCCAAGAGATCCTTCATACCAAAGCTCTTTCCAATTCTCCAAGACTTCCGAGTTGTTTCCGACAATCCACGTAGGATTTCAAGGTTATACAAGATCCTTGAAGGAGAATTAACACTTCAATCTTAAGAAATGGTTCCTCAAAAGTGGTTATACCTTGAGAGAGGGGTTGGTGACATTTAGGAGTGAAAAGGGTCGAAACTGACTTAATTAGAAAGAAGCTTCGAGGTTTGGCCTTATATATACCTTCTCTCCGCCTCCTATCCGTAGGAGGATGTGTGAAGCAACTGGGGTTCTACGTCTGCATCCTCTACCGAATTTTTTGGCAGGGAGGTGTCCAATTAAGTTCCTTGATCCTCTGCCGCATCCACAATGTGAAATGGATTGTGGGCAAAACACTTGGGCCAGACGTATCGTTCTATCTTTGTTAAACTTTTTCGAGAGTTGATTCCTTTGATCTCAATGGCTTATAACTATCCATAAACCTTCTTAGCATCCATTTATGTCACGACCCGAACCCAGGCCCGTGACTGGTGCCTTACCCCGGGCACCCTAGTAGTCATACATCAGAGAAAATCAGCGGAACATAAATCAATAACATGAAATAAATGTATATAAACGATAATCAGGAACACTGCTTTCTGATATATATAAACAACAACCTTTCAACATGAACAGTTTAATCTTTTTACAAACCTCGCCTACAACAAGATTACATGCACTCTACGAATGATATGATAACAACGATTTTAACAGTGGCCCCGCCATACCTCGAATGTAAGCACCTATAACAACAGTGGACTATACCAAGATAAGCCTCCGAGGAACGGAGCTTCCAAACGCTGAATCATGGACTCCTAAGAGCGTAGGATCAACGATCGTGTACTTAACTCATGCAGATGAACGCAGCCTCGGCGAGGTCGCATAACAGCACCGAGTATGTGAAATCGAAATAACATCAGAAATGAAATCATAGTAGTCTATATAAAGGTGAGACACGTATGATAACCAAACTACGCTCACAATAAATAAACAAGCATGCCAAGTCGTGACTCACGCCTCAAGTCATCACAAGAACCGCGTGGTAAGTACGAAGGCATAGCCGACTACTAAGACCCGCAGATAAACAAACAAAATACCATAAATCGATCACGAGGTCTTTCTAGACCGCACCACATGATCGGCCGCCTCGCTCAGATCACGCGCACGCCTATCCTCGAACTACCAGCCCGCACAGGTCACCCACGGACCCGCATGAGGTATTCCTAGAATCACGGTCCTGCATCACCCGAGGTATACCTCGCATCGAGGCGCTTTAACCCCAGATTCACCTAGGCTCCCGCACTCGCATAGTCCTCAAAGACCGTGATAGTCCTCAAAGACCGTGACAGAGCATCCCCGCATCAGCTAAACACCCGAATGATCAACTCGAGCTCCGCAACTCCGCATAGTCACAAGGATCAGATAGGCCGTACTCCGCATCAAGGGTGGCAAGCCCTGTGATAACAAGTCAAGAGGGTATGTGATATAATAACAAGATAACGCTTAACGTTTGACAACGTAAGCACAACAAGAGTGACCCCCTTACATAATAATCACAAGATACTAACACACGTAGCATCCTAACATGTTTACTTATCAAATCAACAAGAAAGTATTACAAGGCTATCACAAACCAATACAATCAAGTTATTCACACAAGGTACTTTCTACTAACAAGTTCGGGTACCTATCCCCAATGTACTTCACACATTAAATCTTTAAAAGATCTGTTTTGTTCACATAAGTCGCACAATACCCGTAGTATAAAATAGAGTGACTGTCTTTTTAAGTAATCAAAAATACTTACCTTTGTAAAATCAAGTAACAACATCATTTTCCAAACGTCCAAGTTTGCCTAATTTCAAATGTTTACGTTTCTTATTTTAGAAAGGTTTCGTAGTTCATAGTCTTATTTATTTAGGAATATAATTCTCTTTTAACAATCTGAGAAACATAAACCTTATGTGTGAGTAGATATTCTGTTTATAACAATCTTATTACAAGCCCATGATCTAGGAAATATCATTTTGTCTCATCTTAGCTTCATACAGTGGAAGTTTCTACCGGTTTTAATAATACTTAATCACAAACATTTTTATTAACGCTCGCAGTTGGTTTGTCGATACACATTCCGATTTCAAATCAAGAAACATTCTTAGTCGTTATACCTAACTTCCCATAAGCTAGTATAACTCTTAAGTTTTCAAAACCAAGTATTACTTCTTCTTTCAAAATGATTCAAAAATCTTTGAAATACTTCAAGTTCTTTATTATCACATAACCAAATCCGCTTATAGTTCAAATCGCTTACCTCTTAAAACCACAAGTATTTTCTTACCTACATAAAGTTATAACCAACTTCCCATAAAGCCGTTATAACACTTTATGTTTTAAACCAATCAAATACATTTAGCATACGACGCTCACCGTACTAAATAGTTCACACATATCATGCTAGAAGAGATAGGAAGAGGTTCACATACCGCGACGAGCATCGACTAATAGCAAAACGCCCAAGTACCTCCAACCGCCGGCTACTCCTTAAGCCAAGTAGATCGCGCCATACGTAGTACTTCAACCTATAAGGCCACAAGGCGCTTTATTAACATTTAGACCTCATCAGAGAATATTCTACCAAAAATTCAGCAAGACCTCCCGCAATCACAGAAATCTCTCCTCTATCGAGGCCGCCATCAAGCCAACTGCGGGGTTCATACATCTAACCGACGTGCACAATTCTACCTCACGTAAAAACTACACAAGTCATCAGAATACACCCCATGTAATTGCTCAAAGACTTTTCTTAAAATGTTTCTTATTATTCAGCTTAAGTCCAACGACATCACGATAACAACGCTCGCTTCTATATATAGTATACTTCAACTATATAGTCTAACAATCATGTAATTTCCAATTACAATAGAGGACAAGATATTTACCTCGATAAGCCCATAATTATCCAAGTAAAAGTCGATCCCGCAACGCTAGCTCCAACTCCGAGCTCCAACCCGGCCTAAAACCACCCTTAGAAGTTCTAACCAACTTCTACTTAATACTCCAACTAACAATGGAGATTTCCTTAGGGTTTCGTTTTGTGACTCAAGGGAAGTATAATAGTATTTCGGTTTTTAGTATGTATAACCTAGAATACTACAAGGTATACGGCTAAGGTAATTTGGGCATTACAACAATACTTTTGAGAGTATTTCTACCAAGAGGTAGTATTTCGACTAGCACAACTAGGCTAGGGTTGCTCTCGCCCAAAGGCCACCAAAGGGGAGGGCTGGACGAGAACCATACTAAGGGGGAGAGGGATTTCAACACTTAGGAAATATTTGTGGATGAAGAAAGTTCATCACTTGTAGGGTATTTATAGATGTCAAGGCCAACCAATGGCCAAGATGAATCCAAGTGTTAGGCAAGTGTAGTGTGGATTTAGCCAAGTGTCTTGTGGGTCCCACTTTCATCTACCACACAAAATATCTACATAACATCGACCAAACATTTTAGGCAAGAAAAGCACAAAAACGTGCTCAACCAAAAGCCCCCAAACCGCCCACTGGGTGACAAGTGTCACCCTCCCGTTGGTCCAAAATATTTCATCTCTCTAAAAATCCAGAAAATAATAAACGACATAGCCGAATTTTCCCTACGAAAGTCGTGGAAACGCTTTCATTTAAAAACGACTTAATCGGGTGTCAGGAACAAATAATTTTCGGCCAAGCCACTTTAAAGCCCAAACTTTTCACGCACGCCCCACGCATACCGAAATACGTGGTATAACATTCTCCTTCCTTAGAAACATTCGTCCCGAATGTTCCTTCTAAGTCTCAAACAAACGGCCAAAGATAGTCTTCATCGCTATACTTGCGAGAACAACTCGCCACACACGGTCACTGAACCGACTTGCGCAAAATACTTACCTCCAAGTCCACGAGGAAACACCTCTAACATCACCACAAACACCTCTCTCGGGTCTAAAATATACTTCCTTCAGACCTTCTCTTTACAAAAGAAATGATACCACTTTTGTCACTTGTCATGAGGTTCTAGTGTCACCCGCGACTAACAAATGGTACCGGTTGCATGCCATCCTCGAGGCTGGTCACATACCTCGAACTCTTACCACATTCTCGACATCGCTTCGCTTAAAACTCGGTTACTATCTCTAACGTGGTCGCCATTAATCGAACACTCGACGGATCTCCGATACTTTCCTAACATATCAATACGAAAGATCGACGTATCGCTTCCTAAGTCGGACGGCAAAAGCTAACATATAGGCAACCGCCTATTCTTCACATGAACTCGGGCCCAAAGCAACTCGCTAAGTTCTCAGTATTCCAAAACTCGCCACACCCAACCCGGGGCGGTACTTTCAAGATCGACCACAACTCGGGAACTCTGCCGCCGCCGATTATCCGCATCGATTTCTCCGAGTCGCTGTAACCTCTTCTAGACAAGCTTTACCCTATCCACACCGGAATAAGCTCTCAACCAATTATTCGAATCTTGCCAACATCGACCCAATCGACCGGCGATTTACACATCCGCCCATACGCTTCATAAGGCGATATCCGAACACCGAAACGGTAGCTTAAACACCTTCAACAGAGACAACAATCCCTACAACTACCCCGAAATCCACACACCGCCCGAGGCGTAATGCGATTCTCGAGACTCACTCGCGTTTAACGCCGCTGGTACAACTTTTTAAAGCAAAATAGCTACCACTGGCTTCACTGTCGCCATAAGGCGAAGGTAGGCACCCTGCAAATTTACAACCTTTTTGATAAAAACAACACCGCCGAGTACACGCTTTTGCTAGAAGACAAGACGGCCGACTTCCTCGGCCCGACATCTTCGGTCGAACGATCCACGAATGCAGACGTTGGTTAACTAAACTCGGCCTAACACCTCGTGACTTACCACGCCGACCACCACAACCGACTTCACCACCAAACATGCCGCGGGTTGACCCGCAACGCGGCCTCAACCCGACCAAGAACGCCGCTAAACGCTAGCTCTCCAAGGAAAACTCTCACTAATCACGTTACTAAAACCTAGCGGTCTTCTTAGCTCAACTACCCTCTTTCATTCCACACTACTCGTGGACTTATCCCAGAACATAGCTCACGGCACTATGCACTCCTATAAGTGGTCAAACATAAACATACGCCTTTTTACTCGAGACGGCCTTACCTCTAAGGTCTCTACGATAAAACTCTAAGGCTCACACCTTCTCTATCCCCCAAAATCTTACTTCCTGCTAACCCACCATGATTTCTAATCACAACTAACACATCGCTATCGTAACATAGCACTTAAGATATACTTACCTTATCACACAAACCGATCTCTAGAGGTTAAAGATATGCCCTGACTCCATCGCTTCACCCCTTAGTCGTTTAATCAAATCCGCCTGCAGGCGCATAAATTGGGAAGATGACGAACTACCCACCGATCCCAAGGCTAAGTCCTCCTACTAGACACTCTCGACATCAGACTGACGGCCGTAGATGCAACAAGTACCAACTAAAAGACGACATTCTCGAGATGACGCCGCTACATCGTGGAACACCGAAAATCAATCTGATGGCCGAACTCTTCGCAGCGATCGCGGAACCTAAGCTCGAGCTCGACCAACTCCTACATACCTTTAACGCCCCGAACCCCGCGAGACCGCTTCGCATCGTGGACGCGCATAATCTAATTCACGCGAGGCGACTCGCCGAAGTTACCAGGACCTCGCCGCTTCGCCCTCTTCTCGCCCTTCTAACCCGCCGATCTCACGCTTTCGCCGCCACGCGCATAAGCCCGCATACGTGCCATGCTCGCTTCAATCAAGAATTACTTGCACAACCTCTCGCTGATAGTCATCACGATCGCTACATCCAGATACACTCGTAGCCAAATCCATAGCTAGTAATGTGGTCGCTTTTGCAATCTATATTCTTCGTTCGATCGCGAATCGGCGTTCAAATATCATGGCCGCAGAGGAATCGCCGCCACTGCGCTAAACTCACTGGGCTAGCGACGCCGCAAAACTCCCCGAATGAAGCACCACCCTGTGATGATTGGTCCCGTGCCCACGTGAACCCTTCCTCAACTCTACCAGCCTCCTCGGCCGCTTTGCCTCCCGGGTCGGCCGCTCTACGCGAGGCATAACGGTAGTGGAAAGAAATACGTTAGAGGTCCAACTTACAACACGCCTCTAAGGCACGATCTCAGAGTGAGAAGAATAGAAACCAATCCTAAATATCCTATAGCCTCTCGATTATCGCGGTGCACAACACACCGATAATCGCACTTACCTGGATACTTCGTAGACACTTTCCGAGGATTAATCGCCTGATACCACTTTTTGTCACGAACCAACTCGCCCGCGGATCGTGCCTTACCCCGCACCCTAGTAGTCATACATCGAGAAAATCAGCGAACATAAATCAATAACATGAAATAATGTAAGTATAAACGATAATCAGGAACACTTCGCTTTCTAAGATATATATAAACAACAACTCTTTCAACATGAATGCTTTAATAATCTTTTACAAACCCCGCCCACAACAAGATTACATTGCACTTCTACGAATGATATGACAACAACGACGGATAGGCCCCACATACCTCGAACGTAAGCACCTATAACAACAGGGACTATACCAAGATAAGCTCCGAGGAACTGAGCTTCCAAACGCTGAATCGCGACTCCTAAGAGCAGGATCAACGATCGCGCACCTCAACTCGCAGATGAACGCACTTCGGGCGAGGTCGCATAACAAAAATTTGTATGTGAAATCAAATAAATATCAGAAATGAAATCATAGTAGTCTATATAAAGCAGAGATACGTATGATAACCAAACTACGCTCAATAAATAAACAAGATGTCAAGTCGTGACTCACGCCTCAAGTCATCACAGAGAACCGCCATGGGTAAGTAATGGCATAGCCGACTACTAAGACCCGCAAGATAAACAAAATACCATAAATCAGATCACGAGGTCTTTCTAGACCGCACTACATGATCGGCCGCCTCTCGCCCGCAGATCAATGCGCACGCCTATCCTCGAACTACCGCAGCCCCGCATAGGTCACCCACGGACCCGCATGCAGGTATTCTCTAATCACGGTCCTGCATCACCGAGGTATACTCAGCATCGACGAGGGCGCTTTAACCCCAGATCCACCTAGGCTCCCGCAGCTCGCATAGTCCTCAAAGACCGCATAGTCCTCAAAGACCGCATAGTGGCATCCCCGCATCGCTAAACACCCGAATGATCAATCCCGAGCTCCCGCGAACTCCGCATAGTCACAAGGATCGCATAGGCCGTAGACCAAGATCGCGGTGGCAAGCCCTGTGATAACAAGTCGGGGGGTATGTGATATAATAACAAGATAACTGGCTTAACGCTTGACAACGTAGCACAACAAGAGTGACACTTTACATAATAATCACAAGATACTAACACACGTAGCATCCTAACATGTTTACTTATCAAATCAACAATAAAGTATTACAAGGCTATCACAAACCAATACAATCAAGTTATTCACACATGTACTTTCTACTAACAAGTTCGTACCTATCCCCAAAGTACTTCACACATTAAATCTTTAAAAGATCCGCTTTGTTCACATAAGTCGCACAATACCCGTAGTATAAAATAGAGGACAGTCTTTTAAGTAATCAAAATACTTACCTTTGTAAAATCAAGTAACAACATCATTTTCCAAACGCCCAAGTTTTCCTAATTTCAAATGTTTACGCTTTCTTATTTTAGAAAGGTTTCAGAGTTCATAGTCTTATTTATTTAGGAATATAATTCTCTTTTAACAACTGAGAAACATAAACCTTATGTGTAGTAGACATTCTGTTTATAACAATCTTATTACAAAGAATGCATGATCTAGAAATATCATTTTGTCTCATCTTAGCTTCTATGCAGTGAAGTTTCTACCGGTTTTAATAATACTTAACTCACAAACATTTCCTTTTATTAACGCCGCAGTTGGTTTGTCGATACACATTCCGATTTCAAATCAAGAAAACATTCTGCCGTTATACCTAACTTCCCATAAGCTAGTATAACTCTTAAGTTTTCAAAACCAAGTATTACTTCTTCTTTCAAATGATTCAAAAATCTTCAAATACTTCAAGTTCTTTATTATCACATAACCAACCAGCTATAGTTCAAATCCGTTACTCTTAAAACCACAAGTATTTTCTTACCTACATAAAGTCGTTATAATCAACTTCCCATAAAGTCGTTATAACACTTTATGTTTTAAACCAATCAAATACATTTAGCACACGTGACGCTCACCGTGACTAAATAGTTCACATATCACGCTGTAAGAGATAGGAAGAGGTTCACATACCTCGCGACGAGTATCGACTAATAGCAAAACGCCTCCAAGTACCTCCAACCGTCGGCTACTCCTAAGCCTAGATCGCGCCATACGTAGTACTTCAACCTATAAGCGCCACAAGGCGCTTATTAACATTTAGACCTCATCGTAGAACATTCTACCAAAATTCAAGAAGACTTCCCCGCAAATCACAGAAATCTCCTCCTCTATCGAGGTCGGCCATCAAGCCAACTGGGGTTCATACATCTAATCGACGGTACAATTCTACCTCACGTAAAAACTACACAAGCTCATCAGAATATGCTCCCATGTAATTGCAGCTTCAACACTCTTCTTTCAAAAGTTTCTTATTATTCGTGCTTAAGTCCAACGACATTGCCGATAATAACGCCGCCTATATATAGTATACTTCAACTATATAGTCTAACAATCATGTAATTTCCAATTACAATAGAGGGACAAGATATATACTCGATAAGCCCATAATTATCCAAGTAAAAGTCGATCCTGGGCAACGCTTACTCCAACTCCGAGCGCCCAACCCGCCTCCAAACCACCCTTAGAAGTTCTAACCAACTTCTACTTAATACTCCAACTAACAACGGAGATTTCCTTAGGGTTTCGGTTTTGTGGATCAAGGAAGTATAATAGTATTTTGGGTTTTTAGTATAGGTATAACCTGAATACTACAAGGTATACGGCTAAGGTAATTGGGCATTACAACAATACTTTTGAGAGTATTTCTACCAAGAGTGGTAGTATTTCGACTAGCACAACTAGGCAGTGGCGGTTGTTTCTCGCCCAAAGGCCACTCAAAGTGGGAGGTTGGACGAGAACCATACTTGGGGGAGAGGGATTTCAACACTTAGGAAATATTTCATGGAAGAAAGTTCATCACTTAGAGGGTATTTATAGGACGCTCAAGGCCAACCAATGACCAAGATGAATCCAAGTGTTAGCAAGTGTAGGTGTGGATTTAGCCAAGTGTCTGTGGGTCCCACTTTCTCATCTACCACACAAAATATCTACATAACATTGACCAAACATTTTAGGCAAGAAAAGCACAAAAACGTGCTCAACCAAAAGCCCCAAAACTGCTCCACTGGGTGACAAGTGTCACCTCCCGCTGGTCCAAAATATTTCATCTCTGAAAAATCCGTAAAATAATAAATGACATAGCCGAATTTTCCCTACGAAAAGTCATGGAAACGCTTTCACAAAAACGACTCTAATCTGGTGTCAGGAACAAATAATTTTCGCCAAGCCACTTTAAAGCCCATACTTTTCACGCACGCCCTACGCATATACTGAAATACGGTATAACAATTTATGTCATAAATAATCATTTGAACAGAATCTAATCATCGAGATAAAATTGACCAACTAGGCTCTTAAATGTACACAAAATGACATTTAACATAACTCTGAGTCCTTTAGATATATTTCCAACTCGGGCCCAAGGCCTTCCGCACTTTTATGGACATTATTCTATTTTCATCTTGCATCGACTTGGCACGATGCCCTCATCATAAGGATCGCAGTTAACGTAAGAGCTTAACGACTCTTTAAACTCTTATGACTTCTTTAAGTTTCAACTCGACCATTCCTTAATCTTCTCAATGGGGCCTTTTTTATTTCCTTAGGCTTCCTTACTTCAGGTATATTAAATATACAAAATTACGGGGTGTAACACACTATTTGATGGGATGTTGGCACTGTGATGTAATTATTTGACTTGTACTTTCTTGTTGACAAGTCTAGGGTTTTTGTAAATAAATATACCTTATGGGAGAAGAAATAAGGAGCTCATTTGGTTTTTATATTGAAACCCTAACTTCATTGTTGACCTCTCGAATGACCACACACTTCATACTATATTTCTAACTTTTGACTCTTTATTTTATGTCATCTATATTCTAGCATTTGCATTCATCTTTTGGTTTAACTACAAGAAAAATGGTTCTGATTGAATATGGTTTACTTGTCTTTAATCCTTTTCAAACAAATTTAATTGTTATCCTAAACCATTTTGTGGGTAAACAGCTTGGTATCGCTCATGGTATAGACAAACGTGATATCAGATCGATCTTGTCACGCCCAACCCCAAGCTCGCGGATGCCCTACCCGGGCACCCTTCTACCTTAACAATACAAGTAAAATGATGAAATTAAATATCACGTCATTTTTTTTCATTTAAAACAACCAGACGTGCAAGTGGCAAAGCCGATAAGGCCGCCATATATACATAACCAAAAGACACTACACCGCATACGAGTCCAATCCTACATACGAATACATGCACTTAGGAGTTAAATCAAATGTGACGGACAAGGCCCCGCCAGATCTAAACTGCATAAAGCCTGCATCAAGGACATATACCAAAAAGATAAACTCCTCGGATGTGGGAGCTATCCAAAACCCCGAGCAGATCCTACACCGCTGATCACCAAACAACAGATTTAAACTCGGCAGATGAACGCAGCCCTCAAGGAGGTCAAGACAAGAACGTACCAAGATGTGAACAATAAGTATCGTAATGAAATCATAATAGCTAAACAAAACATGAGACACGATGATAGCCAACCTACAAGACAAAACACATAAGCCATATCAAGTCGTGGACGCAAGCTCTCAAGGTCACTACTCAGATATAACTACGGGTCTCACGCCCATAATATCAATCATGCCAGGAATCCTTCTCACCGCCAAATCCATGATATAACATAACATCAAGTCCCACCTGGTATAGATCTTGGGGTTTACCTCACTTATACTCTTACCCGAGAAGTGGTAAAGAGTGGTATAGCATCTCGGGGTTTACCCTCACTTATACTCTACCCCGGATGAGGTGGTATAACGCCTGGGCTTGCCTCTCATTTATACTCTTACCCTATCTCAACCGGCCACAAACAACACATAAAGGTGTGGTACAAATTGGGGTTTACCCTCACTAATACTCTACCCCGGGAGAGGTGGTATAACGCCTGGGCTTGCCTCATTTATACTCTTACCCTATCTCGATCGACCATCAAACAAGACATAAGCACTACCATGTCTCCTATAAAAATCCGGAATTTAACCTAAGTACTACAAGTAACGGAAGATACCCGTGGAATCCCACATCACCGCAGTGACGTCCCAAGAATCTCACAACAAGACAAATCCTTCAACCGAGTCGCGACAACTTAATAAAACATAATACTTGCACTCAAAGGCTATTTCCAAAGACATATAGGCAAGTTCTCAATTAACCAAGCCAAAGTACTTATCAAGGCACACATAGGATAATTCTCATTTTATCAAGCCAAAGTACTAATCAAGGCATACATAGAATAATTCTCTTTAACAAGTCAAAGTACTTATCAAGGCACACTTATACAAATTCTCAATTTATCAATCCAAATAACTAATCAAGGCATACATAGAATAATTCTCTTTAACAAGTCAAAGTACTTATCAAGGCACACTTTAGACAAATTCTCAATTTATCAAGCCAAAGTACTAATCAAGGCATACATAGAATAATTCTCTTTAACAAGTCAAAGTACTTATCAAGGCACACTTTAGACAAATTCTCAATTTATCAAGCCAAATTACTAATCAAGGCATACATAGAATAATTCTTTTTAACAAGTCAAAGTACTTATCAAGGCACACTTTAGACAAATTTCAATTTATCAAGCCAAAGTACTAATCAAGGCATACATAGAATAATTCTCTTTAACAAGTCAAAGTACTTATCAAGGCACACTTAGACAAATTCTCAATTTATCAAGCCAAAGTACTAATCAAGGCATACATAGAATAATTCTCTTTAACAAGTCAAAGTACTTATCAAGGCACACTTAGACAAATTCTCAATTTATCAAGCCAAAGTACTAATCAAGGCATACATAGAATAATTCTTTTAACAAGTCAAAGTACTTATCAAGGCACACTTAGACAAATTCTCAATTTATCAAGCCAAAGTACTACATACGACATTCTTTTATAAAAGACTCATTTCTATGTAAAGCTCCAAGATACTAACACCCGTAGTATCAAGGCGCGTGTCTATTTTTCAAAGTAAGTTACTACACTTTTAGAAAACTCATTTCAAAGCTTGAAATCAAGTAACTCCAAATTTTCACAATCTAGGCAACTTATGCCGATTAATCAAAATAGACAACTTTCTAACCTTCCATAAAGCCGTTATAACCAACTTCCCATAAAGCCGTTATAACCATGTAAGGTTTAAGACATATCCAGTCCTTCAATAACCAAGAGACTTATACTATTAAAACCAAGTATCACATACTTACAAATCAAGTTCTTAACTTTCAAAAATACTTCAAGTCTCTTAATAGTTAGAAAACAAGTTTTCTTCTACCTTTTTTTAAACCTCAAGTAACTTCACCCTTAGCACAAGTTACTTCTCTTAAATCATGTCATTTCTCCTCTTTAAATCAAATAAGTAAATCACCTTTGACTCCTAAAGTCATTATAATGACCTTAGGTTTTAGAACTATGCACTAGCCAAAAGATTTGGAAACCACTTCCTTTTCAAGTCTCTATGCACTTTAAGAAAATACCTTCACTTTTAAGAATCCAAACTTCCCTAAGGAAAGGATTATACTACTTACAATTTAAACATCAAAGTACACTCATGAAGTACATAGAACAAATTCTATTTTAGGCAATCCAAATACAAGCAAGGAACGGATCATTCGAGTAGAACTTACTTTCTTTATTCTAAGGAATCATGCTAGAAGAGGAGATAGTTCACATACCTTTTCGGCTAATATCCACAAGCTAAGCCGAATACGCCGTACGTAGAAGTGTCAACCTATAATGGTCACAACAAGACTATCAACTTCTAGTCTCAACGAGAATAATACTAAGTATAGTGGTCTCTAATTCCACGGAAAATCGGCAAAGACTTCCTTTGTTTCTACTCACTTTGCCACCTTTTCAAGGTCGAATACACAACCAACACGCCACATTTAAGGCTCCAAACAACAACCAAACAAAGTGGGATTACACGCCTACAATACGTAAAATTCCGCCCCACAATTCATACGAAATAGTCTAAGGCACACTAGCCAATTCTCGCCAACTTACATAAAGAACACTAAGTCTTTTCCAATCCTTTTCCAATTCCAAGTTCTAAGGTCTAACATGTTATATAGTCTAAACAACTTCAACAACTACACTTTCCTTCTTTATACAACATGCGACGCTTAAACTAATAATCGACTAGAATTGAAATCTTAAAGTTAAACATGCTAGATTTCTGATTAGGTTCCAATAGCCAATAAACATATCAAACTTCATACTATATAACACATGCCATAAAATCCATAGCTACAACAATAAGTAAGCCTTAACTATTAAAACGATAAAATTTATACCTTTCAAAGCCCTTAAAATTTCCAAGATTCAAGTCGCACTTAGCAATTCTTAGCTCCTTTCCTTAAGTTCCAATCCGCCCAAGCACTCCTAGAGGCCTATGAAGAACCCATCTTCAAGTTCCAACTTCAAAGCCAAGAACTCCCTTAGTTTCCGCCATGACTAACGTGAAAACTCCGCCCAAATCTTTCTATCGAGATAACCTTACAATACCCTCGGGAACATCAAGTTAAAGTCTTGTGAACAAAGGATCAAAACTACAAATTTTTTGTGTGGGAACATGGCAAACCCGAGAGCAACTATAGTGGACAACAAGGTTTCTAATTTTTCTAAGCGTAGAAATGCCAAGTCTTGCACTAGTAGTATACTTATAACACAATGGAGGCTTCGATAACAACACTTGTTAAAATTGGAGGAAGAGATCAAGCCAAACGGCTTCGACTTGGTCAACAATGTCAAGCTATTAATTAGCAAGACTTTCTCATCTACACAATGGTCAAATGACCATTTTACCCTCACCATTTCGTCCAAGGCCACATGTGGGTGCCACGTGTCGCCTCTCTCATTCGCCCATAAAATTCAGAACCCTCATGGCCCCACAAAACGTAAAATTTCTGTGGGCCCCACGTGACCAAATCCAGAAAAATAAATTTCCATAAAATACTAAGTCCCATACTCTTCAAATAATGCATTTTGAGAATCCAATTCTCAATAACGAACATTTTTCCTTTCCGACGTCCTAAGATTTTCCGTTTAAAACAATTCTTCCTTTCGTACTCAATTTCCAAGTCTTGTTTTCCTTTCAGACATTCTCTTTTACAGTGTTCTCGACTTACGGGTGTAACATTCTTCCTTAGAAACATTCGCCCCGAATGTTCTTAGCCTGTCACGCTATACAAACTCCCACAATCCCTATACTATGCCTATCAATCAAATGCACAAGACCAACGATGCCACACACATCACCACATAACATACGTGAAACATAATAACGGACCTTCCGTCTGTGGTCCCTTCTCACAAAACTCAAGGTTACAATTTTCCCAAACACGGATCCTTAGAGGTTCCTTTCTATCCTTACTTGTCATACTTTCTCGCACTTTCAAACTCATCTAGTACACGCATAAAATCTCAAATTCTGCTTTTGTTCTCAATCTGGAGTTACTAACCAACTTGGCCATTATGCTACTTGAATTTCCGCTAAGGCCCTTCTGGTCCTTACGACGAGTTCGTGAACGCGCCCACAAACTCGCATAACGACAACTAAACTGGTCCGCATCCCCAGACCCTATCACATAATCTGACCATTTCTAATCGACATTACCCCATTCCAAACTATCTACGACCAAATGAGTCCATAACCCGACTCATCGCCACTCAGAATTTCTCATTCTTAGTCAAATAAATCTCTCTCTTATCTCAAGGTACTTCTTACCCTACCCCTATTCACTAGAGGTTGGCCACATAAGCCAAAGTATTTCTATCGCACAATCTTCCCTATCTGCCTTACACTTATACGGTAATTACAAGTTGTGAACTCTATACAACTATAGTCTCAGTCACCTATCATTCTTGTCAACATTCTTACTTCTCACTTTACTAATCAAAGTATCCCTACCTCTGGGTACTATCACTTACAATCGCTAGCACGGCTATCTTGGTCAATAACATAATCGCTTCCTCATGACTCCTATAGTCTTCTCCTAACCGAGAACCGAGGCTCTGCTAGGGCCTCAAACTCGGCGCAGGTTAACTCGCCGATCGTGGAACAACATCCAGATAACCCGGGCATAAGCCCTATCAACTCCTCGAGTCCGACTAGTAGCTCTCGCTACTCCTTTGCCCTTCTGGCGCCGTTCTCTCGAGGCATAATCAGAATACAACAATACGCCGAGAGGAATTATCGTACTAACACACTTTCTATGGCACGATCTAGAGTGAGAAGAATAGAAACCAACTCTTAAATGTCCCGTAGCCTCTTGTTTACGGGCGTGGCGCGCAACACACCGATAATCAAGACTCTACTAGACACGGCCTCAGACATTCCGAGGATCGATCGCTTCGATACCACTCGTCACGCCCAACCTCAAGCTCTGATCGGTGCCCTACCTGGCACCCTTCTACCTTAACAATACAAGTAAACAGCGGAAATTAAATAACACCTCATTTTTTTTTCTTTAAAACAACAGACGCAAGGGCAAAGCCGATAAGGCCGCCATATATACATAACCAAAAGACACTACACTGCATACGCAGTCCAATCCTACATACGAATACGCACTTAGGAGTTAAATCAAATGTGACGGACAAGGCCTCACTGCATCTAAAACTGCATAAAGCCTGCATCAAGGACATATACCAAAAGATAAACTCGGATGTAGGAGCTATCCAAAACCCCGAGCGTGATCCTACACTGCCGATCACCAAACAGACCTAAACTCACAGACGTAACGCAGCTTCAAGGAGGTCGCAAAGAATGTACCAAGTATGTGAACAATAAGTATCAGAATGAAATCATAATACTAAACAAAACAGGAGACATGTATGATAGCCAACCTACAGTACAAAACACATAAGCAGTCATATAAAGTCAGGGACGCAAGCCCTCAAGGTCACTACTCAGATATAAATACGGGTCTCACGCCCATAATATCAATCATGCCCGTGGAATCCTTCCTCACTGCCGGCAGTCCATGATATAACATAACATCAAGTCCCACCGGTGGTATAGCA
Organism: Przewalskia tangutica; assembly: GCA_029844215.1. Classification (NCBI taxonomy): domain Eukaryota; kingdom Viridiplantae; phylum Streptophyta; class Magnoliopsida; order Solanales; family Solanaceae; genus Przewalskia; species Przewalskia tangutica. Next base: position 80,943,884 of record CM056720.1, on the reverse strand, counting down.
TCTCGGGGTTTACCCTCACTTATACTCTTACCCCGGAGAAGGTGGTAAAGGTGGTATAGCATCTCGGGGTTTACCCTCACTTATACTCTACCCCGGGAGGTGGTATAACGCCTGGGCTTGCCTCATTTATACTCTTACCCTATCTCAACCGGCCACAAACAACACATAAAGCAGTGGTACAGTGCATCTTGGGGTTTACCCTCACTAATACTCTTACTCGAGGAGGGTATAACGTCTGGGCTTGCCTCATTTATACTCTTACCCTATCTCGACCGACCATCAAACAAGACATAAGCACTACCATGTCTCCTATAAAATCCGGAATTTAACCCAAGTACTACAAGTAACGGAAGCATACCCGTGGAATCCCACATCACCGCTTCGACGTCCCAAGAATTTACAACAAGACATGACCCTTCAACCGAGAGTCGCGACAACTTAATAAAACATAATACTTGCACTCAAAGGCTATTTCAAGCACATATAGGCAAGTTCTCAATTAACCAAGCCAAAGTACTTATCAAGGCACACATAGGATAATTCTCATTTTATCAAGCCAAAGTACTAATCAAGACATACATAGAATAATTCTCTTTAACAAGTCAAAGTACTTATCAAGGCACACTTAGACAAATTCTCAATTTATCAAGCCAAAGTACTAATCAAGGCATACATAGAATAATTCTCTTTAACAAGTCAAAGTACTTATCAAGGCACACTTTAGACAAATTCTCAATTTATCAAGCCAAAGTACTAATCAAGGCATACATAGAATAATTCTTTTAACAAGTCAAAGTACTTATCAAGGCACACTTTAGACAAATTCTCAATTTATCAAGCCAAAGTACTAATTAAGGCATACATAGAATAATTCTCTTTAACAAGTCAAAGTACTTATCAAGGCACACTTTAGACAAATTCTCAATTTATCAAGCCAAAGTACTAATCAAGGCATACATAGAATAATTCTCTTTAACAAGTCAAAGTACTTATCAAGGCACACTTAGACAAATTCTCAATTTATCAAGCCAAAGTACTAATCAAGGCATACATAGAATAATTCTCTTTAACAAGTCAAAGTACTTATCAAGGCACACTTAGACAAATTCTCAATTTATCAAGCCAAAGTACTACATACGCATATCTCTTAATAAAAGACTCCTTTCTATGTAAAGCCCCAAGATACTAACACCCGTAGTATCAAGGCGTGTCTATTTTTCAAAGTAAGTTACTACACTTTAGAAAACTCATTTCAAAGCTTGAAATCAAGTAACTCCAAATTTTCACAATCTAGGCAACTTATGCCGATTAATCAAAATAGACAACTTTCTAACCTTCCATAAAGCCGTTATAACCAACTTCCCATAAAGCCGTTATAACCCTTTATGGTTTTAGACATATCCATTCCTTCAATAACCAAGAGACTTATACTATTAAAACCAAGTATCACATACTTACAAATCAAGTTCTTAACTTTCAAAAATACTTCAAGTCTCTTAATAGTTAGAAAACAAGTTTTCTACTTTTTAAACCTCAAGTAACTTCACCCTTAGCACAAGTTACTTCTCTTAAATCATGTCATTTCTCCTCTTTTAAATCAAATAAGTAAATCACTCCTTTGACTCCCCTAAAGTCATTATAATGACCTTTAGGTTTTAGAACTAAGGCACTAGCCAAAAGATTTGGAAACCACTTCCTTTTCAAGTCTCTATGCACTTTAAGAAAAATACCTTCACTTTTAAGAATCCAAACTTCCCTAAGGAAAGGGATTATACTACTTACAATTTAAACATCAAAGTACACTCAAGGAAGTACATAGAACAAATTCTATTTTAGGCAATCCAAATACAAGCAAGGAATGGATCATTCAAGGAGTAGAACTTACTTTCTTTATTCTAAGGAATCATGCTAGAAGAGAAGATAGTTCACATACCTTTTCGCTAATATCCACAAGCTGCTTCTAATACGCTGCACGCAGAAGTTGTCAACCTATAATGGTCACAACAAGACTATCAACTTCTAGTCTCAACGAGAATAATACTAAGTATGTGGTCTCTAATTCTACGGAAAATCTAGCAAAGACTTCCTTTGTTTCTACTCACTTTGCCACCTTTTTCAAGGTCGAATACAATAACCAACACGCCACATTTAAGGCTCCAAACAACAACCAAACAAAGGGGATTACACGCCTTACAATACGTGTAAAATTCCGCCCCACAATTCATACGAAATAGTCTAAGGCACACTAGCCAATTCTCGGCCAACTTACATAGCAACACTAAGTCTTTTCCAATCCTTTTCCAATTCCAAGTTCTAAGGTCTAACATGTTATATAGTCTAAACAACTTCAACAACTACACTTTCCTTCTTTATACAACATGCGACGCTTAAACTAATAATCGACTAGAATTGAAATCTTAAAGTTAAACATGCTAGATTTCGGATTAGGGTTCCAATAGCCAATAAACATATCAAACTTCATACTATATAACACATGCTTGCTAAAATCCATAGCTACAACAATAAGTAAGCCTTAACTATTAAAACGACAAAATTTATACCTTTCAAAGCCCTTAAAATTTCCAAGATTCGAAGTCGCGCCTTAGCAATTCTTAGCTCCTTTCCTTAAGTTCCAATCCGCCTCCAAGCACTCCTCAGAGGCCTACGAAGAACCCATCTTCAAGTTCCAACTTCAAAGTCAAGAACTCCCTTAGTTTCCGCCATGACTAACGTGAAAACTCCGCTTTTTCCAAATATTTCTATTGAGATAACCTTACAATACCCTTGGGAACATTGGGTTAAAGTCTGTGAACAAAGGATCAAAACTACAAATTTTTCATGGAACATGGCAAACCCGAGAGCAACTATAGTGGACAACAAGGTTTCTAATTTTTCTAAGTGTAGAAATGCCAAGTCTTGCTACTAGTAGTATACTTATAACACAAATGGAGGGCTTGGATAACAACACTTGTTAAAATCGAGGAAGAGATCAAGCCAAACGGCTCTCGACTTGGTCAACAATGCTGCCTATTAATTAGCAAGACTTTCTCATCTACACAATGGTCAAATGACCATTTTACCTCACCATTTCGTCCAAGGCCACATGCGGGGTGCCACGTGTCGCCTCTCATTCGCCCATAAAATTCAGAACCTCGTGGCCCCACAAAACGTAAAATTCTCTGGGCCCCACGTGACCAAATCCGTAAAAATAAATTTCCATAAAAATACTAAGTCCCATACTCTTCAAATAATGCATTTTGAGAATCCAATTCTCAATAACGAACATTTTTCCTTTCCGACGTCCAGAAGATTTTCCGCTAAAAACAATTCTTCCTTTCGTACTCAATTTCCAAGTCTTGTTTCCTTCGCATATCTCTCTTTACAGTTCTGACTTACGGGTGTAACAGATCTATTGCTTGAAACGCTTTGTTAAACCACTAAAACTTACTCACTAAGAAACCCTTATCATGTTTGGACTCAACACAACAATCATCTTATAGCCGATCAACACAACATCATCAAAAAATAACGTAACATCCTTCTACTAATATATCCACCACATTCGGTGAATCTTCTGGATGTGTGATGTTGAGAACACACCAATGATCCTTAAAGTGATAGTGAATGTGGACATGAATGAGAGAAGGGCCAAACGTCTTCCCAAATAGCTCCGATCCGACATCCAGGCACATATCAGACTCCTGATAATGAAAGGGAGAGTGGCGATGAATATTATATAGAATGTTATGCTCCACGAAAGGGTTGATGACCTCATTCAAGAGTAACATTGATGCACCATTAGAAAGGTTCAGATCTTGAACAAAGCATGATACCATGATAACTACACAAAAAATGTCCATGCAGCGATGAAGATCGTCATGGCCTTCTTCACCAATAACGCATTCTCTCGAATGCTCGTTCCACTTAACCATGTGATAACCAGAACACCAATAATAATGTCATGACCAACCTGGGTACAGGAGGCATGTTAGGATCAGGCTACTCCTATGCACTTTAAGAATCATATTCTTGAAGCAATTTTCTTAAGAAGGTATTTCAGCAGAATATAGAATCAAAGAAGAATTTTTATGTGGAAACTCCTTTCTTAAAGGAGTAAAAAACCACAACCTATCTTCTATAGGATTTACCAAAATATTCACTATGATCCAGAGCGATAACAAGTTTATAATTTTCTTGTCCAACCTAAAGGGCTTGTTTCTCAAAGAGTACATCCATAATCCTAGTAATAATTTACCAACGACATTTATCACCAATACTTTCAAAGGAAAATAAGTGGAACCACAATCAAAACCTAATTGTTACAACAAAATAACTAGAAGAATAATTTCTTGATAAATCACGAGTTTTATGTTGGACAATTAGCTCTTTGTGAGATTAAGGTGTTGACTTCGCCCACTCTTGTCTCTCGTTGGCTATTTGTAGTAGTAGTTCGATTTGTGGTCGATTTCCAAATCCCCTTCCTGTTGTGTATATATATTAGTGGTTGCCACCTTCAGTTCTTGAATCCTTAATGGTTTTGGTTACATTAATTGTACCTGAAAATGAAACCTTGTTTGACTTTGATCTTTATTTCTTTCTATGTTTGTTTCGCTTTCTTGTCCCAATTCAATGCTAATTTCCATGTTATTCAACCTATGGTATATTGTAGAGTATTACCATAACTGAATTTCAATTCTTCATTGAAGAGGAATCAGTCAATATTTTGTTTTCTCCAAGTCAGCATGAAATAACTTAAGTCTCCAATTGTGTAAGGATCAGTTCCTTTTGAGGAGTTCTACTGAATGTTATGACTGATTCACTAATTCCTTTGGAGATCTGATTGGATGGATAGTTCTTCAACTGATTTCCTCCTTATATCCTTAGTTGATTGTCTTAGGTACGTTGTTTGTCAAATCATCAAAAGTTCAATGTAATCCATATAGTTATTGAACCAATATCTACTCATCAAGGCATTTTCAAAAATTTGGAGGTCGAAGATCGCGGGTCCGGAACTACACAACCGATGGAAAACTTGTACAGAGTAGAAATCCTCAGCTTTGTGGAAGAGATTCATTCTCGCGTGGAATAGATAACGTGGGGGCCACCAATCATCAAAGGAGCAGGTGCCAAAAAATATGGAAAACTGTCATTCAAACAAGGTGCAGCCCCAACGCTGATACTGCAGATCTTCAAAATTCCATACGTACAGAAGTACGATCGGACCACTAATCCGTTGAAGCATGTTTTAGCCTACGAAACTGGGAATGATGGAAATGACTTACTACTGGAGGAGATCGAATTTGCCATGCTTATGAAATTCAGCTAAATGCTCGCAAAGGGAGCACTTAGTTTGTATACTCTTTTACCTGAAAACTCTATTAACTATCTTGCTATGCTTGTAGATCTTTTCGTAAAGGCTCAAACTGGAGCCCAAAAAGTCAAAACCCACAAGGAAAACATCTTAAAAAACAGAGAGAATAAATACTTCACCACTTTGTGGACAAATTCCAGCGGGAGAGAAATGATGATGCCTACAATCCCAGATGATTGGGTTGCAACTGCATTCACTGATGGTGTAAACAATAATAGCTCGGATACTTCATGGAGGCTGAAGGAAATCTTGAGAGAGTTTCCAGCCGAATTGTGGTATAAGGTGAACCATCGTTAAACAACAAAGATGCGAACTAAAGACGACTCTAAGGCTACAACAATGATTAAAGTAAGGGGACATTTCCAAGAAAGGTCCAAGAACGTTTTGTATTTCGGGAAAAGGAACCTTATTCAAACTTTAGACAATCGAGGGAAATCTGAAGACCGAGTCATGCCAAGGATAACCAAGGTATGGTTAGGACGTGAGATGACAAGGTCCTTCAAGTCAACTTAAAAAGGCTCAAACCCTCCAAAGCTATCCAAATCTAATTTCGACATCATGCCCGTAGATGTCGTTATGGTTTCAAGAGGGTAACATGAAGTTATCATCCTAACTGGATAGAGCGATCCTTATCCCACGCTGGCAAATGTAGTTTCAGGTTGTTTGAGCCTTATGAGTAATATGTGCAACTCTCAAAACATGAACATGACTATAGTTGGTTTGTAAACATGTGAATTTTATGAAAATAACTTATAAAACATAGTTTGTAATTATAATTTAGCATGTGAAGAGGTATTTAATATAACTTGTATAAATCATCACAATATGTATAATTTCATGGATTGAGAGACAATGATTACATGAATTGTATTTAGGAACTCATGGAATTCAAAACATGAGTTCATAGATTACATACATGTTCATAACAATCACAATGACATATCATGATTACAATAAACGGAAACTTGATATAATAATGATATATATATATATATATCAAGTTGTGCATGTATATAAGGTTATCATAAATTAAAGCAAACCCTTAGGTCTGAGGAAATTCGTGTTTCATGGATCACATGTGGCATGGGGAAGAACAATGATGTTCTCGCATCGTGTTTCATGTATCACATATGGCATGGGGAAGAACAATGATGTTCTCACACATGGATAAAAGCTCTACATACCTCAATTGCTCCAAAACGTCTAATAAAAATATGAACGTTGAAAAAGAAACCCAAAGCCTGAACTTTAATCTCTTGGGTTGATTTTCTTTAAAACCCTAGGTTAGAAACAATGAATTTCACGTAGGAATTGAGTATACTTGATTAGAATCGCGTGGAAATACATTAAAAGGGCTCACATTAAGTTATGAGAATGATGGGAGGAGAGGAACTTCGTCCTAGGGCTTGAAGATTATGAAATTTTATTTTTTAGAACTAAATTCACAATATGTATTATTTCAGTCGTTGGTCATTCTAAGACCGTATTGTCCGATCCATATAATTTTTAAGGTGAGGGGTATGGTCCGTACAATTTTATATGGTCCATATAAAATGATCGTCATCGAAGTGTGACTTTCCAGTGATTACCAAAAGTTGAGGGGGACTCTGCAGTCAAAAAGGATGATCCATATATTTTATACGGTTTGTATAACCTACCATATTTCATCAATTTCGTTGGTGATTTGTATGGCCCATTTCTACGATCCATATAACGTTGGCATAAAATTGGAATTGCAGAAGTAAACTAGGTTTTTAACTTTAACTCCCCGTCTTTGTTTCCTAGATCCTGAATCATGAACATGGTTTAGTTTGAAGGTACGAGGTGTTACAACTACCCTGCTAAGATGAGGAACTAGCAACATATATACTTAACTGACTTGTATCTGAGGTTTATCATGAACTGAGACATAATTCTCTAACACTGAGGAGAAATAGGGTTTTATAAATTAATGTGGCATGGGAAGAAGAACAATGCTCCCACATATATATAGAAGCCCTACATACCTATAAATGCTCCAATCCAACGTACTAGTTTGCTTCTCTGATAAAGAACACTCAAAATCCAAGCTTGAATCACTTGAGAAGGATTACCTTAGAAATCCTATATTTTTTGTTCAAAGAATCATATTAAGAATCATATATTTAGTGATATGATTTATTAAGAATTGTAGAGATGTTTTTACCTTGATGTGGGGGGTTGATATGAGAGAATCCTTCAAGGGGTTTTTACAAAGTTAGAATGTCTAACAAATAATTTCAAGTTAAGTGTTGAATTTATAGGAGGGTGTTTCGGGACTTGTTGGCTTGCTGAGCTAGCTTCAAAGCGAGGGGTGACCTTTCTATGTTCAGCGCATGGGCCAGACTCGAGTCATAGTATGTCGCGATCGCGGATGGTCATTATAGGTCGGGTCACAGAAGACCCAACACAATTGCGATGTAAGTATCTATGATCGTGATTAGAAGGTCACTGGTATTGACTTCTTTTCCAATTCGGTAGCTTGAGAGATTCGTGGCACGTTGCTCGACCTTCAAGGTAGGTTATGACTTACCTTTTTAGACTCCAATCGAGCGCATATATTATATAAAAGTTATCGGGATATGCATCTGAGCATATGAACATTGAAGGTGATGATAAATCCATTGACTTGGTATGTTTGTTACTTATGTGGGCTATACTATGTTAGTCATGTTTGAGTTTTACTTGTAATTTTGATTTCGTTTCATATTCATCAATCCATATCTTGATAATAATATGATAAAAGAACCACTATTGAAATTGATTTGCTAACACGAGATGATATGATAATTGCTTACCTTTTTGTACTCTCTTGATATTATTAGCATATGATACTATGCATTCTCCATTCATACATACATACATAATGATGTGATGAGTCTTAGAATGAGCTACAGAAAGCTCCGATCAGTCTGAAAAAAAGGAAAGAATGATGCTTTCAGAATCCGAGAAGAAATGATTGTGGTGTCATAATATGATTTGAAATGAGAATATGATATGATATAATGCTCACTAATTCCTTTGGAGATTTGATTAGATGACTGGTTCTTCAAATGATTTCCTCTTTATATCTTTAGTTGATTGTCTTAGGTATGTTGTTTGTCAAATTATCAAAAGTTCAATGTAATCCATATAGTTATTGAACCAACAACTACTCATCAATGCATTTTCAAAAATTTGGGGGTCGAAGTACGCGGTTCTGGAACTACACAAATGATGGAAAACTTGTACAAAGTAGAACTCCTCAGCTTTGTGGAAGAGATTCATTCTCGCGCTGACTAGATATTATTGGGCCCACCAATCATCAAAGGAGCACGTGCCCAAAATATGGAAAACCGTCATTCAAACAAGGTGTATCCCCAACGCTAATCCTAAATATCTTCAAAATGCCAAACATACAGAAGTACGATGGGACCACAAATCCGTTGGAGCATGTTTTAGCCTACGAAACTGGGATTGATGGAAATGACTTAGTACTGAAGGAGATCGAATTTGACATGCATAAGAAATTCAGCTAAATGCTCGCAAAGGGAGAACTTAGTTGGTATACTCTTTTACTTGAAAACTCTATTAACTATCTTGCTATGCTTGTAGATCTTTTCGTAAAGGCTCATTCTGGAGCCCAAAAGGTCAAAACCCACAAGGAAAACATCTTAAAAAAACAGGGAGAATAAACACTCCAAAACTTTGTGGGCAGATTCCAATGGGAGAGAAATGTCACGCATACAATCCTGCATGATTGGGTTGCAACTGCATTCACTAATTGCCTAAACAAGAATCTCGGATGCTTTATGGAGGCTAAAGGAAATCTTGAGAGAGTTTCCGACCGAATGATGGTATAAGGTGAACCACTGTTAAACAACAAAGATGCAAACTAAATATGACTCTAAGGCCACAACAATGATTAAAGTAAGGGGACATTTCCAAGAAAGGCCCAAGAAAGTTATGTATTTCGGGAAAAGGAACCCGAAGGACTGGTTTGAACCTTATTCAACCTTTAGAAAATCGAGGGAAATCCGAAGACCGAGTCATGCCAAGGATAACCAAGGTATGGTAAGGACATGAGATGACGGGGTCCTTCAAGTCAACTTAAAAGGGCTCAAACCCCCCAAATCTAATTTAGACATCGAGCCCGTAGATGTCGTTATGGTGACGAGTGGCATGAAGGACGCTAGGTTCTCAAAATATATATGTTTTAACCTCGATAGGAGAAACATAAACATGTGGTCTCACTATCCAACACACATGGACACTTGACCGGAGATTGCAAACATCTATGGATCGAGCTGTAATAGTTACTCAGGGCTAAACATTTGAAGTAAATCCCCAATGATCGAGCCATGAAAAATATGCGAAAGAACCAGGATGACGAGGAACCAAGGAACCCACCATAATCAAGCATATGATCCACGCGGATCTTCCGTGGCAACGCCAGATCCGGGTATTATACCGTATTTCCAGTATGTACGCGAGGCATACGATAAAAGTTTAAGCCTTAAGTAGGCAAAGGGACGAAATTTGTTCACAACCCCGAAAATAATTGTTTTCCCACAAACGCTTTTCCAAACTGCGAGGGAAAATTACGGCGACTTTAATAATTTTTATGGATTTTTCCGAGAGATGAAATATTTTGACCAACGAGGCGACACTTGTCACCCTCAAGTGGGCGGTCTTAGGGCCGATTGGTGTGCACGCTTTGTGCCATGATTTGTGGCCTAAACCACGGGTCAATGTTTGAGTGAATTGAGGAAAGAGACGGGGGGCACTGGGCAAATCCTCACCCTCCACTTGCCCACCACTTGTCTTGATCTTGTCCATTGGTTTCCTATAAATACTCCCTTAGTTGAAGACTTCTTCATCCACTCCACACTTTTCTAAGTCTTGAAATCCTCTCCCCTTTGTAAGGCTTTCGGCCCAAGCCTCCTCCCCTTTGAGGCCCTCGCCGAGAGTACCCCTCTTGAGTGTTGTTCTCGTGAAACACCCCCTGTGAGAAAAGTATTCTCCAAGTATTGTTACTATTCCAAAATACCTTGCCCAAATACCTTGTAGTATTCCAAGGTTACCCCTATACTAAAAGCCCGTAAATACTATTATACTTCCTTCACACAAAACGAAACCCTTAGGAAAATCTTCACATTGGTTGAAGTATTAAGAAGAAGTTGTAGAAATTCTAAGGGTTGTTTGGAGCGGTTGGAGCGCTCAGAGTAGAGCTAAACGTTGCTCAGATCGACATTTAAACTTGGATAATTTTGGGCTTATCGAGGTAAATACTCTTGACCTTCTATTGTAATTGGAAATTACATATTGTAGTAGTATAGAAATGAATATAAGACTCATAGTAGGATATTACAGAAAAGAATTGAACTGAAATCACATCAGAAGAATATTAAAGAAGAAGATTGAATTGTACTTACATAGGACTGTATTTACAGTAGACTTGTGTAGTTTGACAGGTAGGGAAGTGCTGCCCGATTTTCTGTAGAATAGAGAACCCTCTGCTTAGAATGTTCTACAGAGTAGTCTAGACGTTGATAGACGTATATGGCCTTTATAGGTTGAAAGTTCTGCGAGTAGCATGTTCTACTTGAAAGGTGGACAAGGCTAGCCGGGTTATAGCGGTGGAGCGTTTTTCTATTTGTCGATAATCGTCGCGAGGTATGTGATTCTTCCTATCCTCTTGAGCATGATATTTTTAAAAGAATATATATAGTACGGTAGACGTACGTGTGTTAACTGAACGTGGTTTTACTGCGATGCCTTTTGACTTGAGTCTGAATAATAAGAATCTTGAAGTATTTCAAAAGAATTAAGAATCGTTTTTGAAAGAAGAGTAATGCTTGGTTTTAAAAGCTTAAGAGTTATACTAGCTTTATGGGAAGTTAGGTATAACGACTTAAGAGAGATAAAAGGAACGGTTTACTTAATTGTTTATGAACGCCTTATATTGATTTCGGAAATGAGAATAAGTATCGAACAAACCACAACAGCGCTAATAAAGGGAAATGTTTTGACTAATAAAGTATTATTAAAACCAGTAGAAACCTCCATCTACATAGAAGCTAAGATGAGACAAAATGATATTACATTTCCTAGATCATGGCTGCTTTAATAAGATTGTTATAAACAAGAATAACCTACTCACACATAAGGCATATGTTTCTCAAATTGTTTTAAAGGAGAATTATATTATTAAGTGATTAAAACTATGAACTATGAAACCTTTCGAAAACGAGAAACTTGAGCATTGGAAATTAGGCAAACTTGAACGTTTGGAAAATAATGTTGTTACTTGATTTTACAAAGGGAAGTGTTTTGGTTTACTTAAAAAGATAGTCACTCTATTTTTATACTACGGATATTGTGTGACTTTTGTGAAAGAAACAGATCTTTTAAAGAGTTAATGTATGAAGTACTTTGGGGATAAAAAACCCGAACTTGTTAACATAAATTATAAAGTACCTTGTGTGAATAACTTGATTGTGTTTTTTTGTGATAGCCTTGTAATACTTTCTTGTTGATTTGATAAGTAAACATGTTTAGGATGCTACGTGTGTTAGTATCTTGTGATGTTTGTGTAAAGGGGTTTCCCCTTGATTGTGCTTACGTTGTTTAACGATAAGCCGTTATGATAGTATTGTACTACTCACCTCGATACGATACCGGGTTAAGCCTTCCGACGCGGGTATACTCAGCACCGGGACTATGATTCGAGAATACCTCACGCGGGTCCAGGGCCTATGCGGAACTACGAGTTCCGTGTTAGTGTGCGGTCTATATGGCTACGCGTCTACATGCGCTACGCGACCGCGAGTCCAGACGATACCGGGAGTAGCTACCCCGACGCGGGAATACCTCACGCGCCTATGTGTGTGGCCTATGCGAGTCGCGGAAGTTCCAGGATTAGACACGCACATTTGATATCGCGCGAGTGGCCGCCGATCATGTGGCGGTGCAGACAGCACTCGTGATACAGTTTATGACTTTGTTGGTACTGTGGGTTTTAGTAGTCGGCTATGCCTTCGTACTTAACTCGTACGGTTTTTATTATGACACAGGTGGGACTTGTTGTTCATGTGTATTCCTTGGTGCTTTTATATCATAGATCGCCAAGAAGCGAGGAAGGTATTCCACGCATGATTAATGTTGTGGAGTGAGACCCATAGTTATATTTGAGTGATGACTTTGAGGCGCGAGTCCCCGACTTGACATGATCGCTATTTATCAGGAACTGTAGTTTGCTTATCATATATGTCTCCCGCTCATATAGACTACTATGATTTCATTTATGATTTTCGGGCCACATACTTGGTACCGCCAGATCGACCTCGTGGGGCTGCTCATGCCGCAGTAGAGGTACACCGTTGTTGATCCTCGCCATGTGGTCACAGTCACGTTTGGGAAGCTCCGCTTTCGTGAGGCTTATCTGGGTATAGTCCTCGTCGTTGTAGGTACTTATATTCATGGGTATGGCGGCCCCGTCCCCGCCATTGTTGTTATATCATTCTTAGAGGTCCAGAGTACCGCGCTATGGGCAGAGTTGTAAAAGGGATGAATCGTTCTGATTCAAGTTTTTATATATATATATGCCGAAAGGCAACTTTTCTCGATAAACTGCTTTACACTTCATGTTATTTCATGTCTTGTTTTATATTCCGATTTACTCGATGTATGTCTACTTGGGTGCCCGGTAAGGCACTACCACGCCCGTTCGGTCGTGATAAAAGTGGTATCGAGCGCTTAATCCTGGAAAGTGTCTACGCACCGTATCTAGTAAGTCTGATTATCGCGTGCGCACCACACCAATAATCGTGAGGCTATAGGATATTTAGGATTGGTTTCCATTCTTCTCACTCGAGATCGTGCCTTAGAGCCGTGTTATAAGTTGGACCTCTAACGTAATTCCTTTCCTTTACCATTCATGCCTCCGCACGCAACCCGCCTGGGCAAGGCAATGAGGAGTCGCGAGCAGAGCAGAGGGTTACGAGGGCACACGCCCAATCATCACCTAGGTGGTGCTTCATTCGGGAGTTCGCGACATCGCCAAATTTCACAGAGTTTAGCACGGCAGCATAGCTCATCATGCGGTCATGGCATTTACACCTTCGCCCACAACCAGTAGAAGAAAGTATGGATTGCAAAGAGACGACCCTGTTACTAGCTATGGAGTTAGCAACCAGAGAGTATTTTATGTACCGATTTATCACGGGTCTTGATGATTATCTAAGAGAGGGTTGTGCAAGAATAGCTCTTCAGTCAGACATGAGCATGGCCTGCGCACGGGCTTATGCACAGCAAGCCGAGAAACGTAGAGATCGACGGGTTGACCAAGATCGTAAGAGGCCGTAACAACAGGTCCTTTGGTAACTTTCGAGCGAATCGCCAAGAGCAGATCGATATGCGCCTCCGCCAGTGCAGAGTGGTCCTCCATAGACTTCAGGACGTTCGGGGTATGCCGGAGTTGGTCAGAGCTCCAGGGCTTCTGATTCACAGATACACGGAGGTTCCAAACACCCGATTCGTTTTCCTCAGATTCACGCAGGCAGCGCCATCCCGGGAATGTCGCCTTTTTGTGGATGCAGCAGGAGGACTCACCTACCATCGGGCCATGATTCAGTGGCTCGGAGAGGAAGGGGTGTTAGCCAGAGGAGGCCACCCCCACCTCGGTGTGGCCGTTGTGGAAGATGTCATTGTGAGTGTCGATTTCTACGACAAATTGTTATGCCATGGCCAGGCCATTTGGGAATTGTCCACTGCAGGTGGCGCGGATATAGAGACTCAGCCTTCAGGATCAGTGACCAGTTCATCACCTTTCCTAGCTATGCGCCCAACAGGGCAGGATCGATTAGAACGACAAAGGGGAGTGAAGCGGTAGATACAGGTATATCCTTAACCCTCTAGAGATTTGTATGTGTGATAAGATGAGTATATCTTAAGTGTTATGTTCTGATAGCATTGTGCTAATTGTGATTAGAAATCATGGTTAGTTAAAAGGGTAAGATTGAGGATAAGGGAAAGTGTTAGCCTTAGAATGTTGTACGTAGAGACCTTAGAGGCGAGGCCATCTTGAGTAAAAGATTTATTTTTATGTTTATCGGAGTGCATAGTGCACGTGAGATATGTTTGTGTGATAAGTCCCTGAGGGGTATGATATGAAAGAGGGTAGTTGAGCTAAGAAGACCACTAGGTTTTCGTGACTCGATGGTGATATTGTTCCGGATCGGGGAACAAGAGTTTTTGCGCGATAGCGGGTCGGGTTGAGGACCGATCGCGGGTCAACCCGCGGCCTGTATTGTGGTGGGGTCAGTTTGTGGTGGTCCCGCTTTGTGATAGGGTCATGAGGATGTTAGGACCAAGTTTAGTTAACTATCGTACGAGTTCGTGGATGCGTTCGACCAGTAGTCGGGCCGATGAGGTCAGCCCATCTTGTCTTTTAGTCAAGACCGTTTACTCGGCAGAGGGTTATGCCAGATGATTATATCAGGAAGGTTGTAAGGCTGCACGAGGTGCCTACTTTCACCTTATGACGGGCAGGGGAGCCCAGGTTACGGCTATTTCATTTTCTGGAAGTATTACCAGGCAGGGTTAGAAACTCAGCAGTCTCAAGATCGCATTCGCCCTCGGGCCAGTGTTTGGATTTCAGGGGTAGCTGTGAGGATTGTTGCCTCCTGTTGAGGGAGTGTTTTATAGCTACCATTTCAGTATTCGGATGTCGCCTTATGAAGCCTTGTATGGGTGGTAGTGTAGGTTGCCGGTCGATTGTTCGATATTGGCAAGGTTCAGATAGTTGGTTCATACTTGTTTCGGCAGGAGGTGTATAGGGTGAAGCTTATCCAGAAGAGGTTATTGGCAGCTCAGAGTCAACAGAAGTCGTGCGGATAATCGGCGACGACGCTTGGAGTTCAGGTTGACGGTGGGTCTTCTTGAAGGTACCACCCCGGAAAGGGTATGACGAGTTTTGGAAAACTGAGGAAAATTAGCCGAGGTACTTAGAGCGTTTTCAGATCCTTTGGAGGATAGGCCAGGTTGCCTATAAGTTAGCATTGCCGTCCGACGTAGGAGGCAGTGCGTCCGGTCCTTCTTGTTACTAGGTTCGAAAAAGTATCGGAGATCCATCCAGATTGTTCCCAGTAATGATGACCAAGTTGGAGGTAGTAACCCAGAGATTTGGAAACTGAAGCAGTAACAGAAATGTGGTAAGTTATGAGAAAGAGTTCGAGTGTACGAGAAGGGTACGACGAGTAAGGGAAGAAGTGAGCATGTGTTGAGAACATAGATATGATCATTTCTTTTGTAAAGAGGAGGTACGAAGGGAGTATATTTTAGACCTCGAGTGGGAGCTTTTGTGATGTTAGAGGTGATTCCTTGTGGACTTGGATTTAAGTATTTACGCGTGTTATTCTGTGGCCAGGTGTGGCATGATTGTTTTCGTAAGTATTGTAGCGAAGACTTTACTGGCGCATGTATGTTTTGAGGCTTAGAAGGAACATTCGGGACGAATGTTTCTGGCGAGGAGAATGTTATACCGTATTTCGCAGTATGCACGTGAGGACGCACGATAAAAGTTTAAGCCTTAAGTAGGCAAAGGGACGAAATTTGTTCACAACCCCGAAAAGAATTGTTTTCCCACAAACGCTTTTCCAAACTTTGCGAGGAAAATTACGGCTATGCGACTTTAATAATTTCATGGATTTTTCCGAGAGATGAAATATTTTAGACCAACGAGAGCGACACTTGTCACCCTCGTGGGCGGTCTTAGGGCCGATTGGTGTGCACGCTTTTGTGCCATGTTTTGTGGCCTAAACCATGGGTCAATGTTCGAGTGAATTGAGGAGTAGATGGCTAGGGCACTTGGGCAAATCCTCACCCTCCACTTGCCCACCACTTGTCTTGATCTTGTCCATTGGTTTCCTATAAATACCCCCTTAGTTGAAGACTTCTTCATCCACTCCACACTTTTCTAAGTCTTGAAATCCTCTCCCCTTTGTAAGGCTTTCGCCCAAGCCTCCTCCCCTCATGAGGCCCTCGCCGAGAGTACCCCTCTCGAGTGTTGTTCTCGTGAAACACCGTTATACCGTATTTCCAGTAGTATGTACGTAGGGACGTACGTAGAAACGTTTGAACTTTAAAATTGGCTTGGACGAATTATTTTGTGCACAACACCCAATTAGAGTCGTTTGACTAAACGCTTTTACACAATTGCGGGCGGAAAATTACGGCTATGTCATTTTTAATTTTTGCGGATTTTTCTGAGAGACGAAACATTTTTGAACAACGAGAGGGCGACACTTGTAACCCTCTCATTGATGGACGTGGGGCGCAATAGGCCGAATGGATGGGCATGTAGTTGGTAAGATATTTGTTAGGGTTTTAAGGAGTAGGGACTTGGGGGCACTTGGGCACATCTTGGCCCTCCACTGGCCCCCCCCCCCCCCCACTTGGCTAGATCTTGACCCTTGGTCTTCCTATAAATACCCCCCCCCCCTTTGAAGACTTCTTCATCCATTCCAAAACTTTCCTAAGTCTTGAGAGCTCTCCCCCCCTTTTGTGTTGATGTCTCGTCCTAGCCTTCCCCTCCCCCCCTTGTGAGGCCCCTTGGCCAAGAGCCCCTCCCCCTTGGCCGAGAGTTTCCCTCCTAGCTGGGTTGGTCGAGGTACACACCCCCTTGGGGTGTTGTCTCGTATAAATACCCCCCCTCTTGGTAGAAATACTCTCCAAGTATTGTTACTATACCCAAATACCTTAGCCTTATACCTTGTAGTATTCCAAAGTTACCTCTATACGTAGATCCCGGAAATACTACCTTGTGTCCTTTTTGTCTCAAACTGAAACCCTAATAAAAACCTTCATAGTCGGTTGAAGTGTTAAGTAGAAGTTGCGTAGAACTTCTAAGGGTTGTTTGGAGCGGTTGAGCGCCTGCAGTAGAGCTAAACGTTGCTCAGGATCGACATTTATACTCGGATAATTTTGGGCTTATCGAGGTAAATATCTTGTCTCACTTTTGTAAATTGAGTATATACTATTGAAGTATAAGAATTAAGTATAAGTTATATACAAGGAAGGTATATAAGAAGAGAAATGAATCAGACTTACATGGATCAGACTTGTGAAGTTTGTCGGGTAGGGAAGTGCTGCCCAATTTTCCGTAGAATCTTGTATCTAGATTTATTCTACCGAGTAGTCTAGACTTTGATAGACTTGTATAACCGTTATAGGTTGAAGTACTGCGAGTAGCGTATTCTACTCGGAGGGTGGAAAAGGCTAGTCGGACTACAGTACTTTGGAGCTATTTGCTTATAGTCGATAATCGTCGCGAGGTATGTGATTCTTCCTATCCTCTTGAGCATGATATTTTAAAGAATATATATATAGTACGGTAGACGTACGTGTGTTAACTGAATAATAATTACGGCAATGTCTTCGGACTTAAGCCTGAATAATAATTACGGCAATGTCTTCGGACTTAAGCCTGAATAATAATTACGGCAATGTCTTTTGACTTAAGCCTGAATAATCTTGAAGTATTTCAAAGAACATCAATCATTTTTTAAAAGAAGAGTAATACTTGGTTTTAAAAGCTTAAGAGTTATACTAGCTTTATGGGAAGTTAGGTATAACGGCTTAAGAGAGATAAAAAGAATGATTTATTAATTTAAGAAGTTAAAAGACTTGATCTTAAAAGATAAGAGACTTGACTTAATTGCATTTTGTTAAAAAGTGTGAAACCTCATTCGTGAGTAATGAATACTTGGTTTTTAAAGGAATAATGTTTTACTGATTTTGGAAATCAGAATAAGTATCGAACAAACCACAATAGCTAATAAAGGAAATGTTATGACTAATGAAGTATTATTAAAACCAGTAGAAACTTCCATCTGCATAGAAGCTAAGATGAGACAAAATGATATTACATTTCCTAGATCATGGTCATTGTAATAAGATTGTTATGAACAAGAATAAACTACTCACACATAAGGTATATGTTTCTCAAATTGTTTTAAAGGATTAAAACTATGAACTACGAAACCTTTCGAAAATGAGAAACTTGAGTAATCGAAATTAGGCAAACTTGAACGTTTGGAAAAGAATGTTGTTACTTGATTTTACAAAGAGAAGTGTTTTGGTTTACTTCAAAAGATAATCACTCTATTTTTATACTACGGTATTGTGTGACTTTTGTGAAGAAAGCGGATCTTTTAAAAGAGTTAATGTATGAAGTACTTTGGGGATAAAAACCCGATCTTGTTAATCAGATAGTAGAAAGTATCTTGTGTGAATAACTTGATTGTGTTGGTTTGTGATAGCCTTGTAATACTTTCTTGTTGGTTTGATAAGTAAACATGTTAGGATGCTACGTGTGTTAGTATTTTGTGATGTTTGTGTAAAGGGGTTTTCCCTCGATCGCGCTTATGTTGTTTAACTATCAGCCGTTATGTTAGTATTGTACCACTCACCTTGACATGTTCCCGGAGGTTAAGCTGCCCTCCGATGCGGGGTAATACTCAGGCAGTCTGTGTGACTATGATTCGAGGATACCTCATGCGGGTCCCGGGGACCTATGCGGAGCTACGAGTTCCGAGTTAGTGTCGCCTATATGGTCACGCGGTCATGTGGCCACGCGGATGCGAGTCCAGCGGATGCCGGGGAGTAGCTACCCTCGATGCGGGGAATACCTCATGCGGGCCATTGGAGTGGCCTATGCGAGTGCGGGAAGTTCTGTGGCTGACGCGCATTAGATCTGCGGGCGAGTGGCGATTTGATCATGTGGCGATGCAGACGGATCTCATGATACGCTTTATGACCTGTTTGTCTGTAGGTTTTAGTAGCTCGGCTATGCCTTCGCATTTACCGTACGGTTTTATGATGACACAGGTGGGACCTGGTGTTCATGTGTATTCCTTGGTGCTTTTATATCATAGACTGCCGGCAGTGAGGAAGGTATTCCACGGGCATGATTGGTGTTGTGGGCATGAGACTCATTGTTATATTTGAGTGATGACTTTGAGGGCGTGAGTCCCTGACTTGACATGACTGCTTATTTATTGTGAACTGTAGTGTGGTTATCATACATGTCTCCTGCTTTATATAGACTACTATGATTTCATTTACGATTTTCGATTTCACATACTTGGTACATGTTGTCGACCTCCTTGGGCTGCGTTCATGCGCGAGTTGAGGTACACCGATCGTTGATCCTAGCTCGTGGTCACAGTTCAGCGTTTGGGAAGCTCCGTGTCTCCGGAGGCTTATCAGTGGTATAGTCCCCTGTCGTAGTAGGTGCTTACATTCAGGGGTATGGCGGGGCCCTGTCCCGCCATTGTTGTCATGTCACTCTTAGAGGTCTGTAGTACTGTTGTGGGCAGAGCTGTAAAAGGGATGTAACTGTTCGGATTTAAGTTTTATATATTATGCCGAAAGGCAAATTTTCTCAGATTATTATTTCATACTTCATGTTATTTCATGTTATTGTTTTATGTTCCGCTGATTACTCTGATGTATGGCTACTTGGGTGCCCGGGTAAGGCACCAGTCACGGGCCCGGGTTCGGGTCGTGACAAAAGTGGTATCAGAGCAGTTAATCCTCGGAAAGTGTCTACGCATCGTATCCAAGAAGTCTTGATTATCGGTGTGTTGTGCACCACACCAATAATCGTGAGGCTATAGGATATTTAGGATTGGTTTCCATTCTTCTCCCTCGAGATCGTGCTTAGAGTCGCGGTTATAAGTTGGACCCCTCTAACGTATTTCTTTCCCTTACCGTTATGCCTCCGCGTAAGGTAACCCGAGCCCGGAGAGGCAAGGCACCGAGGAGTGCGAGTAGAAACAGAAGGTTACTAGCACAGGCCCAATCATCACTGGGTGGTGTTTCATTCAGGAGTTACGCTCGTCACGCCCAGCAGAGTTTAGCAATGGCGGCGGTGCTCGCGACCATGATATATGAACCTTCGCCTAATGCGGGGGACAGAGAATATAGATTGCAAAGAGGCGACCATTACTAGCTATGGATTTGGCTACGGTAGAGTATACCGATGTACCGCGAGTCTTGATGACTATCTAAGAGGGTCGTGCAGAGTAATTCTTGATTAGGCTTGAGCATAGCCTACGTGCGCTTATGCGCGTGAGCCAAGAAAAGTAGAGATCAACGGGTTAACCAAGGATGCGAAGAGGCGAGCAATGAAGGTCCTTTGGTAACTTTGGAGGCCAATCACCTCGCGAGATTAGATACGCACATCCACGGCAGCAGTGGTCCTCCACGGGGTTGAACGTTCGGTAAGCGGAGTTGGTCAGAGCTCCAGAGCTTCCGGTTCACAGCTACACGTAGGTTCCAGCCAGCCGGATTCAGTTTTTCCCCAGTGTTCACAATGTGACAGGCGTCATCCCGGGGAATGTCGTCTTTTAGTTGGTACTTGTTTTATCGGGCCGTCGAGCCCATGTCGAAAGGATGTCCTAGTAGGAGGACTCAGCCTTCAGGATTGGTGGGTAGTTCATCATCTTCCCTAGCTATGCGCCCTACGGGGCAGGTTTGATTAGAACGACTAAGGGGAGTGAAGCAGTAGATACAGGTATATCCTTAACCCTCTAGAGATTAGTACGTGTAAGATGGGTATATCTTAAGTATTATGTTCAGATAACATAAGTGAAAAATTGTGATTAGAAATCATGGTTAGAAACCGAGGAAGATTGGGGGATAGGAAAAGTGTGAGCCTTAGAGCTTTATACGTGGAGACCTTGAAGGCAAGGCAATCTTGAGTAAAAGATTACATTCGTGTTTGACCCTTATCGGAGTGCATAGTGCACGTGAGATATATTGGTATATAAGTCCCTGAGTTGTGGGAAATGAAAGAGGGTAGTTGAGCTAAGAAGACCGCTAGGTTTTCGTAACGTGATTAGTGAGATTGTTCCGGATCGGGGAGCAAGTGTTTCTGCGAGTGGGTCGGGTTGAGGCCATGCGCTGGTCAACCGCGACTGTTTATGGTGGGGTCAGTTTGTGGTGGTCCCGCCAGGTGGTAGGGTCACGAGGGTGTTAGGACCAAGTTTAGTTAACCATCGTACGAGTTCATGGATGCGTTCAACCAATAGTCGGGCCGATGGGGTCAGCCTGTCGTGTCTTTCAGTCAAGACTGTTTACTCGGCAGAGATTTATGCAAATGTTTTTATCAGGAAGGTTGTAAGGCTGCACGGGGTGCCTACTTTCACCTTATGGCGCATGATGAAGCCGGTGGTGGCTATTTCGTTTTTTGGAAGTTTTACCAGGCAGGGTTAGGAACTCAGGTGAGTCTCAGTAGCGCATTCGCCCTCGGGCCAGTGTTTGGATTTCAGGGGTAGTTGTGAGTATTGTTGCCTCCTGTTGAGGGAATGCTTTTATAACTACCATTTCAGTATTCGGATATCGCCTTACGAAGCCTCGTAGGGGCGGAAGTGTAAATTGTCGGTCGATTAGTTCGATGTTGGCAAAGTTCAGATAGTGGGTTCATACTTGTTTCGGCAGGATGGGGATAGGGTGAAGCCTATCCAGGAGAGGTTATCGACAGCTCAGAATCAACAGAAGTCGTGCGGATAATCAACGTCGACACGTAAAGTTCAGGTTGACGGTCGGAATTCTTGAAGGTACCACCCCGGATAGGGTGTGACGAGTTTTGGAAAACAGAGGAAACTTAGCCCGAGTTACTTTGGGCCTTTTCAGGTCATGTGAATAATAGGCCATGTTGCCTATAAGTTAGCTTGCCGTCCGACGAAGGAGGCAGTACGTCCGATCTTTCATGTTGCTATGTTCGGAAAAGTATCGGAGATCCATCCAGAGTGTTCCCAGTTAATGATGACCAAGTTAAAGATAGTAACCCAGAGATTTTGAAACAGAATCAGTAACAGAGATATGGTAAGAAAGAGTCCGAATGTACGAGAAGGGTATGACGAGTAAAGGAAAAAGCGAGCATGTGTTAAGAACAGTGATGTGATCATTTCTTTTGTAAAGTGAAGGTGCGAAAGGAGTATATTTTAGACCTCGGGTAAGGGGTTTTGTGATGTTAGAGGTGTTTCCTCGTGGACTTGGATGTAAGTATTTGCGCAGGTGTTTCTGTGGCCAGGTGTGGCAGGAATTGTTTTCGTAAGTATAGTAGTGAAGACTATACTGGCGCGCGTTTGTTTTGAGACTTAGAAGGAACATTCGGGACGAATGTTTCTAAGGAGGGGAGAATGTTATACCCCGTATTTCCAGAGTATGTACGTAGGGACGTACGTAGAAAAGTTTGAACTTTAAAGTTGGCTTGGACGAATTATTTTGTGCACAACACCCAATTAGAGTCGTTTTTCGACGAAACGTTTTACACAAATTGCGAAGGGAAAATTCCGGCTATGTCATTTTTAATTTTTGCGGATTTTTCCGAGAGACGAAACATTTTGGACCAACGAGAGGGCGACACTTGTCACCCTCTCATTGATGGATGTGGGGCGGCAATAGGGCCGAATGGATGGGCATGTAGTTGGTAAGATATTTGTGAGGGTTTTAAGGAGTAGGGACAGTTATGGGACTGCCTCGTTAAATTAGATTGTTTGAACAACTATGTATCTAGAGTATGGTCCACCAAAAAATAAAAAATACATACAGGCTTTTTTCTTTAGCCGAGGTTTTTATTCCAAATGGATTTTTGAGGAAATATTTTTAGCGAGGTAATAAATGTAAAGCGTATTACTATGAGCAAACACTAGGACTCTCGGTGAGAGTCTCTATAAAATGATTCTAGTGCGCGAGTTGTCATCCACACTTAGGCACTAGGGGAGATAAGTTACCCTTGGAGATCTGGAGTAGGCTAGCATAGCATACTAGGTCATCAAAGAAACATCGGTATTGCCCAGATGGTCTGGGATGGTTTGAAGAACTGGGACATCCTCACCGCATCAGTATTGTTCTGTGAAGGTTAAGAATTTGCTTTTCATATTTACTCTATGTAAGAGTTCACAACCTCATGAAGGTTCATGTATCACTAGGGTCGATCACCCCTTTATGAGAATGAAATAAGTACCACACTTTTTTCTCCCATATGTCTCCAATACAAGTAAGTCTTGGACTCAAACACATAGGTTGTCACAAACCTAGCGACTCAGTCTCCAAACTTAAGTAAAAAACAAGTCTCGAGACTCAAATGTATAGTTCATTGTCAAACCAATGACATAGTCTCCAGACTTTAACCAAATATTTTTTCGCCACGACCATACGATACAACCACTGGACTTCACTCGTGAAGGTTCTACAAAGAACCTTGTGCCTAAAATAAGGCCGAGACATCCATTTCATAAGCACCATGAGAAGGGCCCTTCTTTATTACAAATCAGATATATGAAATTCTTGATCATAACATGCCACTGGAAGCTCCATGTCTGGGTTTAGAGAGAAAGTTGGTTCCAACAATAGAATTAAAAGACCAAAAAATCTTTAAAAGTCGGCCATAGCTTTCTACTAATCCAGGAGAGTTTTCCCCTGTCGCTCAAATAAAGAACATAGTTTGAACATGTTTTAAAGCAGAAGGACCTTTATGGCTAAGTGTTCTCCTTTCTTATAAATCGGATTATAAATCTCGATCTTAACACATCGGAAGCCACGTGATTGGATCTTGTAAGAGGTTTAATTCTAACAAAAGGATTCAAAAATCAAGAAATCCTTAAAAATCAACCATAACTCTATATTGATCAAGGAGTATTTTCCCCAGTCACTCATAAAGAACACAATTCTTAAAAAGGGTTGAAGCAGAGAAACCCTTACAACCGAGTTTTCAATACTCGGCTAAAGTAATTCTTTGTAGCTCGATCCTTTATGTCGACTACTAAACAAGTCTTCTTACTCGTGATTGGCTATGAAGAACAACAATGGAATAATTATGTGTCAAGAATAAGCAAGATAACAACAAAGACTTAACAAGAAGAGGAACAACTTCATTCGATAAATGTTAAGGGAAATAAAACAACTCAATAATACATACAAAAAATTGTAAAAAATATTACAATCAATTATCCATGTAAATCTTTGGAAGCATTGACAACTGGTTGAATATCCGATTCTAGGGGCAAAACGACCTAGGTGGATGAGTCAACCAGAGAATTTAGAGAATAGGACAAAGGGCTCAAAGTCGGGGAAGGAGATCATGATCTTGCACAACCTCCCTCCTCATCTTTTCCCTCCACATCGCCGGATCTCTCTGAATCAGAACCTCCTCCTGGAAACTCTAGGATTTGTCATAAGGCTTGAAGTTGCAAAAATCCTTAACCTTGAGAAGTTGGGCCTCTTGAAGTTCAATTGTAGGGTCTTTGGCCTCCTCTACAATCTCCTAAAAGGCCTTTATTCGGGCACTCACTTGAAGTACCGTGTCGCGAAGCTCAGCCCAGATAGAGTCAACATTGGTCTTTATAATGAATGGGGCATTCTCCTGTAGCAGATCCACCTTCGACACTTGCAAACCTCAAGTTGGGCCTCAAGATCCTTAGCCTTCCCCTAAAACATATTGGTCTCTTTCCCTAACCATTCCATATCCTTCTAGAGGGAAGCCTATTGCATCACATGTCAATTAATCTTTGAATCAAGGGCTTTGTTTGTAGTAGTAAGTGTTAATTCCTTGGTAATAGAGGTAGCCAACTTACCCTTGAGTAAGGCAACTTGTTGCTCTAGCTCTTCATTTTCCTCAAGGATATCAGAGACCTCTCGGCTGCGGGAGTCCTCTCTTTTATGACTACAACCAATTTCGATCAATAGGCCGACAACTGCGACTTAAGTTTTCTCAGATCCTTAAGCCATCCCTTTTTCTTAGCCTGATATTTCCATAGGAACACAAATTCAATAACGTTGCTCTGCAAAAGGGAAGAATTGAGGTTAGAAGAGGGACTAAAGCTTTAAGTAGTAAAAACTGAAAAAGGGATACCTTTGTGGAGGCGAATAATGATTCGAACAAAATCCAGACAATGGGTGTCCCTTTTATAAGATGCTGCTAATCAAGCTCGACTAGTCCCACCAACTATTCTACTGGATCAAGTAGCTTCAAAAGATAACTTATTTTCTCTGATACACGGAAAACAACTGATCTACTATTGTAATGCTCTAAATCATGGTCTGATCAAAACACGACACTCGGTGTCTGACTGCATGTGACCGAGAGAACCACGTGACTTGCTGAATCGACATGGGCATAAAAAATAAGTAATGTAATGATTTAAAACAGTTAAACTGAATATTGAAATATAATGTGAAATATCATAGCAGAAATATCTCAAAACAAGATAAATCTGAAAACAATACTGTCATGACATGCTAACTAGACTAGTCTATGAAATCTCTAAAACATGAGTCTGACTGCTAAATTATTTACCAGGAAATGGCCCTGACATACCTCTACTATAAAACATAATCATGAAAAATGACCAACTAACACCCCAAATGAAACAGGGCTCACTAATAGCTGATGCAGATGAAGTCTTTGCGTGCAGATCTTTCATCCTGAAACTTAGTACTTGTACTGTGAAGTGTAGGCCTAAAAAAAGGGATGTAAGTGTCACGACCCATTCCGGGGCCCGTTACTGGTGCCTTACCGGGGCACCCAAGTAGTCATACATCAGAGTAATCAGCGGAAATATAAAGCAAGACATGAAACAGTTTATAAAATAGGACACAGTTTAAGTGAGAAAACATCGCCTTTCGGCATATATATAAAAACATGGTTTAGCAGTTACATCCGACATCGCATAACAGACTACTGCACTTAAGGAAATATACAACTATGGCGATGAGGTTCCGCCATACCACGATCAGACAAAACTATCTACAACAGGGAGATCATACCCAAAAGTAGAGCCTCCGGAAAGGATGGAGCTCCTGACACCAACGTAGAGATCCTAGGAATGTGGATCTAGCACCTGCTTGCCCTTACCTGCGGCATGAACGCAGCCCCCCGAAGGAGGTCAGTACAACAGGTACTAAGTATGCGAAACTGTAAAGTACTTAAATGAAAACATATCATTTTTAAAAACAGTTTACAAATATGTGTGAAACAACCAAGGAAAACGCACATAGTGCCACATCACAAACAAGAGCAACAATAGGTAACTGTAATAGGTCTTGTCTAGGCTGCGAATGATCGAAACAGGGCCACTCGCCCATATCATCATTCTGCAAGCCTAATCTCGACTCGAGTCCGTGATAGGCCACTCACGGGCCCGCATGAGGTATAACCCCGCATCGAGGGTAGCTACTCCGGCATCGCCCCGGACTCGTTGTCCGCAGCCACATAGACCGCATGAGGCATAACCCCGCATACTAACTCGGAACTCTCGTAGCTCGCATAGGCCCCCGGACCCGCATGAGGTATTCTCGAATCATGGTCCTGCATCACTGAGTCTACCCCGCGACGGAGGCGACTTAACCTCCGGTATCATCTCAAGAGGTGAGTGATAGTACACTAACATAACAGCTTATCTTTAAACAACATAAGCACAACAAGGATACTCTCTTATACAAACGTTACAAGATACTAACACACATAGCATCATATCATGTCTACTTATCAAACCATCTTATAATTCTTTTTCACAATTCAACATAAGTCTGTTATACACACATAGTCAAACTTGTTTCTTTTATCAATCTTAAGTGGTTATACTCAACTTCCCATAAAGTTAGTATAACTCTTAAGCTTCTGTTTTAAAAACCAGTTAGTTCTCTTCTGTTAAAAATGATTCAGTATTCTTATGAAATGTTTTCAGATTTTTATTATTCAGGCTTAAGCCGTGAGGCATTGCCGTAAGTGTTATTCAGGCTTAAGCCGTGAGGCATTGCCGTAAGTATTATTCAGGCTTAAGTCAAAGACATTGCCGTAGTTATATTAAGTTAACACATGTACGTCTACCGTACTATATATATTGTAAAATATCATGCTTTAGGAAGAATCACATACCTTCTCAAATAAAACCACCGCCAAGTCAATATGTCGCACAAGCAGAGTCACCATATATCCACAGATATCTATCAAAGACTACTCAAGGTCATTCTAAACAGAGGGTTCACAATTCTACGGAAAGTCGGGCAGACTTCCCTACCGGTGAGCTATATAAGTTCATCAGAAAACATCCTATGTAAGTACGCTTTGATTATTCTTCTTTAAACCCTTCATCTGTGGTAATACCAATTCTATTCTGCAATATTCTTCTAAGTATTTAATACTTATTCTATTACTACTACAGTATGCATTTTCTAATTCAAAAGAGGGTTAGGATTAGT
The DNA here is from genome assembly GCA_029844215.1 of Przewalskia tangutica. Taxonomy (NCBI): domain Eukaryota; kingdom Viridiplantae; phylum Streptophyta; class Magnoliopsida; order Solanales; family Solanaceae; genus Przewalskia; species Przewalskia tangutica. The sequence goes on along the minus strand of CM056720.1, from coordinate 80,916,244 downwards.
TACCTCGGTAAGCCCAATAATATCCTAGAAAAAGTCGCGCCTGAGCAAGGTTTTGCTCCTAAGTTGTATGCTCCAAGGAAACCTTAGAAGTTCTTCACAACTTCTACTAAGTACTAAGGTATTTGGGCTAGGGTATTTTGGGCATTATAACAATACTAGAAGACAACTTTTCTACCAAGGGAGGGGGGTAGATTTTTGGCTAGGCTAGGGGGGGCCTCGGCCCAACTACTAGGCTAGAGGGGGGGGGGGTATTCGGCCAAGGGCCTTCACAAGGGGAGGGGGGAGGTGTTGGACGAAAAGGGCTACAAAGGGAGAGGAGAGGATTTTCAAGACTTGGAAAGCTTTGTGGATGAAGAACTCTTCATCTTAAGGGGGGTATTTATAGGTCAAGAAGTGGCCAACCAATGGCCAAGATTTAGACAAGTGCAAGGCAAGTGTAGGGTGAGGATTAACTATACACAAATATCCTACCAACTCCTTGACTTGTGCACAAGGCACAAAAAATGTGCTCCCTATTGTTCAAATCGTCCAAATGGACGATTTCAAGTCCATCAATTGGAGGGTGACAAGTGTCGCCCTCCCGTTGGTCCAAAATGTTTCGTCTCTCGGAAAAATCCGCAAAAATTAGAAATGGCATAGCCGGAATTTACCCTACGAAAGCTGTGGAAACGTTTCGTCGGAAAACTATTCGTTTTGTGAGTTGTGCCCAAAAAAATCGTCCAAGCCTAAACTTTAAGGCTAAACTTTTTGTACGTATTCCCTTACGTACATACTCTGGAAATACGGGGTATAACAGTAAGTATATTTGAATTGTACCGTATTTAAAGAATTTGGAAGAATAAATAGACACATGAAATAATAAGAACATGAATCTGAAATTGAATAATGGGCATAACACATGATCTGCCGTGAATATAATAACATATATGAAATTTGTAAAACTGTATATCTGAATATCTGTGGGAGAGCATTAACAAAACCGACATGTACCACCACACATGAATGTGGCATCCGATCTATTCCCGATCAGCTAAGTGATATCGTACCTTGCTGGGGTATGAAACATGAACATGACATGAATGTATCTAATAACCCGTAAAAAGGTAACATGAAGTCATCGTCCTAACTGGGAAGAGCGATCCTTATCCTATACTGGCAAATGTAGTTTCAGCCTGTTTGAGCCTTCTCAGTAATATGTGCAATTCTCAAAACATGAACATGAATATAGTTGATTTGTAAACACGTAAATTTTATTAAAATAACTTATAAAACATAGTTTGTAATTATAATTTAGCATGTGAAGAGGTGTTTAATATAACTTGTATAAATCATCACAATATGTATAATTTCATGGATTGAGAGACAATGATTACATGAATTGTATTTAGGAACTCATGGAAATAAAAATATGGGTTCATAGATTAAATACATGTTCATAACAATCACAATGACATCTCATGATTACAATAAACGGAAACATGATATACTTATATATATATATATATATATATATATATAAACTGTAAATCTTTGTAAGTTTTTAATATTTGAATAAATATGATTATGGATGGTACTACCTCCTAATATTTTAAATACTTCATGCTCTTTTAAATTCATGCTTTTAAATTCTTAAAATTTCTGCATTAAATACATGGTCGGTTATACCGCCTACTTAATTTATATTCCAGCAGAATCTTTGAATTATGGTTTCCATAACTAGAACCTTAATTTGTAAGTTAATCTTCTTTTACTTTCTGCATATTTCTATTATCTTTTAATTATTCAATACCTTATATATCAATTACTTCCCCTTCTATTATCTTCTTTAGATCCTCGGCCTAACTTGATATCAAAGCCATAAAGGGTAGAGATATGATATCCAGATCATATGAAATTCTTTTCTAAAGGTTCTGATTCTTCTGAGTTAGTATATCCTAGGGAGATACGGGTAGGTAAGTCCTCAAGGAATGCAGTTAGACCCGAGAATAGCCTGGGGTTGTAGGAAGAATCCGAGTTTCAAAAACAGAATTTTATATACATGGATCCTTTTCTCAATAGAACTACTTCTTATGATTTTGGTTCATCTTCTTCTATGGATTCAAAGAAGAAATTAAATTCCGAAAAAATTGTTATACAAAATTTTGAAAAATCAATAGATAATTGGGTAATACCAAAAGTAAATAGAGATCAAATTTACAAAAATTCCAAATACCAATTTTTCAAAACATATTTCACTATTAAAACAGAAGAAAGAGTATTCAATTAATAAAACCCTTTGAAACAATTCAATTACTTTCTCAAAATTCCTTGAAAAAACATAGAGAAAGAAATTACAAACACATTCATATTGGCTTAGTCCAAGTAGGGATAAAACCTCTAAGGAAGGACTAAACACCTCAATCATTGGTTTCTTAAGAGATGCAAGATTCACAAATTTTGAAGATTCCCTATTAAGTTCGGTTGAGTCCAGTCTCTCACATGACCAATATCTTTTGATTGTTACCCAAATTTCTCTGTATCCATCAATGATAAATATATCCAAAAATCTCTTGTCTTACAAATAAAGACACACAATTACCAAATGCTTGAAGGATCTATTCCTAAGCAATATTTTTTCGAATCCATTACAAAACTATGACATCTACTTTCGCCACAATAGTCAGATATTATAGTAAGAAAGGTGAAACCCTACTTTTACAAACAGATCTTTCGAGATCTAACACCGTAATACCAAGACCTATTCGATGAAAGGATATTACCCTACTAGAAGAATGAATCTTAGAAGGTGTAGTTAAACACGAACCCTTAGAATCTAGCCAACCAAATACCCATCTTAAATAAATAACTCAATACCAGGATGGCAGAGTCAGTCTATCGTTCCTAAGGAGATCTATGAGTAATAGATACGAAGATACAAGTTCTGAAGAGACCCTAAATTTAGGAAGAGTGTCATGACCTGAGCCGACGAGCCGCGGCTGGTACCCTACCTGGGTACCCTAATACTCACACATCACATATAATCAGCGGAAGCTAAGGAACAACTCATAATCACATAACAAGGGGATCCTGCCCCCTTAACTATATTGGCAAACTCTTATAATAAAACAGGCAAGCCGACAAGGACGCCACTGTATATAGAAATATCCAAATAACTACAACTGTACATATGTCCAACCCACACATGACTACAGACCTCTAAGAGTATAACAGTAACTATGACAGGATAAGGCCCCACCGTACCCCTGAATATACATAAGCCGGTAACAGCAAAATTGTACCAAAATGATAAGCCCCAGAACAATGGAGCTATCCCAAAAGATGAGCAATGATCTTAAGCACGCGGATCACCAAACTGAGTACCTACACCTTCGGGCATGAACGCAGCCCCCCGGAGAAGGGGATCAGTACAATAATGTACTAAGTATGTAAACATAAGTACAGTAATAAGATCATAACTGGCCAAAAGATGACAGGGACAAGTATAAAAATTAAATACCAGATTCAACCGTGCCATATAAATAAGAGCCAACTGTACCTTGTAAAAATAGAGGTTCAACCATGCCTTTTTAAAAGTGAGAGTTACACCGTCATGGGGGTCTATACCCGCATCATGGATACATGTCCATGGAACCATATACATATAACGTACCAGGCCCATTATGGGACTCGGTGTGAAATGAGATAATAACACTTGCATGAGTAGCTATCATGAGCAACCTTGTGCAATTTAACTCATTTTTGACTCTCAAAGGAATAAAACCAAGGTACCAACATATCATGTACCAATCATTAAAATGAAATCTCATTTTACAAAAACCAATGTACCATCATATCATATATCAATCATTAAAATGAACTTTCATTTAGAAAAACCAAGGTATCATCATATCATGTGCCAATCATTAAAATGAACTTTCATTTTAGAAAAACCAAGGTACCATCATCTCATGTACCATTAAGGATTAAGATCCAATAAAACTATGTACGTCCACCGTACACTTACTTTATAAAACTCAACTTTCATTTTAGAAAAACCAAAGTACCATCATATGATATACCAATCATTAAAATGAACTTTCATTTTAGAAAAACCAAGGTACCATCATATCATGTACCATTAAATATTAAGATTCAATAAAACTATGTACGTCCGCCGTACACTCACTTTATAAAACTCAACTTTCACTTTAGAAAAACAAAAGTACTATCATATCATTAAGGATTATGATCCAATAGAACTATGTACGTCCGACGTACACTTACTTCATATAAACATGCCAAAAGAAGAAAGGATAGTTCACATACCTTATAGGCTATACCAACTTAACAACTAGAATACGTCTCAAGTAGTACTTCAACCTATAATAACAATAACACGTCTATCAACTTCATGATACTAGTATACACTATACCACATAATGACTCTCCTTTCATATAAAAATTCGGGCAACACTTCCCCTATTATACACGTTTCCACAACTTCCAAACGAGGCTAATAACATCAATAACCAAGTACCAATTAAGGGAACAATCAAAACAGCAACAAAGGGGACTTACACACCCACTTCTCATGTAAATTCAGCCTCTTGATCCATATTAAAACAGACCATTAAACAGTCCATATTCCAACAACAACGAGGGTAGAATGTGAAGCCTTTCACACCTTTCTACACCCTTGTTCATTTAGGACTTACATAAGAAATTACTACATTTAAACATACATAATTGTAACTAAATTTCGAGAATTATAACTTCACAAAAAAATCCCTAAAATAGCACAACAACGTCCCACAGTTTCATGCAGTTTTTCGGCCAACAACCAAAACAAAGCCCTTTCCACAACTTCTTAAAATCCAATTCACATATCAACACGTTTATATAAACCATAATAACTTGTAATAACAAGATTTCCTTCATTTTAACATACGATTAGTGACGAGAATAACAACAATAACCAGCGAATCCAACAACACCAAAACTGTCCAGAATCGGCTAACATGCCAAAAATGTCTCATGCATTTCTTATTCTCCATTTTACTTAACACAAGTTCATCTATCAACTATAACATCATGTAACTTCTAATTACTTCAAGAGGAAGAAGAAATCTTACCTTAGTTTTATCACAAAATAGTCCACAAGTCTCGGCCAAACCGTGACCAATTTTTCACTTTTGCACCACTTCTTCACGTTAGAATCACACACACGTATCCTCTACAAGCTTGTAACCATCTTGCTTTCATGTTTTTCTTCCAACAAGTTCATAAACAAGTTTAGGGTTTCAAGACAATTTTCTTGGCCATGTACCGTGTGACCCACTGTTTTGTAAGGTTAACTTGGCTTAGAACTTAGTTAAGGTGCTTAATCTTGTAAAATAAGTTGATCTTGTTCTTCACTTTGGCTAGGGATTTTCGAGAACCTTGAAGGTTAAGGGAGAGATAAAGGTTTGGATGAGAAGATATTTGTGAGCCTAAGTCTTGCAAGACCTTGTATATATGATGTGTATATAGCACAAGTGGAGGGGGACCCATGTAGACCCACTTGTCCACTTGTCTTCTCTTCACATAAAATATATCCCACACTTAATCATTTTTCTCAGTATTTTCGATGGCCACACTTCATAATACCAAGACTTAATTAATCCACACTAAGTCCATAACTCTATTGGAAATAATCCAACTACTAGTATTAATTCTTGTCATCACATTAATCTCGAAAATTTTCCATATAAGAAAATGTAAAAATCCTTTCCTTCCAACATTCAAATCCTATTTCCATAATCGAGTTCTCACTTAGTAGCCATAGAATTACGGGGTGTAACATTCTTCCCCCCTTAGAAACATTCGTCCCGAATGTTCATACTACGTCTCAAGCTATAACAGTTTCGGCATAGTCTCCTTTAACTATACCTAACAACCAATATTCAGCAAACACAAAGATGCCTCATATGGCCACAATATAACACATAGTCTCATTCATAAAAAAAAATAGTCAAATAGGGATTGGAATTACATGTAGGCATCGGGCACAAGTGAGGATACTTCCTCTTCGTCTCATCTTCTGCTTCTCACTTCATCTCTACCCTATTATTGTTCCGCCATAATACCTTGACGGAAGCCACATCCTTAGTCTGTAACCGTCTAACCTGGCGATCAAGTATGGCTATGGGACTCTCCTCATAAGACAACTCCTCTGTCACCTGGATGTGATCTACTGGGAAGACTCTAGAAGGATCACCAACACACTTGCGCAACATCGATACATGAAAATCTGGATCTACCGCTTCCAAATCAGATGGTAGATCCAACTCATAGGCAACCTTACCTACCCTGCGAATAATCTAATAAGGTCCAATGTATCTCGGGCTAAGCTTCCCTTTTCTATCGAACCTCATCACACCCTTCATGGGTGATACCTTCAAGAATACCAAGTCATCAAGCTGAAACTCGAAGTGTCGACATTTATTATCTGCATACGACTTTTATCGACTCTGGGCTGCTAATAGTCTCTCCTGGATAAGCTTCACCTTATCCGCAGCTTGCTGAATCATGTCTGGGCCAAGTAACTTGGTCTCTCCTACCTCAAACTAACCAATAGGTTAACTGCACTTCCTCCCATATAAGACCTCGTACTGGGCCATCTGAATGCTAGAATGATAGCTGTTGTTATAGGCAAACTCAACAAGTGGAAAATGATCCTACTAGCTACCTTGAAGTCAACAATACAGGCACTCTACATATCCTCAAGTGTCTAAATAGTACGATCTGTCTGCCCATCGGTCTGAGGATGAAATATTGTACTGAGACTCACTTGTGTCCCCATCCCTTCTGGAATGATCTCCAGAAGTTAGCTGTAAACTGAGGCTCTCTGTCCGATATAATTGATGTGGTAACCCCGTGCAGTCTCACTATCTCCCTGATGTACAACCTAGCATATTCCTCAGCTGAGTAAGTAGTCCTGACTGGAAGAAAATGGGTTGATTTCGTCAGCCTATCCACAATAACCCATATGGAGTCATACTTCCTCTGGGGTATGAGGTAATCCCATAATGAAATCCATATTAATCACTTCTCACTTTCACGTTGGGATCTCTATCTACTGCAATAATCCACCAGGCTTCTGGTGCTCAACCTTAACCTGTTGACAATTCGGGCACTGCGCGACAAACTCCGTTATGTCCCTCTTCATGCCATCTCACCAATATACACATCTAAGGTCATGATACATCTTTGTTGACCTCAGATGAATAGAATAATGAGCACTGTGTGCCTCTCCCATAACCAGCTGTCGTAGCCCTGCAACATCAGGTACACACAATCTGCCTTTATACCGTAGCCCCCTATCAGGTGCAACCTCAAATAAAGTCTTCTCCTTTCGAAGAATTGAATCTCTATATCGTGCCAGAATAGGATCCTCATACTGATGCCTCTTCACCTCTTCTACGATAGAGGACTCAGCAACTCCTCGAATAAGAACTCCACTATCTCTAGAATCGGCCAACAGGACTCCAAGGCTCGCTAGCTAGTGTATCTCACGAACCATATCCTTCCTTTACTGTTGCACATCTATTAAACTACCCTGTTACACCCCGAAATTCCAGGACATGTATATAAGAACGTACGTAAGAAATCGGGACGCTAAGATTTGAGACTTCTAGAATTTATCGGAATTATGGAAATGTCGGGAAATGAAATATTATGGACGAATGGGAGGGTGACACATGTGAACCCCCCCCCCCCCCACTCTTGGGCTTGGAGGAATTGACAAGGTCAATTGGTCAAGTCTTGAAAAGCCAAGGCTTGACATTGTTGACCAAGTCAATAAGCCCACTTGATTCTTGATATTTAAATCTTCTACATCATATCCCCACAAGTGTTTTAATATTGACCCTCCATTTAATTATATATTCATCATAGTAGCAAGACAAGTCTCAAACACTTAGAAAAAAATAGAAAACTTGAGAGTGAGATAGAGAACTCTCGGCATAGCTCATTCAAGAACAAGAAAAAATTTCGTTTGTTGTTCATAATTCACAATACTTTAAACCAAGGTTCCTAGAGGTATTGTAAGGTTATCTCAATAGAAAGATCCCGGAAAAGCTACATTTTTACATTAGTCGCAAGGTGAAAACCTAAGTCGTTTTCATAGTTTTGGTTGGGAATTGAAGGGAAGTTGTTTATGAACTTATAAGGGCTTCAAATGGCGGATTGGAGTGTGAAGGAAAGGAGCTAAGTTGCTAAGGAGCGACTTTGGATCTTGAAGTTATATTGGGGCTTGTCAAGGTAACAATCTTGTCCTCTTAAGTGATTAAAGATTACATGTTGTTATAGTTATATATATTAACAAGCATGAGATATATATGATGGATATTGAAATGTTATGGAATATTTGGAAGAAATCCGAAAGTTGCATGATTAGCCTTAAGATTGTAATTCGATTTAGTTATTAGTTTTAGTCGTCACATGTTATATAAAGAAGGGATTGTAGTTGTTATTATCGATTGAGGCTATATAACATGTTAGACTAAACAACTTGAATTGAAAAGGAATTGGATAAGACTTTACATTGTTGTATATTGTGGCCGAGAATGGCCTTGGCTATTGAACTACTTGGTATTAATTGTGGGGCAGAATTTTACACGTCCTGTAAGGCGTGTAATCCCCTTTGATTGGTTGATGTGTTGAGCCTTAAATGTGGCATATTGGTTATTGATTTCGGGCCTTGAAAAAGGTGGAAAAGTATGAAGAAACAAAGGAAGTGCTGCCTAATTTTCCGTAGAACAAGTGACTTTACACTTAGAATATTCTACGTTTGAAGCTAGAAGTTAATAGACGTATTATGGTTATTATAGGTTAACATACTACGTACGTCATATTAGACTTAGTAAGTGAATTGAACCGATGAGGTATGTGGAATTTTTCTTATCTCTTGAGCATGAGTAGTTATAAATGTATAGTACGGTAGACGTACGAGATTTAAATGAATTTAGTTTCAATTGATATCCTTGACTTGTTTTAAGAATGTCCAAGTTGGTTGAGTTAGAGAATTAACTCACTTTTTTTTAAAGGATAAAAATGCCTTAGTTTCTAAACCATAAAGTTAGTATAACGGCTTATGGGAAGTTGGTTATAATAACTTTATGGAAAGTTAAAAGAATGGTTTACTCTAGTAATGTAAACAAAGATAAAATGACTTGAAATAAAGAAGGGCGATTTGATTTAAAGGCATCAATTGCTTAAAGTTTAAAGTAAAGGTCACTTGGTTTAGAAGCCTAAAAATGTATTTCTAAAGGAGTAGTGACTTGTTTTGAAAAGTAGACAAGCCTTGATACTACGGGTGTTAGTATCTTGGGGGTTTTATACGAGAAAGAGTCATTTTTGAAAGGATAAAGGTACGTAGTACTTTGGGTTAAATTCCCAGATTTTTTATGACATGTTAGTGCCTTAAGTTGAATGAAATGAGAGTGCATGATAATTAAGTCCAATAAGAAGTTAAGGGATTTCTTAACTTGTTTATGTTATGTATGATAGTCGGTTGTGCTAGTGTTATGTTATTCTTGCGGGGTAAACCCCCGGGTTACTACTTATTCCATGGATTTGCTACCCATGATGCGAGTGTGGCGTTTGTACTCATTGCGGGTCCACCGGGCCTATGCGGGTGAAATAGTCTCATGCGGAGCAAATTGCTCCATTGCGGGTCCACAGGACCTATGCGGGTGAAATAGTCCCAGGAGTAGGATTGCTTAATGATACTACGGGTGGGTGGCCCTACTTTGGTCATGAGCTTCCTATTTTTACGCAGTAAAGTATACTCTTGTTTACTCTCATTATTAGTAAGGCACAATGTACTGTTATTTGGGTTATCATACATATCTCCAGCTTTATTTTAGACTATATGATTTCATTTCAGTACTTTCAGTTTTACATACTTGGTACATCTGCATCGACTTTTCTCTGGGCCGCGTCATGCCGCAGTAGGGTAAGTAGCCATTGTGGATCCTGACTCTTAGGATTAATGATCAGTTATCAGAAGGCTCCATATCTCCGGAGGCTTGTCTTTTGGTACGGTTTCCCTGATGTTGTAGATTTATGTACATTCAGGGGTATGGCAGGGCCCTGTCCCGTCACAGTTGTTATGTAAAAATTCTTAGAGGTCTGTTGTCATATCTTATGGATTGAGTTATAAAAAAAAAGATGTGACTGCTTTTTTTGGATTATGTATATATTTTTGGAAGGTGGTCTTATCGGCTAGCCTGTTGATATTTCATGACTTGTACTTTTTGAGTTGTATGTATACTCCGCTACTATTCTCTGATGTATACCTGTAAGGGGTGTCCAGGTAGGGCACCAGTCGCGGGCCCGGGGTCGGGTCGTGACATACCCATAGAACTACGGCTAAGAACATCCGCTACCACATTGGCTTTCCCCGGGTGGTACAATATATCAACATCATAGTCCTTAAGTAACTCTAACCACCGTCTCTGCCGTAAGTTCAACTCCTTTTGTTTGAAGATATATTGGAGACTTTTGTGATCCGTAAAAATATCAATATGAACTCCATATAGATAATGTCTCCATATCTTCAAAGCATGTATCACCATTGCTAACTCAAAATCGTGAGTAGGATAATTCTTTTCGTGTTTCCTGAGCTGTCGGGATGCATAAGCTATAACCTTACCATGCTGCATTAACACACAACCTATCACAACACCCGAAGCATCATAATAAACAACATACCCCTCTAGTCTCTCAGGAAGAGTTAGAATTGGAGTCGTAGTCAAATTATCCTTCAACAACTGGAAGCCTTGCTCACACGCATCCGTCCATTGGAACTTAGCCGCCTTCTAAGTTAGCCTTGTCAAAGGCGCTGAGATAGAGGCAAACTTCTCCACAAACCTCCGGTAACACCCTGCAAGCCCCAAAAAACTGCGTACCTCTATAGGAGTCGTAGGTTTGGGCCAAGTCTTAACTGCCTCAATTTTCTGGGTATCCACCTTAACACCATCAACTCTGACAATATGCCCCAAGAATGCCACTGAGGCCAACCAGAATTCACACTTAGAAAACTTAGCATACAACTTCCGGTGCTGGAGGACCCCAAGTACTGTCATCAAATGGTCTGCATGCTCCTGCTCTGAACGAGAATAAACCAGGATGTTATCAATGAATACTATAACAAACGTATCCAGGAATGGCTTGAACACCCAATTCATTAAATCCATAAACACTACTGAAGCATTGGTCAACCCAAAAGACATCACCCTAAACTCATAATGCCCGTATCGGGTTCTGAATGTTGTCTTCAGGATATATGCCTCTCTTACCCGCACCTGATGATAACCATACCGCATGTCTATCTTCGAAAAACACTTAGCACCCTGCAACTGGTCAAACAAATCATCAATCCTGGGGAGGGGATACCCGTTCTTAATGGTTACCTTATTCAACTGCTTATAGTCAATACACATTCGTAATGATCCATCTTTATTCTTCACAAATAATATCGGTGCTCCCCAAGGAGATGTACTAGGCTTATGAAGCCTTTTTCCAACAAGTCTCTCAACTGCTCTTTCAACTCTTTCAGCTCTGCAGGTGCCATTCTATAAAGATGATAGATATAGGTTGGGTATCTGGGAATACATCGATAGTGAACTCTATCTCCCGCTCATGAGGAAGACCTGGGAGATCATCTGGGAATACGTCTGGGAATTCATTAACCACCTGAACTGACTGAAGAGCCGGTACCTTGGCTTTCATATTATGAACCCAAACCAAGTGGTAAATATACTATTTTCTGACCATCTTTCTTGCCTTGAGGTATTAAATAAACCTACCCTTCGACGACATTGTATTCCCTTTCCACTCTAAAACTGGTTCGCCTGGAAACTGGAATCGAACCAACTTCCCTCTACAATCAACATTGGGATAACAAGAAGCCAACCAATCCATACCCATAATGACATCAAACTCCGGCATGTCTAGCTCTATCAAGTTTACTATAGTACGACGACTACATATAACCACCGAACAATTCTTATACACCCGCTTAGCTATGACCGAATCTCCTACCGGTGTAGCTACCTCAAAAAAAGTTCTATCGACTCAGGTTCTATCCCAATTTTACTAGCAACAAGGGGAGATATATAGGATAAGGTAGAACCCGGATCTATCAATGCATAAACATCATAGAAAAAGATCAATAATATACCTGTGACAACATCCGGTGACGCCTCCTGGTTGTGTCTACTGGCCAAAGCATAAATGCAGTTCGAAGGACCGCCAGAACTAGAAACTCCGCCACAACCTCTACCACGGCCTGCTGGTCTGTGAAAACCCTGTCCTGCGGGGCGCATAGCGATAGTAGATGATGAACCAAAAACTGGTCCAGTAGGCTGAGTCATACCACCTGTACCACCTCTGGAAGGACAATCTCTCATCATATGGCCTTGACGGCCGCAAGTAAAACATACACCGGTACCAGAACGACATCCCCAAATATGGGACTTACCACACCAAGAACACCAAGGTAAAGGTGGCCTCGGCTGGCTAGAACCCCTGTATATCTATGAACCTGAAGCCCTGGAGCTCTGACCAGCTCCTGAATACCCCGTGCGATCGAATCTCCTACTCGTATACTGTGGTGGTGCACTCTGTGCTAGCTGGGAAGGATATCACACCTGCTGCTGAGGCTGCCCGCCTCAAAACTCACCAAAATATCCCGCCGACCTAGGCCTCTTATGCTGGCCCCTGTCATGGTATCTCTCTGGATGACACCCTCTATGTCGGTCCTCTACCCCCTGGGCATAGGCCTATACTCGGGCAATGTCCATACCTGGTTGAAGAGCCACTGCCATGCATCTATCAATCAAGTAACGATCTAGTCCCATCACATAGCGATGAACTCTATCCGTCACAATGGTAGGCGCATACCTAGCCAATGAATCAAACTCAAGGCTATACTCTATAATGCTCCTGCCGCCCTGTCTCAACTGTAGGAATCTGTTAACTCTAGCCCTCCTCATCTCTGGAGGCAAGAAGTGACCAAGGAATGCCTCTGTAAACTCATCCCATGTAGCTGGAGGAGCATCCTCTCCCCTAGATAACTCCCAAGACTCATACCAGTTAGTAGCTATATCACGCAATCGGTATGAAGCCAAGTTAACCGACTTAGTCTCTAAAGCCTTTATTACCCTCAGTATGCGCTGCATCTGTCGGATTAACTCCTGTGGATCATCCTCGGGCTGTGACCCGAAAAACTCTGGAGGGTTACAGTTCAAGAAATCACGAACCCTCAAACTGTTAGACCTAGGATCAACTCCTGGTCCCTGCCTGTTGTTCTGCCCTGCCACCAATCTAGTCAGCAGTTGCACTGCATATCTCATTGCCCTATCCTCTGCCCCTGGCTGAGCAAGTGGAGGCTCAAGTATCGGGGACTCTGGAGCTGCTCTAAGCTCCTCTGGTGATGGCGGTGTAACTGAGCTCGCCGACTGGCGTACAATATAAGGCATAGACTGGGCATGTGCCCTAGTAACTCTCTGAGTCTGACTAGTAGCTCCTGCTACTGACTTGCCCTTCTGGGACAATGTTGCCCTCTTCGGAGGCATAGCTGAAACACAATAATATTTTAGAGATGGGAATTCTCCTAATAACACAGTTATATGACATGATCTATGAGATGAAAGAAAAGAAACCAATCCTAAATGTACTGTAGCCTCCTGTTTATAGGTGTGGTGCACAACACGCCGATAACCATAACTCTACTGTACACGGTTTGTAGACATTCTGAGGACTAACTGCTCTGATACAACTTTTGTCACGACCCTAGACGACGGGCCGCGACTGGTACCCTACCTGGGTACCCTTATACTCACACATCACATATAATCAGCGGAAGCTAAGGAACAACTCATAATCACATAACAATGGGATCATGTCCCCTTAACTGTAATGGCAAACTCTTATAAAAAGCAGGTAAGCCGACAAGGCCGCCACTGTATATAGAAATATCCAAATAACTACAACTGTACATATGTCCAACCCACACATGACTACAGACCTCTAAGAGAATAACAGTAACTATTACGGGACAAGGCCCCGCCGTACCCCTGAATATACATAAGCCAGTAACAGCAAAACTGTACCAAAATGATAAGCCCCAGAACAATGGAACTATCCCAAAAGCTGAGAAATGATCCTAAGCACGCGGATCACCAAAATGAGTACTTACACCTGCGACCATGAACACAGCCCCCGGAGAATGCGGTCAGTACAACAATGTACTAAGTGTAAACATAAGTACAGTAAATAAGATCATAACTGGCCAAAAGATGACTGTGACAAGTAAGAAAATCAAATACCAGATCCAACCGTGCCATATAAATAAGAGTCAACTGTACATTGTAAAAATAGAGGGCCAATCGTGCCTTTTTAAAAGTGAGAGTCACATACCGTCATGGGGGTCTATACCCGCATCATGGATACATGTCCATGGAACCATATACATATAACGTACCAGGCTCATTATTGTCACGACCCGAACCCGGGCCCGTGACTGGTGCCTTACCCCGGGCACCCTAGTGATACAACATCAGAGAAAATCAGCGGAAATAAAAACATGAACATGAATTAAGAGACAAAATAAATAAACAGGTCAACCAAAACAGTTGCCTTCATCATATATACATAAATTACCCGAACAGTTATCCTTTTTACAAACCCTGCCACAACAAAGGTTATGCACCTCTAAGATTTACACAACAACTATGACGGGACAGGGCCCCGCCATACCCCTGAATGTACACGGACCTACAGACTCAGGGTAACATACCAAGGATAAGCCTCCGAAGGGACGGAGCTTCCCAACACGCTGAAAGGTGATCCTAAAAGCGGGATCGACAAAATGTACCTCTACTGCGGATGAACGCAGCTTCAAGGAGGTCAAGATAACAGTACCAAGTATGTGAAATCAGAAATATCAGAATCGAAATCATAATAGTCTATAAAAGGCGAGATGTGTATGATAACCAAACTACAAGACATACACATAATGCTTATATCAATTCTGGTCTCACGCCACAACATCAATCCCGCCGTGAGTACCTTCCTCACCGCGAGCCTATGATATGATAACAACAAGATAGAAATCCAAATGGGAGCATACCCGTGCGCTACGATCGTGTCGGATGTCCAAAGGGAACAAATAAGACAACATTCCAAATGGAAGCATACCCGCGCGCTACGATCGTGTCGAGGGTCCAAAGGGAAACAATAAGACAAAGATTCCAAATGGAAGCATACCCGCGCGCTACGATCGTGGTCGATGTCAAAGGGAAACAATAAGACAACAAGGCGGTAATCAAAGTGAAGATACCCGCGTGCGCTACGATCGCGGTCGAGATGTCCAAAGTGATTAACAAAAGTAACACTATCAGCGAACGCACTGCGGAATTTCTCCGCCACGCCAAGACGCCCAAGTAAGTTCTCAACAAGTCAACCGACCCTCCATCGAGAGACGCGGTAGTATAGAAACACAATCTTTGCACAACAAAGGCTATCACAACAAGCATAGGCAAGTTTCACAACAACAAGCATAGGCAAGTTTCACATCAACGAGCATAGGCAAGTTTACACAACTCAAAGTACTTTCATTTTATGCCAAAGTCCGGGTTTTAACCCTAAAGTACTACGTACGTTAAATTCCTTTTAAAGAGATCTAATCCTTTTATAAAAGTCACCCGATACCCGTAGTATAAAAATAGAGTGACTTATATCTTTTAAGTAACCCAAAACAACTTCCATACTTTCCTTTTTAAAACCAAATTAAGGCAACACCATGCCTTATTTTTTTTGACCAAAACTCTTTTCTTTTTAAAGTCAAGTTACCACATTAAAACCAATGATAAAACCTTTCTTTTGTTTTCATAAGGTCGTTATAACCCACTTCCCATAAAGTTGTTATACACCTTATGTTTTAAATCATTTTAAGACAACACAATGCCTTTCTTTTTCCTAAAGTTCCAGTTTGCCTAATTTCAAATACACCAGTCACTTTTTTGAAAAGTTCATAGTTCAATGTCTTAGTCTCTTTTAAAACAATTGAGTAACATATGCCTTAGACGAGTAGGTTATTCTTGTTCATAATCAATCTTATTAGCAGCCATGATCTAGAAATGTAATATCATTTTGTCTCATCTTAGCTTCTATGCATATGGAGGTTTCTACTGGTTTTAATAATACTTAATTATTCAATACATTTCCCTTTATTAACGCTGCAGTGGCTTGTCGATACACATTCTGATTTCCGAAATCAGTAAAAACATTATTCCTTCCAAAAACCAAGTACTCATTACTCACGAATGAGGTTTCACACAAACACTCATATTAAGTCAAGTTTCTTATCTTTTAAGAATAAGTCTCTTAACTTCTAAACCATTAAACCATTCTTTTTATCTCTCTTAAGGCGTTACACCTAACTTCTCATAAAACTGGTATAACTTTTATGTTTTCAAACCAAGTATACACTTCTTTCAAAAAGGTTTCTTAATCTTTTAGAATACTTCAAGGTTCTTTGCATCAAGTCGGTTATAAGTCAAATCAGTTATCTTTTAAAAACCACAAAGCATTTCTCATTTACATAGAGCTGTTATAACCAACTTCCCATAAAGCCGTTATAACACTTTATGTTTAAAGACAATCAAATACATTTAACACACGACGCTTCACGTACTACATAGTTATGCACATATCATGCTAGAACAGATAGGAAGAGGTTCACATACCTCGCGACGATTATCGACTAATAGCAAAACGCTCCAAGTACCTCAAACCGTCCGCTACACTCTCAGTCAAGCAGATCACTCCACCCGTAGTACTACAACCTATAGAGGCCACAAAGCGCCTATTAATATCTTTAGATCTCAATGTAGAATATTCTACAGAAAATTCGCAAGACCTCCCCGCAAATAACAGCGTAAATCTCCTCCTCTATCGAGGCCGGCTACCAAGCCAACCAGGGGGGGGTTTGCACGTCTATTCGGACGTGTACAATTCTACTCACAGCAATGCTATACAAGTCTCATGAATACACCTATGTAATTACGATCGCTTCTCTTTAAATTCAGCTTAAGTCGCAAGACATTGCCGTAAGTATTATTCAGGCTTAAGTCAAAAGACATTGCCGCACAATTATAATGTTCAGTTCTATATATAGTATACTTCAACTATATATTCCTACAATATGTAATTTCCAATTACAATAGAAGGTCAAGAGTGTTTACCTCGATAAGCCCAAAATTATCCGAGTTTATATGTCGATCCTGAGCAAGGTTTAGCTCCTACTCTGTGCGCTCCAACCCGCTCCAAACAACCCTTAGAAGTTCTAACCAACTTCTACTCAAATACTTCAACTATCAATGAAGATTTCCTTAGGGTTTCGTTTAGTGGCTAAAGGAAGTATAATAGTATTTTCTGGGCTTTTGTATAAGTGTAACCTTGGGAAAACTACAAGGTATTTGGGCCAAGGTATTTGGACATTTACAACAATACTAG
The DNA here is from genome assembly GCA_029844215.1 of Przewalskia tangutica. Classification (NCBI taxonomy): domain Eukaryota; kingdom Viridiplantae; phylum Streptophyta; class Magnoliopsida; order Solanales; family Solanaceae; genus Przewalskia; species Przewalskia tangutica. The sequence goes on along the minus strand of CM056720.1, from coordinate 80,898,700 downwards.
GAGAGTATTTCTATACCACAACAAGGGATATTATACGAAAACAACTAGGCTAGGGGGGGGGGTACCCCACGGCTAACCACTAAAAAGGGGGGAAGGGGAAGCTCTCGGCCAAAGGGCCTCAAAGGGGGAGGGGGAGTGTGGTGGACGAGAGAACAAGAGGGAGGGAGTATTTTGAGACTTAGATAGATTGCTCAAGTTTTGGATGAAGAGAGTCTTCAACTTAGAGGGGTATTTATAGGTCAAGTGAAGGCCAACCAATGGCCAAGATGAAGACAAGTGCATAGCAAGTGTAAGGCCAAGATTTAGCCATGTGCTACCTTATCCATCTACACAAAATATCCTACCTAACCCTTGACCAAAATTTCAACACCAAAAACGTGCAAAAGGGCTAGCTTTGCCGTCCACTTGCTTCCAATGGGAGGGTGACACTTGTCCCCCTCCCGTTGGTCCAAAATGTTTCGTCTCTCGGAAAAATCCGCAAAAAATATTAATGACATAGCCGGAATTTTCCCTACGTAAGCTGTGGAAACGTTTCGTCGAAAAACGACTCCTTTTGGTAGTTATGCACAAATTCGAACCTATGCCTACTTTAAGGCTCAAATTGTATACGTACGCCCCCACGTACATACTCTGGAAATACGGGGTATAACAATTATGGGACTCGGTGTCAAATGAGATAATAACACTTGCATGAGTAGCTATCATGAGCAACCTTGTGCAATTTAACTCATATTTTGACTCTCAAAGGAATAAAACCAAGGTACCAACATATCATGTACCAATCATTAAAATGAACTCTCATTTTAGAAAAACCAAGGTACCATCATATCATGTACCAATCATTAAAATGAACTTTCATTTAGAAAAACCAAGGTACTATCATATCATGTACCTATCATTAAAATGAACTTTCATTTTAGAAAAACCAAGGTACCATCATCTCATGTACCATTAAGGATTAAGATCCAATAAAACTATGTATGTCCGCCGTACACTCACTTTATAAAACTCAACTTTCATTTTAGAAAAACCAAAGTACTATCATATCATTAAGGATTAGGATCCAATAGAACTATGTACGTATGTCGTACACTTACTTCATATAAACATGCCAAAAGAAGAAATGATAGTTCACATACCTTATAGGCTACACCAACTTGACAACTAGAATACGTCTCAAGTAGTACTTCAACCTATAATAACAATAACACGTCTATCAACTTCATGATACTAATTTACACTATACCACAAGTTCTCTATCAACTATAACATCATGTAACTTCTAATTACTTCAAGAGGAAGAAAAAATCTTACCTTAGTTTTATCACAAAACATTCCACAAGTCTCGGCCAAACCGTGACCAATTTTTCACTTTTGCACCACTTCTTCACGTTACAATCACACACACGTATCCTCTACAAGCTTGTAACCATCTTGCTTTCAAGTTTTTCATCCAACAAGTTCATAAACAATCTTAGGGTTTCAAGACAATTTTCTTGGCCATGTACCGTGACCCACTGTTTTGTACGGTTAACTTGGCTTACAACTTAGTTAAGGTGCTTAATCTTGTAAAATTAGTTGATCTTGTTCTTCACTTTGGTTAGGGATTTTCTAGAACCTTAAAGGTTAAGGGAGAGAGAAAGGTTTGGATGAGAAGATATTTGTGAGCCTAAGTCTTGCAAGACCTTGTATATATGATGTGTATATAGCACAAGTGGAGGGGGACCCATGTAGACCCATTTGTCCACTTGTCTTCTCTTCACATAAAATATCTCCCACACTTAGTCATTTTTCTCAATATTTTCGAAGGCCACACTTCATAATACCAAGACTTAATTAATCCACATTAAGTCCATAACTCTATTGGAAATAATCCAACTACTAGTATTAATTCTTGTCATCACCTTAATCTCGAAAATTTTCCATATAAGAAAATGTAAAAATCCTTTCCTTCCAACATTCAAATCTTATTTCCATAATCAAGTTCTCACTTAGTAGTCATGGAATTACGGGGTGTAACAAAGAGTCTCACAAATTCCTTCAGTAATAAATACCCCTTATAAAATAAAACCTAGACATTTTACGTCAGATTTACTCAATCTAACAAACGTAGACTACACCAATCAAATACCCAAAACCACTATATATAAATCACACTGCTGAAGAAAAGGTAGAGGACCAAAAACCTACTAGTGTGACATTTTCCTTGGTAACAGAAAATTTAGCAAATGAAGTTAGTGTTTTAGAAAAAGAATTCCAAGTTGATAAGAAATTCCTACAAAATGAATTTTATGAAAAACAAAACTCAGAAAAAAGAATATGGTTCTTTAAAAGTTTCTTAAATACTAGGAACAAATACAAGAAAAATTCTATGAATTTGTAAAAGAAAATAGGATAAATATTCTCTTTTTTGACTGGTTTCAAATATACTCCTCTCAAAATTCCATAGAATACCCCTTTTCTAAATCGGTAGACCCCATTACTAATAATAAAATAACAACCTTAACGTATGATTCCGATAACAATGATACCTTAGAACAATTCCAAAATAAAACACCTCTAATTAATAAAATAGATTGGGAACAACCCATACAACAACTACAAATAATCCCTGCTCCAGACCTAGGAATAATAAAATCCCTAGCTCAATCCCGTTTTAATGCCTCTTCCATTTACGATTGGAACATTGATGGAATGACTGAATACAATATCTTCAGCTTCCTCCAACAAATGACCATGGCAGCAAATGCTTATAAAACACAAAAATGGTACACAGGATAAGGCCATAGCAGAACTGCTCATCGAAGGATTCTCTGTCAATTAAAAGGAATGTGGGATAATTATATCACTGATCAACGAAAAGAAGACCTCTTAAATTCTATAAAAACTTATGAAGAAGGAATACCAATATTAGATGAACAAGGAGAACCCCTACAAAATGCAGTGTCAACTCTGATACTGACAATCTCTTTAAATTTCATAAGTGATTCTTCACATCTAAAAGATAAAAATGTCGAATTACTTTCAAATCTAAAATGAAAAAAAACTAAGTGATTTTCAATGGTATAATAATACATTCTTAACCAGAATAATGCTTAGAGAAGATTTCAACCAACCATTTTGGAAAGAGAAATTCCTAGCCGAATTACCTACTCTTTTAGGAGAAAAGGTTAGACATAAAATTAAAGAGAATTGTGGAAAGCAGATAATACCCTACAATGAGTTTACATACGGACAACTAGTCAGTATAACTCAACAAGAAGGATAAAAGATCTCCCAAGACCTAAAATTACAAAAATACCTTAAAAGGGAACTAAAAAGAACGAAGTGCGAATTAGGTACTTTTTGCAAACAATTTGATACAAATTCCATAAAAGCCTCTCCAAGTTGTGCAGGAAACTGTAGCAAAACTTATAAATCCCATAAGAAATCAACAAAAGATTACAAGAATCATAGGACTAACGATGATTACTATAAAAAATCTTATATAAATAATCATTACAAAAATTCCAAGAATACTAGAAATCCTAAAAAGATTGATTCTAAATACAAAGATCTAACATGTTATAAATGTAATAAAAAAAGACATACATCGAGATACTGTAGAATGAATAAAAACTAAAAGAGTTAAAACTCGACAAAGAAGTAACCAAAAAAATCTCCAATCTCCTAATAGATTCCTCCGATTCAAACACCGAGTCAGACCCTGACTATTTTTCTCTGTCTTCAGAAGATAATAAACTCCTTAAAGTAGATGAATTGGTCACAACTAGTTCGTCTGAAAATTCTGAAAAAGAAGGAAGAAAACGGATATGTGTTTAACTAAAGATCAACAATTCATGTTACATATGTTTAAACACATAGATACCCAACACAAAAAAGCACACTTAAATAAACTCCTAAAAACTTTTACAGGAGAAAAGAAAGAAATTAGAAATACAATTTTGCCAAGTACTTCTAAAAATACATATGACTTAACAAAAATCCTAGGTAGAGGTAAGAAGATAACAAAACGAAAAGATATAACAATTCAAGAAATGCAAAAAGATCAAACAAGTAAAATTAGATATTAAAGAATTAAAAGAAAAATAGAAACAAGATTCTGAATTGATTAAAACCGTAGGGCTGAGGAAATTCGTGTTTCATGGATCACATATGGCATGGGGAAGAACAATGATGTTCTCACACATGGATATAAGCTCTACATACCTCAATTGCTCCAAACTTCTAATAAAAATATGAATTTTGAAGAAGAAACCCAAACCCTGAACTTTAATATCTTGGGTTGGGATTTCTTGAAAACCCTAGGTTAGAAACAATGAATTTCACTTAGGAATTGAGTATACATTAAAAGGGCTCACCTTAAGTTATGAGGATGATGGGAAGAGAGGAACTTCGTTTTAGGGCTTGGAGATTATGAAAATTTATTTTTCGAACTAAATTTGCAATATATATTATTTCAGTCGTCGGGCATTCTACGACAGTATTAGGTAAGGGGTACAGTCCGTACAATTTTATAATGTCCATATAAAATGCATCATCGAAGTGTGACTTTCTAATGATTACCAAAAGTTGAGGGGGACTCTACGATCAAAATGGACGATCCGTATATTTTTATACTGTCTGTATAACCTATCGTATTTCATCAATTTCATTGGTGATTTGTACGACCCATTTCTACGGTCCGTACCCATTTCTACGGTCCATATAACTTTGGCGTAAAATTGGGATTGCTGAACTGAAACTCGGTTTTTAACTTTAACTCCCCGTTTTGGTTTCCTAGATCCCGAATCATCAACATGGTTTAGTTTGAAGGTACAAGGTGTTACAACTACCCTGGTAAGATGAGGAACCAGCAACATATATATATAATTAACTGACTTGTATCTGAGGTTTATCATGAACTGAGACACAATTCTCTAACACTGAGGAGAAATAGGGTTTTATAAATTAATGTGGCATGGAAAGAAGAACAATGTTCCCACACATATATAGAATACCTATATGCCTATAAATGCTCCAATCCAACATACTACTTTGCTTATCTGATGAAAAATACTCAAACTATAGCTTGAATCACTTAAGAAGGATTACCTTGGAAACCCTATATTTTTTGTTCAAAATATCATGTTAAGAATCATATATTTAGTGATATGATTTATTAAGAATCGTAGAGATGCTTTTACCTTGATGTGGGGGGTTGATATGAGAGAATCCTTCAAGGGTTTTTTACAAGGTTAGAATGTCTGACAAATAATTTCGAGTTAAGTGTTAAATTTATAGGAGTCGGTTTCAGGATTGCCTGACTCACTGAGCGAGCTCCAAAGAAATGGGTGACCTTTCTATGGGCTTCGCTCAGTGAGCTATATAGCAAGGTCATTCCCCTCTCTGAGGGAGCGCGTGGGCAATTCTCAAGTCGCAGTGTGTCGCGATCGCGAAAGGTCATTATGGGTCTGGTCGCATAAGACCCATTTTTACACCCCGTAATACCAAAACTATTAATTGAGAACGTGATTAAGGATTTAAGATTTGAATTTTGAGAAGGAAAGAATTATTACATTTTCTTAAGGAAAATTTCGGAAAAATGTGGCGACGGAAAAATTATTAACTTGGAGTTTAATACTTCTAATTGGATTTATGGACTTACTATTGGATTACGAAGAATTGGAATTGATAATATAGGGCCCGCGGAGAATTTTACAATTTCGCGGGGCCCTTCAATTTTAAGATATTTTGGATAATATCTAGATATTTTTAAAGGGAAAGAATTTTGGCCAATGGGAGGGTGACATGTGTCCCTCCCCAACTTGTCTTGCAAGACTTAACTATATAGCTATGGATGCAAGACTTAAAGGTCTCATAATATCTCATCTTCTCCAACTCTTTTTCTCTCTTCTTTCCTTAGCCTTAGATTTCGAAAATCCCATGGAAAGTGAAGATCAAAGACAAATTATTATCTTAGATTAAGAACCCTAATCAAGTCTTAAACCAAGTTAACTCTCCAAAACCCTCCAAGAATCCGTTTGGGCCGAGAATGGCCATTAAACCCCTAGCTTGTTCGTCGACTTTTTGGAAGTAAAACAAGAAGGGAAGTTGGTTATAAGCTTGTAGAGGATACATATGTGTGATTGGAACTTGAAGAAGTGGAGCAAAACGAAAACTGTGGGCAAAAAAACCTTAGGGCATAGTCACGGATTTTTGGGCAATTTTTTAAGAACTCTTCTTCCTCTTGAAGTAATTAGATATTACATGTTATGGTTAGTAGATGGTCATGTGTTAAGAAGAATGAAGATTAAAAAGTGTTTGGACCATTTTTTAATGTTGGGGCCGAGAATAGGCAACTTTCGGATCTTTGGAGTTTTTTGGTTATGGTTGTTGTTATCTTCACCTATTACATGTTATAAATGGAGTAATATTATTGTAGATAAGTTGTTATACCATATATAGAAGTTTTGGAACTTGAAGTAGAATAAAATGGATTAAGGAAAGAGTTATCGGATTGTAGTTGTTGGCCGTGGAATCTATAAAACTGTTTGATATTGTCGTGGAGTTTTTATGAACTATTTTGTGGCGTGTATATGCTGAAAATTCAGTTGTCAACATGCAGATTAATGTGGTAAAATTTCTAATGAATGTCCTAAGGAATAAGGGTGTAAAAGGGTGTTAAAAGGCTTCACATTTTACCCTTATTGTTGATAGAATTGTGGACTGTTTTGTATAGATTAAGGGGCCGAATTTTACATGTCAAGTAGGCGTGTAGTCCCCTTTGGTTGTTTTTTTTATTGTGCCTTAAATGGGGCGTGATGTTGTTGAATTTGGGCCTTGGAAAAGGTGGAAAAGTACGTATTTATAGGGGAGGTGCTGCCCAAATTTCCATAGAAAAAGAAAAACCTTTACTTGGTGTTAACCTACTTTAGTGAGCACGTGTTGATATGTGTGTTATTGTCATTATAGTTTGAAGTATATTGAGACGTATTCTAGATTGTAGAGTTGGTTAGTCGACAAAAAAGGTATGTGAACTATCCTTTCTTCTTCTAGCATGATTCCTTGTTATAAAGGGAGTGAATCCTACTCCTTAATGATGTACTTCATTAATAGTACTTTGATTTTCCAAAATAGAAGTGTTATATCTATTTCACTAATAGTACTTTGAGTTCCAAAAAGGAAGTTGTTATATCTATTCTCTTGATAATACTTTGGGTTTTACAAAAAGGAAGTTGTTATATCCATTCTCTTGATAATACTTTGGGTTTTACAAAAAGGAAGTTGTTATATCCATTCTCTTGATAATACTTTGGGTTTTATAAAAAGGAAGTTGTTTACCTATTCTCTTGATAGTACATGGGGTTTCTAAAATGAAAGATTGTTATATCTATTCTCTTGATAGTACTTGGGGTTTCAAAAATGAAAGATTGTTATATCTATTCTCTTGATAGTACTTTGGGTTGTCTAAATGAAAGTTATTTTATTTTGGTTCATTGAGAGTCAAAGGATTTATTATAAAGGAAAGGAATGTACGGTGTATGTACACAGTACTTTGGGTTCAATTCCCTAATATTACAAGATGTGATAATGCCTTGAGTTCTTCTAAAATGATAGTTCATTCTATTTGTGCTAATGAGAGTCGGAGATGATTTAAATTGTACATAGTTGCTTGTGATAGCTATATGTGTACAGTATTTTATATTTGGACCGCGTCCCATAACGGGCCGGACAATATACCTTAATGGGCAGGGCAGTATACCTTAATGGGCAGGGCAGTATACCTTAATGGGCAGGGCAGTATATATTACATGACTTTACCGTGTCCCATAATGGACCGGGCAGTATACCTTAATGGTCAGGGCAGTATATATTACATGACTTTACCGTGTCCCAGAAGTGGCTGGGCAGAATACCTTATTTGACTTATTGACTTTACCGCGTCCCAGAAGGGGCCGGGCAGAATACCTTATTGACTTTACCGCGTCCTATAAGGGGCCGGACAGAATACCTTATTGACTTTATCGCGTCCTAGATAGGGCCGGGCAGAATACCTTACAGGGCAGTATTTGTGTATAATGTTCGGGTTTAACTCCCATGACAATATTTGTTTATATGGACAGACGTCCATAATTTTGACATGGATTTCATATCTTGAAAAGGCACAGTGTACTGGTATTTGATTATTATACTTGTCTTTTGTTATCTATTTGGCATGTTATAATCTTATTTGCAGTACTTATTGTTTCACATACTTGGTATATTTTCCGTACTGACCCCCTTTCTCCGGGGGTTGCGTTCATGCCGCAGGTTTAGGTACGCAGTTTGGTGATCTGCAAGTGTAGGATCTTTGCTCAGATTTTTGGGATAGCTTCATTGTTCTGGAGTTTATCATTTTGGTAATGATCTTTCAGTATAGGTTTTTTGTACATTTATGGGTACGGCGGGGCCTTGTCCCGTCATAGTATATTGTTCAAACTCTTAGAGGTCTTTATTCATATGTGGGATTGGACTCATGTACAGTGTAGTTTCGTTTTGGCTTATATATATATATAATGGCGGTCTTGCCGGCTTTGCCTTTGCTTGTATAAAAAAAATGATGATGAGTATCTTTATCTTCCGCGGGTTACTTGGGATGAATGGGTAGAAGGGTGCCCAGATAGGGCACCGCCATGCCCGGTTCGGGTCGTGACAAGAGTGGTATCAGAGCAGTCAGTCCTCGGAATGTCTACAGACCGTGTCTAGTAGAGTCTTGATTATCGGTGTGTTGTGCGCCACACCTATAAACAAGAGGCTATATGACATTTAGGATTGTGTTTCTATTCTTCTTACTTTGAGATCGTGCAATAGAGCTGTGTTATTAGGATAATCCCTTTCTGACGTATTATTGTGTTACAACTATGCCTCCGAGGAAGGCAACAGTTGCCCAGAAGGGCAAATCAGTAGCGGGAGCTACTAGTCAGACTCAGAGAGTTACTAGGGCTCATGCCCAGTCTATACTGGATATTGTACCGTAGTCGGCGAGTTCTTATGCACCGATTTTTGAGGCCCCAGCACCTGAGCCTCAACTCCTCATTCAGGGGAAGACTATTGGACCATTAGAGGTAGAAATATTTTTATTTAGTAATGAGTAGAATGAAGGATGTTGACAAGAATGATAAAGTGAATGAAACTATAGTTGTGTAGTGTTCACAAGGTGTATTTACCCCATAACAGTGTAAAGACCGATAGTAGGGGATGTACAGTAGGAATACTTCAGCCAAAGGTGACGGACCTCTAATGAGTGAAAATGATAATGTGAGAAACACTTTGAGATAGGAGAGAGATCCATTTTAGACCATGACTGAGAGTTAATTGTGATGATACACACACTTTAGATTCAGTAACATTGTCCATAGGTGTTCGTAATTGAGATAATACTAGTTTTAGAGTTTACACCAGTTAGTAAACAAAGCTAGGTAGATAATAGGATCATTCACCAACCAGTAGTTTGACTAATGTGAGGATGAAGAAGAGAAGTTGAAAACGAGGGAACACATCAGTTAGTTGAGTGGGAGTCCGACTGAAGGATTCAGATAGTGATAGCTTATGGCTTAGAATACGGCAGGGTCATCCCTAGTACAGGAAGAGAAAATGAACGTCTGAACATCTCATTTTGGAAAGGACTGCACCCTTCGAGTATTGTGAGACAGGACCTCAGATGGAAGGTCCATTGGTGTATATACATGTGATATATTGTGGCCGTATGTGGCATCGTTGGTTTTGTGGAGAATTGGTTGATAACAATAGTAAGGAGACGACGCCGGAATCTGTATAGTTTGAGACCCACTATGAACATTTGGGACGAATGTTTCTAAGGGGGGAAGGATGTTACACCCCGTAATACCAGTGCTACTAATTGAGAACGTGATTAAGGATTTAAGATTTGAATTTTGGAAGGAAAGAATTATTACATTTTCTTAAGGAAATTTCGGAAAAATGTTGCGACGGAAAAATTATTAACTTGGAGTTTAATACTTCTAATTGGATTTATGGACTTAGTATTGGATTACGAAGAATTGGAATTGATAATATGGGGCCCGTCGAGAATTTAACAATTTCGCGGGGTCCTTCGATTTTAAGATATTTTGGACAATATCTAGATATTTTTAAAGGGAAAGAATTTTGGCAAATAGGAGGGTGACATGTGTCCCTCCCCAACTTGTCTTGCAAGACTTAACTATATAGATATGGATGCAAGACTTAAAGGTCTCATAATATCTCATCTTCTCCAACTCTTTTTCTCTCTTCTTTCCTTAGCCTTAGATTTCGAAAATCCCATGGAAAGTGAAGATCAAAGACAAGTTATTATCTTAGATTAAGAACCCTAATTAAGTCTTAAACCAAGTTAACTCTCCAAAACCCTCCAAGAATCCGTTTGGGCCGAGAATGGCCATTAAACCCCTAGCTTGTTCGTCGACTTTTTGGAAGTAAAACAAGAAGGGATGTTGGTTATAAGTTTTTAGGGGATACATGTGTGTGATTGGAACGTGAAGAAGTGGAGCAAAACGAAAACTGCGGGCAAAAAAACCTTAGGGCATAGTCACGGCTTTTTGGGCAATTTTTGGTAAGAACTCTTCTTCCTCTTGAAGTAATTAGATATTAGATGTTATTATGGTTAGTAGATGAGCATGTGTTAAGAAGAATGAAGATTAAAAAGTGTTTGGACCATTTTATAATGTTGGGGCCGAGAATAGGCAACTTTCGGATCTTTGAAGTTTGTTGGTTATTGTTGTTGTTATATTCACCTATTGCATGTTAAAAATGGAGTAATATTGTTGTAGATAAGGTGTTATACCATATACAGAAGTGTTGGAACTTGAAGTGGAATAAAATGGATTAAGAAAATGTTATCGGATTGTAGTTGTTGGCCGTGAAATCTATAGAATTGTTGGATATTGTCGTGCAGTTTTTGTCACGACCTGACCCTGGGCCCGCGACTGGTACCCTACCTGGGCACCCTTACAGGTAAACATCAGAGATAATCAGCGGAACATACATGAAACTTATAAAATAAATCAACAAGAATTAAACGATAGGTTAGTCGATAAGGCTACCTCCCTGGACGCATATACATATACATAACCAAACGCAGTTACATCCTTCGTCTTTACAAACCGACCCACAAGATATGACTACGCACTTAAGAACTACCATCGTGGACAGGGCCCCGCCATACCCCTGAATGTACATAAATCTACAACATCAGGGAAAACCGTACCCAAAAGATAAGCCTCCGGAGTAAATGGAGCTTCTTCCCAAAAACTGAACAGAGATCCTAAGAGCAAGGATCACCAACTTGTGTACCTAACACCTGCGGGCATGAACGCAGCCCCCCGAAGGGGGTCAGTACAACAGGTACCGAGTATGGAACAGAAATAAGGTACATTAACCAAATAATAACTGTATAAAAGAATGACAGGGGCAAGTATAAAAATGAAATGTCAGATCCTACCGTGCCATTTTAACTCCTGAAATCAATCGTATATTAACCGTTCTTTTCCTTCTTTCAATAAGAGTTAACATCATATTCTTACATACATACTTAATAATTTAATCAAGTTTTTCCACATAACTTACATATCTTACATAACATAATCCGGCCCTTTATGGAGGGACTTCTTATTTGGGAGCTTACTTTGATTATTCATACGTGATAACGTAATCCGGCCCATTTGCGCGACACGGTGTACTGATGAATCATGTGGCATAATACGGCCCGCCTGTGGGGCTCGGTGTACTGTGGAATCATGTAGCATAATCCGGCCCACCTGTGGGGCTCGGTGTACTATGGAATCATGTAGCATAATCCGGCCCACCGCGGCTCTGTAAGATGACGAATCCCTACGGCATGTAGTTTCTGGGGTAATATGGCGTAATCTGGCCTATGTGTAGGCTCGGTGTATTTCATAACATAATCCGGCCTATTTGTAGACTCGGTGTATCTCATAACATAATCCGGCCTATTTGTCGGCTCAGTGTACCTCATAACATAATCCGGCCTATTTGTAGGCTTGGTGTGATTTTCCTTACATAACATTTTTTAACCATCTTTTCACTTCTTCTTAAGTCGTCATAACAACTTTCCATAAAGCTATTATAACAACCTTTCATTTTTGAGAACTTAAGACATTTTTATTCTTGCAACATTAGGGAAACTAAACCCAAAAATACCACGTACATACATACTTAAAAAGAATCATAGAACTCCTTTCTTTTTAAAGCTCAAGTCACATACTCTTTTGGAAACCATCTTCTTAACTTTTGAAATAAATTAAGAAGCCATACTTTTTAAAATTAAGTCATTCCACTTATAAAATCAAGGCTTATAGTATTAACACCTCGTAGCATACACTCTTTAAAATCATGTCGCTTATACTTTAGAAATCAAGTCCCATAACTTGAATAATAAAGTTTCATAATCCTTTAAAGAAAATCAAAGTTCATAGTCTTAAAACTTCATAACATATATTTTTTAAAGTCCATTTGCTTATACTTATAAAATCATGTCATCTACACTTTAGAAATCAAGTCCCATAATCTTGAAAAATAAAGTTTCATACAATTCCAAAACCAAGTAGCTTATTCTCTTTAAAATCATATAACTTCCACTTTTAAAATCAATCCCCTTTTCACATATGAATTCAAGTCATTTTCAAACATAAAATCAACTTACTTACTTCAAATAAATCAAGGCACAAAGCTTTAATTCACACTTCATAACTTCCTAACACTCCTTACCAACATCCCCCATAAGACTTGGTAAGGACTTAGGATAAATTAGACATACCTTTAACTTAGAATCAACAACGTGAATACTTCTTAACTTCTAATAGTAGAAGGAATCATGAAATAATATCACATGGATATTTCATACGTATGATCATGCCAAAAGAAGGAAGAGGTTCACATACCTCGCGACGATTAGCGACAAGTTGCAAAATGCTCCCAAGTACTTTAACCTTGCTAGCTTTTCCACCCTTCAAGTAGAATACGCTACTCGTAGTACTTCAACCTATATTAATCATAACATGTCTATCAACTCCTAGCTTTTTAACGTAAAATCATACTAAGTGTAAGGTCTCTTATTCTACGGAAAATTGGGCAGCACTTTCTTTGTTTCTACGTACTTTTCCACCTTTTTCAAGGCCCGTAAATCAATAACCAGCATGCCACATTTAAGGCGCAACAATCCAACAATTCAAAGGGGATTACACGCCTTAACAGGACGTGTAAAATTCTGCCCCAAAATAATACAAAACAATCCAATATTTACTTATCATTCTCGGCTACAAAGTACAGCCACATATAATCCTTTCCAATACTTTTCAATCCATAATGTCTCCCTAACATGTTATATAGTCGCAAACAACTCAAACAACTATAATTCCTTCTTTATATAACATGTGACGACTAAACTAATAATCAAATTGAATTGTAATCTCAAAGGCTAAACATGCTAGTTTCGGATTAGGGTTCCAATAGTCAATACACTTATCAAACTTCATAATATATACCTCATGCTTGCTAATATCCATAACTACAACAATAAGTAATCTTTAATTACTAAAACAACAAGATTGTTACCTTTATAAGCCCTTATAAAATTCCAAGATTCAAAGTCACTCCTTAGCAATTCTTAGCTCCTTTCCTTTACGCTCCAATCCGCTATTTGAAGCCTTTAGAAGTTCACAACCAACTTCTCTTCCATTTCCAATCCAAAACTATGAAAATGATTTAGGTTTTCGCCTTGCGACTAACGTGAAAACGTCGTTTTTCCGAGATCTTTATATTGAGATATCATTACAATACCCTTAGGGACCTTGGGTTAAAGTCTTGTGAATAATGGACCAAAATTACAAAAAAATTGTGTGGGAATGGTGATGAACCCGAGAGCTATCTTGCTAGCACAAGGTTTCTCTAATTTTTCTAAGTGTTGAAGACTAAGTCTTACACTAGTGTAGTATATATAATACAATGGAGGGCTTAGATCACAACACTTGTGTGTCTTGGATGGAGGAGATTAAATATCTAGCCAAGTGGACAAGTTGACTTAGTCAATTATCTCAAGCTTGCAAGACTTGATCATCTACAATGGTCAATGACCATTATACCCTTGCCCAATTTCGTCCAAGACCATGTGGGGGTTCCACGTGTCGCCCTCCCATTCGTCCATAAAATTTCGTAACCCTCGTGGGCCCCACAAAACGTAAAATTTCTCGGGTGGGCCCCACGTGACCAAATTCGTAAAAATAAATTTTCATAATGTTAATAAGTTCCATACTCTTCAAATAATGCATTTTGAGAATCTAATTCTCATAACGAACATTTTTCCTTTCCGACGTTCGGAAGATTTTCCTTCGGAAAAACAATTCTTCCTTTCGTACCAATTTTCAAGTCTTGTGTTCTCGCGTCTATTCTCGTATACTTGTCCTGTAATTCTGGGGTGTAACATTCTTCCCCCCTTAGAAACATTCGTCCCTGAATGTTCTTTCGGAGCTCAATCTATCATTTCTCGACATAGTCTCATAAAACTGCACTTAGTGAAACCTAATTATGCCACATATGACCCTAATACACCGCACTTGCATATCCATCCATCATAAACCAAACGAGGAAACAAATCCAAAGTGTGCACCATCACTATTTACTCCCATTCATGGCCTAAAAAAGATTATTTTTTCGTACTTCCAACTTACTTCTAGCATACATACATAATCTCAATATTATCGGTCCATGACACTTAAACATACAACAACCTTATCATGCATACAAGTCTCTAAAGGGTCAAAGATATACCTGAAATCATATAGGCGGTTCAAAGGACCGCTAAAATGGGGAACTTCCACCACGACCTCTGCCACGGCCTGCCGGTGTATGAACATCTTGCCTAGCTATTGAAGGAGAAGAACCCGCAACTGATCCAGTAGACTGTGTTATCCCATCTGTAACTCTCCTACTAGGACAATCCCTCAACATATGGCCCTGACGGCCACAGGTAAAACAGGCACCAGTAGCACGACGACATTCCCTATGGTGATGCCGGCCACACTGTGAAAACTGAGGGAAGAGTGGTCCCGATTGCCTAGAACCCATGTGCACGCGCGACCAAACTCGAGCTCGACCACCCCGAACTACCGGCTGATCCAACCTCCCGCCGTAAAATCGGAAGGAGCACTCGTTCGGCTGAAATGTAGACCTAGCTCGCTGGCCGGCTGTCCGCCTCGAAATTTACCCCAAGCTCGCTGCCCCGCCCTCTTTGGCCGCCTCGTCTGGCTGGTCCTCTCTCTCCCTGTCCTCAATCCCTTGTGCATATGTTTGTATCCTGGCAATATCCATACCTGGTTGAAGGACCTCTCCCAGGCAAGCAATGATCATATAGCGGTCTAGCCCCATAACATAGCGATGAACTTTATCACTCATGTCAGCCACAATAGTGTGCGCATACCTGGCCAACGAGTCAAACTCTGTGTCAGACTTCGATGGTTCTCCCATTCTGCCTCAATGACAAGAACCTATCAACACGGGCCCTCCTCATCTCAGGAGGTAGAAAGTGATCAAGAAATGCCTCTGTGAACTCATCTCAAACAACTGAAGGAGCACTCATACACCTAGACAATTCACATGACTCAAACCAGTTCAACGCAATATCGCAGAACCTGCAGTTAAGCTAACACAATCGACTGCCTCTCGAGGCCCTAAGCACCTGCATAGTCCAATGTATCTGTCGAATAAACTCCTGAGGATCATCCTCAGATCTCAAACCATAGAACTCGGGTGGACTACAACCCAAAAAATCCCGAATCCTCAAATCGCCGACTTGGGTTAGCTACCGCTCCTATTTGGCCGCCTACCACTATGCTAGTCAATAACCTGATCTTCTCCATAATTCTATACTACCGCCGAGGACCTGGAGGCTCAGGTATCGGAACCCCTGGAGCTGCGGCTACTCTTGGCTCCTCTAATACTGCCGCCGTAACTGAACTCGCCGCCTGGATCACAACCTCAGGCATAGTCTGGGCCTGAGTCCTAGTAACCCTCTGCGCACCACTAGCAGCTCCTGCTGTTGCCTTGCCCTTCTGGGCCCTGGTCGCCTTCCGTGGAGGCATAGCTGATTCATATACATAAGAATATGTCAGAGACGGATCAACCTAATAACACAACTCTATTGTACGATCTCAGAGTCAGAATAATGGAAAAAACCAACCCTAAATGTCTTGCAGCCTCCTGGTTATAGATGTGGTGCACAACACACCGATAACCAAGACTCTACTAGACACGGTCTGTAGACACTTTCCGAGGACTAACTGCTCTAATACCACTTTTGTCACGACCCGACCCCGGGCCCGCGATTGGTACCCTACCTGGGCACCCTTACAGGTAAACATCAGAGATAATCAACGGAACATACATGAAACTTATAAAATAAATCAACAAGAATTAAACGATAGGTTAGCCGATAAGGCTACCTCCCTGAACGCATATACATATACATAACCAAACGCAGTTACATCTTTCGTCGTTACAAACCGACCCACAAGATATGACTACAGACCTCTAAGAACTACAACTATGGCGGGACAGGGCCCCGCCATACCCCTGAATGTACATAAATCTACAACATCAGGGAAAACCGTACCCAAAAGATAAGCCTCCGGTGTAAATAAAACTTCTTCCCAAAAACTGAACAGAGATCCTAAGAGCAAGGATCACCAACCTGTGTACCTAACACCTGCGGGCATGAACGCAGCTGTTATACCCCGTATTTCCAGAGTATGTACGTAAGGGAATACGTACAAAAAGTTTGGCCTTAAAGTTAGCCTTGGACGTTTTTTTTGTACACAACTCACTAAAAGAATCGCTTTCCGACGAAACGCTTTCCACACTTTCGTAGGGAAAATTCCGCTATGCCATTGCTATTTTGCGGATTTTTCCGAGAGGCTAAACATTTTGGCCCAACGGGAGGGCGACACTTGGCACCCTCCCATTGGTGGACTTGAATCGTCCATTTGGATGAATTGAAGAGCCATGGCACGTTTTTTGTGCCTTGTGCACAAGTCAAGGAGTTGGTAGGATGTTTGTGTATAGTTAATCCTCACCCTACACTTGCCTTGCACTTGTCTTCATCTTGGCCATTGGTTGGCCAAGGCTTGAGCTATAAATACCCCCTTAGAGATGAAGAGTTCTTCATCCACAAATTTATATTCCAAGTCTTTAAAAAAATCCTCGCCGCTCCCTTAGCCTTTCGTCCAAAACCTCTCCCCCCCCCCCCCCCCCTTGAGTGAGTTTGGCCGAGGGCCTACCCCCCCTAGCCGAAATCTACCTCCCTTGGTAGAAAAGTTGTCTTCTAGTATCGTTATAATGCCCAAAATACAGCCCAAATCCCATAGTACTTAGTAGAAGTTGTGAAGAACTTCTAGGGTTTCGAGCTACTGGAGCGCATACAACTTAGAGCTAAACCTTGCTCAGCGCGACTTTATCTAGGATATTTTGGGCTTACGAGGTAACTAATCCTAACCCTCTTTTGAATTAGAGAATACATACTGTAGTAGTATTGAATAAGTATTAAATACTTAGAAGGATATCACGTAATAGAATTGAACTGCTACAAGTAGAAGGGTTTAAAAGAAGAATAATCAAACTGACTTACATAGATTGTTTCACTGAGACTTATATAGCTCACCGGGTAGGGAGGTCGCCTGACTTTCCGTAGAATTTTGAACCCTCTGTTTAGAATGACCTTCAGAGAAGTCTTTGATAGATGTATTTGACTATTATAGTGACTCTGCACGACATATTCAACTCAAGTGTGGTTTTCACGGTAAGGTATGTGATTCTTCCTAAAGCATGATATTTTACAATATATAGTACGGTGACGATACGTGTTAATGAATAATAACTACGCAATGTCTTTGACTTAAGCTCGAATAATACTTAGAATGCCACGCTTAAGCCTGAATAACAAAGAACTGAAGCATTTCAAAAGAATATCGATCATTTTTACCGTAAGATAAATATTTGGTTTTAAAACAAAAGCTTAAGAGTTATACTAGCTTTATGGGAAGTTAGGTATAACAACTTAAGAAAGATAAAAAGAATCAAGCTACTTGTTTGTTTATAAAAGCCTTGTATTGATTTCTTAAGTGTAGTAAGATTTGTGTGATAAGTAGACATATTATGATGCTACCGGGTTAGTGTCTTGAAATATCGTGTAAAGGGGTCATTCTTGCTGGCTTACGTTGCTAACCGTAAGTCCGTTGTAATCGTTATTGTATCACCTACCCTCGATCGTTATATCGGTGGCTTGCCTCGATGTGGGTCTATACGGCCTATGCGATTCGTGAGACTATGCGAGCAGCGTATGCTCGTGATTGATCATTCCGGTGTTTAGCCCGACGCGGGGATTCTACGCGGTCCGCCGAGACTACGCGTCTTTTGAGGCTATGCGGCCGTGGGAGCCTAGGCGGACGCCGGGTCGGCTGCCCCGACGCGGGAATACCTCACGGGTTCGCGTGTGACCCATGCGGCCGCGGAAGTCCAGGACTAGGCACGCAGAATGATACTATAGGCGATTGGCCTTGCTTCGATCATTCGCGCCTAGAATAGACTGCTGCTTTTCTATTACCGTTGTTGTTTGTGATGTGGCACTATGTGCAATTGAACGATTGTATTTGTGAAAAGGTTTTAAATACTTTGATTTCATTTCGCTTTATAGTTTCACATACTTGGTACTGTTGTATCGACCTCCTTCGGGCCGCGCTCATGCCGCAGGTGGCAAGCAGTGCTAGATCCGCATCCTTAGGATCTCTACGTTGGTGTCGAGCTCCATCTCTTCCGAGGCTCTACTTTGGTATGATCTCCCCGTTGTAGATAGTTTTGTATACAGGTATGGCGGGCCCCGTCCCGCCATAGTTGTATTTTTCCTAGAGGTCTCAGAGTCATGTTGTACAAGGTTTGGGATGTAATCGCTAAACCTTGTTTATATATATATGCCGAAAGGCGACGTTTGTTCACATAAAGCGTGTCTTATTTTATAAACGTTTCATGTCTTGTTTTATATTTCCACGATTACTCGATGTATGACTACTGGGTGCCCCGGAAGGCACCGCCACGCCCCGGAATGGGTCGTGACAAAAGTGGTATCGAGCGATTAATCCTCGGAAAGTGTCTATGCATCGTATCTAGTAGAGTCTTGATTATCGGTATGTTGCGCACCACACCAATAATCGTGAGGCTATAGGATATTTAGGATTGGTTTCCATTCTTCATTCCGAGATCGTGCTTTAGAGTCGTGTTATAGGTTGACCTCTAACGTATTCCTTTCCCGAATGCTTATGCCTCCACGTAAGGCAACCCGCCTGGCGGCAAGGCAGCCGAGGAGTCGCTAGCAGACACCCAGAGTCACGAGGCTCGTGCCCGCCTATACGAGACGGCGAGTTATATGACGCCGCCACCCCAAAGAGACCGCAGCACCCACACCTCCCGCCCCACACCGGGCGGAGGAGTTAGGGTACAAGGAGACGGCCCACCTTTGGCTAAAGTCAGGCCCGACACGAGAGAGGCTGGATGCGCAGCCCAGCCTCCAGCCCGGGCCGCACCAGAGTGCACCCGAGGCGTATAGTTTGAGACTACGGATTTCCTTAGTTGAGCCCGCCAGAGTTTTACTGGTCGAGGCCGAGGATGATCCGCAGGAGTTCATCCGTCACCGCAGAGGATTACGCGGGTGATCGTGGCTTGAGATCGAGTCCGTGACATTCGTTCGCATCGGCCGCGTGATACCGCAATCGATTGGTTTGATTCATGGAGCTTTCCCGGGAGAGCATGCACTCGCAAGATGGGATGAGTTTTGAGGCTTTTCTCACACACTTCTTGCCTCGGATGAGAGGGCACGAGCCGATAGATTCTTGTTCGAGAGGCAGAGGACGCAGCGGAGGAGTACAATGTCGAGTTTGATTCTTTGGCTCGATATGTCCTCGTGACCGGTAGCAGAGATGGAGGATGTGGTGCATCGCTATGTCACGGGCTAGATGATTACATGGCCGAAGTCTTCGCGGGTGTGTCCCTTCACCAGCATGGACATAACCCGTATGCAGCTCATGACCGGGATGTGAGGAGCGTAGAGACCGCCGGCAGAGCGATATCAGCAGAAGAAGGCCAAGACGGCCGGTTCTTTGGTGGTTCTGGTGGGCGGCATCGCCAAGTCCAGATTTGCACCACACCAGCCAGAGCGCTCTACCTCATTTTCAGACCCAGAGCGGGGCGTGTCGGGGCCCAGGACTTGGATTTCCAGTAGCAGGTGCTAACTGCTCGAGGTCCGCTCTGCGTTGTGGTAGATACCATTCGGGAGTCAGATTCGAGCTCGCTATACTTGTGGCCGCAGGTCATTTCGCGAGTTTGTCCGACCGAGCGGCGCCGGTAGTAGGCCCAACAGTAGGTCTGCCGCTTCATCCCCGACAGCTACTCGCCCCGAGGGCAAGGTACTCATGGACCAGCGGTCGCGCAGAGGTCGTGGCGCGGTTCGATTCTAGCGGTCCTCGAACCGCATTTATGCTTTGTCCACCGACAGATCGTGAGGCCTCACCGATGTCGCCATGTGTACCTTATCGGTTCTGGGTTTGATGTATGCTTTGATAGATCCGGTTCTACTGGCCCCATATATCTCCCTTGTTGCTAGTAGGATAGGGATAGAGCACGAGTCCATAGACACTTTCGAGGTAGCTACGCCTGGGTGATTCGGTGGTAGCTCGGGTATATAGAGCTTGTCCCGTGACTATTTACATCGTCGGACCCAGCCGACTTGATAGAGTTGGAGATGATTGACTTCGACGTGATCATTGGGATGGATTGGCTAGCTTCTTGCTATGCCAATGTAGATCGCAGAGAGAGAGTAGTACGGTTCCGCTTGAGGAGCCTTGTTGAGTGGGAGGAGCACCAGATCGCCGGCGGTAGGTTTATTTCCTACCAAGGCTGGAAGATGGTACGGAAGGTATATCTACCATCTCGTTCGTGTTTGATATCAAGTCGCGGACCAGATTTTCCGCCGATTCAGTGGTCGAGAGTTCCCGACGTGTTTCCGACCTCCCGTATCCTCCCGAGAGGGAGATTGAGTTTTGTATTGACATATTGCGGACACTCGGCTATTTCCATTCCGCCATACGTAATGGCACCGCCGAGTTGAGAGAGTGAAGGATCACCTTAGGATTTGCCGGAGAAGCGGCTTCATCGCCTAGTGTTTCTCCACGGGAGCGCCAGATTGTTCGTGAAGAAGAAGGACGACGCCGCGCACGTGTGTTGATTACGTGCAAACAAGGTGACCATTAAGAATGATACCCCTTCCTGATTGATGATTTGTTCGACAGTTGCGGGCGCGAGATGTTTCTCCAAGATTGACCGTCGGGCTATCATCAAGTTCGTGTCGAGAGCGGATGTCCCTAGGATCGCATTCCGACCAGACGCATTATGAGTTCGTGGTCATGTCTTAGGTTGACCATGCCCGCCAGATTCATGGATTTGATGAACCGAGTGTTCAAACCATTTTTGACACGCTTGTGATAGTGTTCATTGATGATATCTTGGTTTATTCTCGCCAGAGCAGAGCACGCGAGCATTGAGGATCGTGGCCGATTCCAGGACCAGCAGACGCCAAGTTTTCCAAATGTGAGTTTTGGTTGACTTGGCGCGCTTGGGCATATTGTCGGGCCGATGGCATTCAGTGATACGCCAAGATCGAGGCGCAGACTTGGCCTAGACCTACTACTCCGGCGAGGTTCGCAGCTCGGACCTTGCAGGATATTATCGGCGTTCGTGGAGAAGTTTGCTTTATCTTCGCACCATTGACTAGGTCGACTCGAGCGCCAAGTTTGATGGTGATGCTTGTGGCGGGGTTTCGATTCTTGAAAGAGAGCGACGACCGCTTCGCTTCTTACTTCCGAGGTCCAGATGGTTATGTCGTGTATTGTGATGCGTCGAGCATCGGGTTGGGATGTGTGTTGATGCAAAGATGGCGAGTTATAGCATATGATCCCGACACCGAAGAAACACGAGAGAACTACCCCACCCATGATTTGAGTTGGGCCGTGATTCACGCTTTAAAGATCTGAGGCACTATTTGTATGGGGTTCACGTGGATATTTATACGCACCACAAGAGCCTCCAGATATCTTCACCGCAGGAGCCGAACTTACGGCAGACGGTGGTTAGAGTTGCTTAAGGATTACGATGTTGATATCCCGTACCACCCAAGGCCAATGTCAGGCGTATGCTCTTAGTCGTAGGTCGATGGGAGCCTATCGGATGTGCGGCAGAGGAGGGACATGGTTCGTGAGTTGCATCGATTAGCGAGCCTTGTGTCCGCTTGATTGATTACGATAGCGGTGGTTAGAGTTCGTGAGGTTGCCGAGTCTTCCATCGCCGGCGAGGTGAAGAGGCAACAGCTCGAGGATCCGCTTTGATTCGATATCGTGATACGCCTCTTCGTGAGGGCGCGGTCCTTTGAGGTAGCACGATGGGGTTCTAAGGTTTGAGGGCGTGTGTGTTCCGGATGTTTCGTGACTTCAGATCGTTCTCGGGAAGCACACACAAGACGTTACTCTATCCATCCGGGTCGACCAAGATGTACCACGACCTTAGATCCGTATTGGTGGGATGGCGAAGAGGACGTTGCAGAGTTCGTAGCTCGCCCTTGTTGTCGCAGTGAAGGTAGAGCACCGTGAGGCCCGTGGTTTGTTGCAGCGATAGAGATCCCGACACGGAAGTGAGGTAATCAACATGGACTTCATCACAGGATTACCTCACACTCGGAGGAGACATGATTCTATTTGGGTTATCGTCGACAGTCGATTTAAATCAGCCCACTTTCTTCCCGTCAGACGACTTTTTCTACCGAGGATTATGCGGACTTTACATCCGAGAGATCGTCGATCGCATGGAGTCCCTACTTCGATCATATCGCATGCAGAGGAGCCCGGTACGCTAACTTCGGAGGTCCTTCCGCAGGGTTTAGGGACGCAGTGAGCACGAGTCATCGCATTTCATCCACGAGAGACGACAGCAGATCGCACTATCCAGACTCTTGAGGATATGCTGCAAGCCTGTGTTATTGACTTCAGTGGTAGTTGGGAGGATCATTTGCCTCTAGTTGAGTTTGCGTATATGTTATACCCCGTATTTCCAGAGTATGTACGCAGGAACGTACGTAGGAAATTTCGAACTTCAAGAGGTCGGCGATTTAATTTGTGCACAACACCCGATTAGAGTCGTTTTTAGTAAACGCTTTCCACCTTTCGTAGGGGAATTTCCGGCTATGTCATTTTTAATTTTTGCGGATTTTTCCGAGAGACGAAACATTTTGGACCAACAAGAGGGCGCCACTTGGCACCCTCCAATTGGTGGCTTGAAATCGTCCAACTTGGACGAAATGGACAAGGTAAGGCACGTTTTTTGTGCCTTGACAAAGTCAAGGGTAGGTAGGATATTTGTGTTTGGTAAATCCTAGCCCTACACTTGCCTAACACATGGATTGATCTTGGCATTTGGTTGGCCATCCTTGACCTATAAATACCCTCTCTCCCTTTGATGAATTCTTCATCCTTTCCACAAATCTTTAAGTGTTAAACTCTCCTCCCCTTGTTGTGTTTCGTCCCCCTTTGTGAGGCTTAGCCGAGAGCACCCTTCCCCTCGCCGAGAGTACCCCCAGTGGTAGCCAGCGGTATACACCCCCTCCTGGAGTCTGGGTACCTCCCCAGCCTAGTTGTTTCATATAATACCCTCTTGTTAGAATACTCTCAAAAGTATTGTTATAATGCCCAAATTACCTTAGCCGTATACCTTGTAGTATTCTAAGGTTATACTTATACGAAAAAGCCCGTAAATACTATTATACTTCCTTCACCACAAAACCGAAACCCTAAGGAAAATCTCCATAGTTAGTTGGAGTAATAAGTAGAAGTTGGTTAGAACTTCTAAGGGTTGTTTGGAGCGGGTGAGCGCACTGAGTAGAGAGCTAAACCTTGCTCAGACCGACATTTAAACTCGGATAATTATGGGCTTATCGAGGTAAATATCTTGTCTCTATTGTAATTGGAAATTACATGATTGTTAGACTATATAGTTGAAGTATACTATATATTTAGAACTGAACGTAGTTATCGCAATGTCTTTTGACTTAAGCCCAATTTAAAGAAGACATCGAATCAGAATTACTTAGGTCAGACATGAGACTTGTGAAGTAGTACCGTGGAGTAGAATTGTACGTTAGGGTTAGATGTAACTCCCGCTGGCTTGCAGCCTCGATAGAGAGAGATTCTGCCATGTGGGAGGCCGAATTTTCTCGTAGAATGTTCTACGAAGGATCTAAATGTTAATAAGCGCGTGGCCTTATAGTCAAGTACTACGTATGGCGCGATCCCATCGCTAGGAGTAGCCAGTTTGAAGTACTTGGAGCGTTTTGCTATTAGTCGATACTCGCCGCGAGGTATGTGAACCTCTTCCTATCTCTTCTAGCATGATACGTGTGAACTATGTAGTACTGTAGAGCGCATATGTGCTAAACGTATTTGATTGATTTAAAACATAAAGTGTTATAACGCTTTATGGGAAGTTGGTTATAACAGCTTTATGTTGGTAAGAAAATACTTGTGGTCTTTAAAAGGTAATTGATTTGAAACTATAACTGGCTTGTTATGTGTTAATAAGGAACTTGAAGTATTTCAAAAGATTTTTGAATCATTTTGAAAGAAGAAGTAATACTTGGTTTTTGAAAAACTTAAGAGTTATACTAGCTTTATGGGAAGTTAGGTATAACGGCTTAAGAATGTTTTACTGATTTCGGAAATCAGAATGTGTATCGACAAACCACTACTAAGTTAATAAAAGGAATGTTTTGACTAATTAAGTATTATTAAAACCAGGAGAAACTTCCATCTGCATAGAAGCTAAGATGAGACAAAATGATATTTCCTAGATCACGGCTGCTGTAATAAGATTGTTATAAACAAGAATATCCTACTCACATATAAGACTTATGTTTCTCAGATTGTTTAAAAGAGAATTATATTCTTAAATGAATAAGACTATGAACTACGAAACCTTTCTAAAAATAAGAAACGTGAACATTTGAAATTAGGCAAACTTGACGTTTGGAAAATAATGTTACTTGATTTTACAAAGGTAAGTGTTTTGGTTTATTTAAAAGATACCACTCTATTTTATACTACGTATTGTGTGACTTATGTGGAAGCAACGGATCTTTTAAAAGATTTAATGTATGAAGTACTTTAGGGTAGATACCCGAACTTGTTAGCTTAAAGTACCTTGTGTGAATAACTTGATTGTGCTGGTTTGAGATAGCCTTGTAAATACTTTCTTGTTGATGTGATAAGTGAAAATGTTAGGATGCTACGTGTTAGTATCTTGTGTGATCGTGATGTGGGGTCATTCTTGTTGTGCTTACGTTGTTAAACGTTAAGCTGTACTATTATTGTATCACATACCCCTTTGACTTATTATACCGAGGGCTTGCCACCTTGATGCGGTCTTTACGCCTACGCGGTCCTCGTGACTATGCGGAGCGCGGTAGCTCGAGGATTGATCATTCCGGTGTTTAGCCCGACGCGGGGATTCCACGCGATCATTGAGACTACGCGCCTTTGAGACTACGCGGGTCGCGGAGCCCAGCGGATACCGAGGGTTACCGCCGACGCGGGTATACCTCAAAGCGGTGCGGGACCATGATTCGAGGAATACCTCACGCGGGTCCGTGTGTGACCTATGCGAGTGCGAGAGTTCCAGTGGATAGACGCAAGACATTGATATTGCGCGAGTGCCGCCTTCGACATGCGGTGCGCCCAGAATGCACTCGGATACGATTTGTGGTATTTTGCATCGTGGTCTTAGTAGGGCTATGCCTTCGCATTTACCTGCACGGTTTTATTGTGATAACTTTGAGGGCGAGTCACGACTTGACACGACCGCTATTTATTGTGAATCGTAGTTTGGTTATCATACATGTCTCCCGCTTTATATAGACTACTATGATTTCATTTACTGATCTATTTCGTTTCACATACTTGGTACTCGCAGATCGACCTCCTCGGGCTGCGTTCATGCCGCAGTAAAGGTACACCGCCGTTGATCCTCGCTCTTAGTGGTCACAGATTGGGAAAGCTCCGTTTCTCCGAGGCTTATTCGTATAGTCCCCGTCATTGTAGGTATTTACATTCGTGGTATGGCGGGCCTGTCCCGCCATTGTTGTCATATCATTCTTAGAGGTCCGTAGTACGGTTGTAGGCGTGGTATGTTTTAAAGGATTAAACTGCTCATGTTGAAAAGTTGTTATTTACATATATGCCGAAAGGCAAGTTTTTCTCGATTATTGTTTCATATTTCATAATATGTCTTGTATCGCTTTTATGTTCACTGATTACTCGATGTTGTATCACCAGGGTGCCCGGTAGGCACGACCACGCCCGAATCGGTCGTGACAAAAGTGGTATCGTGAGCGCTTAATCCTCGGAAAGTGTCACGCATCAGATCCAAGAGTTCGATTATCGGTGGTTGTGCACCACACCAATAATCAGGAGGCTATAGGATATTTTAGGATTGGTTTCTATTCTTCTCACTCTGAGATCGTGCCTTAGAGCTGTGTTGTAAGTTGGACCCTCTAACGTATTTCTTTCCCTTACCGTTATGCCTCCGCGTAGGGCAACCCGCCCGTGAGGCGCGCGGCGGAGCCGCGAGTTGAGTACAGAGGGTTACGTGGGCACAGCCCAATTATCACCTTGGTGGTGCTTCATTCGGGAGTTCTGCGACGCCACTAGCCCCGCAGAGTTTAGCACGGCGGCAGCCTCCTCTGCGCCATGATATTTGAACCTTCGCCCACACCGAACAAATGAATATAGAGCAAAGAGGCGACTTACATTAGCTATAGATTTGGCTACCAGAGAATATACCGATGTACCGCGAGTCTTGAGGACTATCTAAAAAAAAAAAAGGTTGTGCAAGAGTAATTCTTCAGTCGGGCTTGAGCATGGCCTGTGTACGGGCTTATGCGCAGCAGGCCGAGAAACGTAGAGATCGACGGGTTAACGGCGACAACCGAAGAGGCGAGCGAAGGTCCTTTGGTAACTTGAGGCGAGTCGCCTCACCAAAGAGATTAGATTATGCGCATCCACAGGCAGGCGGTCCTCCACGTGGTTCGTGACGTTCGGGTATGCAGGAGTTGGTCGAGCTCGAGCTTCCGTTCATCTACACGAAGGTTCCACCATCCGGATTCGCTTTTTCTCGATGTTCACAGCGGACAGCGCCGCCCCGTGGAATGTCGTCTTTTGTTGGTACTTGTTGTACGGCGACCGCCGTGGTCCGATGTCGAAAGAGTGTCCTTGCGGGAGGACTTAGCCTTCGGATCGGTGGGTAGTTTGTCATCTTCCTTAGCTACGCCTACAGGCGTGTTTGATTAGAACGACTAAGGGGAGTGAAGCGAGAGATATAGATATATCTTTAACCCTCTAGAGATGAGTATGTGTGATAAGTGAGTATACCTTAAGTGTTATGTTCGATAGCAAGATGTTAGTTGTGATTAGAAATCATGGTGGTTAACCGAGTAAGATTTTGGGGATAGAGGTGGGAGCCTTAGAGTTTTATACGTAGAGACCTTGCAGGTAAGGCCATCTCGAGTATAGGTGTAGTGTTATGTTTGATCCTCATCGAGTGCATGGTGCACGTGAGCTATGTTTGTGGATAAGTCCCCGAGTAGCGTGGAATGAAGCGGGTAGTTGAGCTAAGAAGACCGCCAGGTTTTCAAACGTGATTAGTGAGATTGTTCGGATCGGGAGCTAGTATTGCGCGCGGCCGGGTCGGGTTGAGGCCACGTTGCGGGTCAACCCGCGGCAGGTTTGGTGGTGGGGTCAGTTTGTGGTGGCCCCGCCTTATGGTAGGGTCACGAGGGTGTTAGGCCCAAGTTTAGTTAACCAGCGTACGAGTTCGTGGATGCGTTCAACTAGTGGTCGGGTCGATGGGGGCAGCCCATCGTGTTCTTCGGTCAGACCGCTACTTTACCGTGTTGAGTTATCCGAAGGTTGTAAGGCTGCACGGGTGCCTACCTTCACCTTATGCATGCATGGAGCCAGTGTTATACCGCTTTTTCGGAGGTTTTGCCAGGCAAGGTTAGGAACTCCGGTGAGTCTCAGACCGCATTCGCCGCCGCGCGTGGATTTCGTGGGTAGTTGTGAGGATTGTTGTCTCTGTGGAGGAGCGTTTGAGCTACCATTTCGATGATCGGATGTCGCCTTATGAAGCCTTGCGGCGGAAGTGTAAGTCACGGCCGATTGGTTCGATGTTGCGGGGTTGAGATAGTTGGTTCAGCTTGTTCCGCAGACGATGGATAGTGAAGCTTGTCTAGAAGAAGTTACGCACTCGGAGGAATCGTGCGGATAATCGGCGACGACGCTTAGAGTTCGTGTGACGGTCGGTCTTCAAAGTACCACCGGTTGGGTGCGACGAGTTTTGGAAAACAGAGGGAACTTAGCCCGAGTTACTTTGGGCCTTTGTGAGTTCATGTGAAGGATAGGCCAGGTTGCCTTTATGTTAGCATTTGCCGTCCGACGTAGAGGCAAGCGGTCCGGTCTTTTGTATTGTGATGTTCGGGGAAGTATCGGAGATCCATCCAGAGTGTTCCCAGTTAATGATGACCACGTAAGAGATAGTAACCCCGAGTTTTGGATACTGAAGCCATGTCAGAATGTGGTAAGAGTTCGAGTGTACGACATCCTCGGGATCGCAGCAGCCGGTACCATTTGTCGGGTCGCCGAGCAAGGCTCGCGACAAAGTGACAAAGTGGTATCTACGACGAGTAAAGAGAGAAGCGGCATGTATGGCGAGCATAGATGTGATCATTTCTTTGTAGAGAAGGCAACGGGGAAGTATATTTTAGACTCGGAGAGGTGGTTGTGGTGATGTTAGAGGTGTTTCTCGTGGACTTGGATAAGTATTTTGCGCAGATTGTTTCGTGGCCATGTGGGCGTGTTTGTTCTCGTAAGTATAGTAGTGAAGACTATCTCGGCGCGTTTGTTTTGAGACTTAGAAGGAACATTCGACGAATGTTTCTGGCGAGGGGAGAATGTTATACCCCGTATTTCCAGAGTATGTACGCAGGGACGTACGTAGGAAATTTCGAACTTCAAGTAGGCTTGGCCGATTTAATTTGTGCACAACACCCGATTAGAGTCGTTTTTAAACGCTTTTCACTTTCGTAGGGGAATTTCCGCTATGTCATTTTTAATTTTTATGGATTTTTCCGAGAGACGAACATTTTGGACAACAAGAGGGCGCCACTTGGCACCTCCAATCGTGGCTTGAAATCGCCCAACTTGGACGAAATGGACAAGGTAAGGCACGTTTTGTGCCTTGACAAAGTCAAGGGTAGGTAGGATATTTGTGTTTGGTAAATCCTAGCCCTACACTTGCCTAACACATGGATTGATCTTGGCCTTTGGTTGGCCATCCTTGACCTATAAATACCCTCTCCCTTTGATGAATTCTTCATCCTTTCCACAAATCTTTAAGTGTTAAACTCTCCTCCTTGTTGTGTTTTCGCCCCCTTTTGTGAGGCTTAGCCGAGAGCACCCTTCCCCCCTTGGCCGAGAGTACCCCCTAGTGGGAGTAGAGGGTATACACCCCCATCTGGGTGCTAGCCATGGGTACCCACTAGCCTAGTTGTTTTCATATAATACCCCATCTTGTTAGAAATACTCTCAAAAGTATTGTTATAATGCCCAAATTACCTTAGCAGATACCTTGTAGTATTCTAAGGTTATACTTATAAAAGCCCGAAATACTATTATACTTCCTTCACCACAAAACCGAAACCACAAGGAAAATCTCCATAGTTAGTTGGAGTAATAAGTAGAAGTTGGTTAGAACTTCTAAGGGTTGTTTGGAGCGGCCTGAGCGCACTGAGTAGAGCTAAACCTTGCTCAGACCGACATTTAAACTCGGATAATTATGGGCTTATCGAGGTAAATATCTTGTCCTCTATTGTAATTGGAAATTACATGATTGTTAGACTATATAGTTGAAGTATACTATATATTTAGAATCGAACGTAGTTATCGGCAATGTCTTTTGACTTAAGCTGAATTTAAAGAAGATTCGAACTGTAATTACTTAGGGTGTACACATGAGAGACTTGTGAAGTAGTACCGTGGAGTAGAATTGTACTGTTAGGGTTAGATGTATAACCCCGGTTGGCTTGGTAGCCTACCTCGATAGAGGAGAGATTTACGCTGTTGCGGGGGAGGTCTTAGAATTTTCTGTAGAATGTTCTACGAAGGGATCTAAATGTTAATAAGCGCCTTGTGGCCTTATAGGTTGAAGTACTACGTATGGCGCGATCTACTGGCTAAGGAGTAGCCGACGGTTTGAAGTACTTGGAGCGTTTTGCTATTAGTCGATACTCGTCGCGAGGTATGTGAACCTCTTCCTATCTCTTCTAGCATGATATGTGTGAACTATGTAGTACGGTAGACGTACATGTGCTAAACGTATTTGATTGATTTAAAACATAAAGTGTTATAACGGCTTTATGGGAAGTTGGTTATAACAGCTTTATGTTGGTAAGAAAATACTTGTGGTCTTTAAAAGGTAATTGATTTGAAACTATAACTGGCTTGTTATGTGTTAATAAGGAACTTGAAGTATTTCAAAAGATTTTTGAATCATTTTGAAAGAAGAAGTAATACTTGGTTTTTGAAAAACTTAAGAGTTATACTAGCTTTATGGGAAGTTAGGTATAACGGCTTAAGAATGTTTTACTGATTTCGGAAATCAGAATGTGTATCGACAAACCACTGCAGCGTTAATAAAAGGGAATGTTTTGACTAATTAAGTATTATTAAAACGAGAAACTTCCATCTGCATAGAAGCTAAGATGAGACAAAATGATATTTCCTAGATCACTATCTTTGTAATAAGATTGTTATAAACAAGAATATCCTACTCACATATAAGACTTATGTTTCTGATTGTTTAAAAGAGAATTATATTCTTAAATGAATAAGACTATGAACTACTTAAACCTTTCTAAAATAAGAAACGTGAACATTTGAAATTAGGCAAACTTGACGTTTGGAAAATAATGTTGTTACTTGATTTTACAAAGGTAAGTGTTTTAGTTTATTTAAAAAGATACCACTCTATTTTATACTACGTATTGTGTGACTTATGTGGAAGCAACGGATCTTTTAAAAGATTTAATGTATGAAGTACTTTAGGGTAGATACGAACTTGTTAGCTTAAAGTACCTTGTGTGAATAACTTGATTGTCTTTGGTTTGAGATAGCCTTGTAAATACTTTCTTGTTGATGTGATAAGTGAAAATGTTAGGATGCTACGTGTGTTAGTATCTTGTGTGATCGTGATGTAAGGGGTCATTCTTGTTGTGCTTACGTTGTTAAGCGTTAAGCGTTGTACTATTATTGTATCACATACCCTTTGACTTATTATACCGAGGGCTTGCCACCCTGATGCGGGTCTTACGGCCTACGCGCGGTCCTCGTGACTATGCGAGCGCGGTAGCTCCAGGATTGATCATTCCGGTGTTTAGCCCGACGCGGGGATTCCTACGCGTCCGTTGAGACTATGCGGTCTTTTGAGACTATGCGGGTTGCGGAGCCTAGCGGATACCGAGGTTAGCCGCCTTCGACGCGGGTATACCTCAGTGATGCAGGACCATGATTCGAGGAATACCTCATGCGGTCCGTGTGACCTATGCGGAGTGCGAGAGTTCCAGGATAGACGCGACATTGATATTGCGCGAGTGCCGCCGATCATGTGGTGCGGTCAGCAGACTTCTGGATACGATTTGGTATTTTGGCATGCTGGTCTTAGTAGTCGGCTATGCCTTCGCATTTACCGTGCACGGTTTTATTGTGATAACTTTGAGGGCGTGAGTCACGACTTGACATGATCGCTATTTATCAGGAATCGTAGTTTGGTTATCATACATGTCTCCCGCTTTATATAGACTACTATGATTTCATTTACTGATCTATTTTCGCCACATACTTGGTACCTATCAGATCGACCTCGCCGGGCTGCGTCATGCCGCAGTAAAGGTACACCGCCGTTGATCCTCGCTCTTAGGGTCACGATCAGCGTTTGGGAAAGCTCCGTTTCTCGAGGCTTATTCGTATAGTCCCCGTCATTGTAGGTATTTACATTCGTGGTATGGCGGGCCTGTCCGCCATTGTTGTCATATCATTCTTAGAGGTATGTAGTAATGCGGTTGTGGTATGTTTTAAAGGATTAAACTGCTCATGTTGAAAAGTTGTTATTTACATATATGCCGAAAGGCAAGTTTTCTCGATTATTGTTTCATATTTCATAATATGTCTTGTATCGCTTTATGTTCCACTGATTACTCGATGTTGTATCACTAGGTGCCGGGTAAGGCACCACCACGGGCCGAATCGGTCGTGATGATAATAATAGCTACCACCCAGATTCGATGGCGCCTTATGAGGCCTTGTATGGGAGGAAGTGCAGATCGCTATAGGTTGGTTCGATGTGGGCGAGGTGCGGCTAGTGGGACCAGATTTGGTGCAGCAGCGATGGATAAGGTGAAGCTTATCCGAGGCGGCTATCGACACTCGAGTCGCATGCAAGTCGTACGCAGATCATCGTCGTCGCATCTTGAGTTCGAGGTTCATGATTGGGTTTTCCTAAAGGTGTCACCCATGGCGGTGTGATGAGATTCGGAAGAAGGGAAACTCACCGGTACATCGGGCCGTTTCAGATTGTCCGCAGGATAGGCAAGGTTGCTATGAGTTGGATCTGCCGTCCGATCCGGAGGCGCAGCATCCGGTTTTTCACGTATCTATCTTTGAGGAGATGTATCGGGGATCCATCTAGGTACACCCGATTGACGATGTCCAGTGTGAGGGGTTATCGTATGAGGAGATTCCCATAGCGATAGTCGATCGTCGTGTTAGGCGTCTGCGACCAGGACGCGTGGCTTCCACAAAGTCTTGTGGCGAACGAGCTCGGGAGGAGATGACGCGTGGGAAGCCGAGGAGGACATGAGGCAGAAGTATCCTCACCTATTCCCCACACCTCCAGGTAATTCACTTTCCTACTTGTAAATTTTCGTTATCATTTATGCCTAAGTGTTATTTTTTTTGTGGCCATGTGTGGCACTTACAAACTGTTTAAGCTTCGTCGATAATCGTTTGAGAAGGAACATTCGGACGAATGTTTCGGGCGAGGAGAATGTTATACCCCGTATTTCCAGAGTATGTACGTAAAGGAATACGTACAAAAAGTTAGCCTTGGACGTTTTTTTGTACACAACTCACTAAAAGAATCGTTTTCCGACGAAACGTTTCCACAGCTTTCGTAGGGAAAATTCCGGCTATGCCATTGCTATTTTTTTGCGGATTTTTCCGAGAGACGAAACATTTTGGACCAACGGGAGGGCGACACTTGGCACCCTCCCATTGGTGGACTTGAATCGTCCATTTGGACGAATTGAAGAGCCATGGAACGTTTTTTGTGCCTTGTGCACAAGTCAAGGAGTTGGTAGGATATTTGTGTATAGTTAATCCTCACCCTACACTTGCCTTGCACTTGTCTTCATCTTGGCCATTGGTTGGCCAAGGCTTGAGCTATAAATACCCCCTTAGAGATGAAGAGTTCTTCATCCACAAATTTATCTTCCAAGTCTTGAAAAAATCCTCTCCTCTCCCTTAGCCTTCGTCCAACACCTCTCCCTCGAGTGAGTTTGGCCGAGGCCTACCCCTAGCCTAGCCGAAATCTACCCCCTCCCTTGGTAGAAAAGTTGTCTTCTAGTATCGTTATAATGCCCAAAATACCTAGCCCAAATCCCATAGTACTTAGTAGAAGTTGTGAAGAACTTCAGGGTTTCTGAGCTCTGAGCGCATAACTTAGGAGCTAAACCTTGCTCAAAGCGACTTTATCTAGGATATTTTGGGCTTACCGAGGTAACTAATCCTAACCTCTTTTGAATTAGAGAATACATCTTGTAGTAGTATTGAATAAGTATTAAATACTTAGAAGGATATCACGAATAGAATTGAACTATTACCACAGTAGAAGGGTTTAAAAGAAGAATAATCAAATCAGATTTACATAGGACTGTTTTCCATGAGACTTATATAGCTCATGGGTAGGGAGGTCTTGCCCGACTTTCCGTAGAATTGTGAACCCTCTGTTAGAATGACCTTGAGTAGTCTTTGATAGATTTCGTGACTATTATAGGTGACTCTCTGCGACATATTCAACTTGGCGGTGGTTTTCATGAGAAGGTATGTGATTCTTCCTAAAGCATGATATTTTACAATATATAGTATGCAGACGCATACGTGTTAAGCGAATAATAACTACGACAATGTCTTTGACTTAAGCCTGAATAATACTTACGGCAATGCCTCACGGCTTAAGCCTGAATAATACTTACGGCAATGCCTCACGGCTTAAG
The DNA here is from genome assembly GCA_029844215.1 of Przewalskia tangutica. Lineage (NCBI taxonomy): Eukaryota > Viridiplantae > Streptophyta > Magnoliopsida > Solanales > Solanaceae > Przewalskia > Przewalskia tangutica. The sequence continues at coordinate 80,864,190 of CM056720.1, read as the reverse complement.
CCCGAATAACAAAGAACTGGAAGCATTTCAAAAGAATACTGAATCATTTTTAACAGAAGATAAATATTTGGTTTTTAAAAACAAAAGCTTAAGAGTTATACTAGCTTTATGGGAAGTTAGGTATAACAACTTAAGAAAGATAAAAGGAATCATTTACTTGTTTGTTTATAAAAGCCTTGTATTGATTTCATAAGTGTAGTAAGATTTGTGTGATAAGTAGACATATTATGATGCTACAGGTTAGTGTCTTGAAATACCATGTAAGGGGTCATTCTTGCTGTGCTTACGCGTTAACCTAGGTAAGTCCGTTGTCGTTATTGTATCACCTACCCTCGATCGTTATACAGGGCTTGCCCTTGACGCGGGTCTATACGGCTATGCGGTCTGTGAGACTATGCGAGCAGCGGTATGCTCGAGATTGATCATTCCGGTGTTTAGCCTGACGCGGGGATTCATGCGCGTCTGTTGAGACTACGCGTCTTTTGAGGCTATGCGGGCTGCGGAGCCTAGGCGGATCTGGGGTTAGCTGCCCCGATGCGGGAATACCTCATGCGGATCACGTGTGACCTATGCGGGCTGCGGAAGTCAGGACTAGGCACGCAGAATGATACTATGGGCGATTGGCCTTGCTTCGATCATTCGCGCCTAGAATAGACTGCTACGCTTTTTCTATTACTGTTGTTGTTTGTGATGTGGCACTATGTGCAATTGAACGGATTGTATTTGTGAAAAGGTTTTAAATACTTTGATTTCATTTCAGTTCTTTATAGTTTCACATACTTGGTACTGTTATCGACTCCTTCGGGCCGCGTTCATGCCGCAGGAGGCAGCAGTGCTAGATCTGCATCCTTAGGATCTCTACGTTGGTGTCGGGAGCTCCATCTCTTCCGGAGGCTCTACTCTTTGGTATGATCTCCCTGTTGTAGATAGTTTTATCGATCAGGTATGGCGGGCCCCGTCCCGCCATAGTTGTATTTTTCCAGAAGTCTGTAGTCATGTTGTACAGTGTCGGATGTAACTGCTAAACCTTGTTTATATATATATGCCGAAAGGCGACGTTTGTTCACATAAACTGTGTCTTATTTTATAAACTGTTTCATGTCTTGTTTTATATTTCCGCTGATTACTCTGATGTATGACTACTTGGGTGCCCCGGTAAGGCACGATGCCCCGAATGGGTCGTGATAATGGCCGAAGTCGATAACAAAAATTTAGTATGGAATGTAAATAAGGTCTGATAACCAAATCATAACTGTATAAAATAATGACAGGGGCAAGTATAAAAATGAAATACCAGATCCGACAGTGCCATTTTAACTCCTGAAATCAATCGTATATTAACCGTTCTTTTCCTTCTTTCAATAAGAGTTAACATCATATTCTTACATACATACTTAAGAATTTAATCAATTTTTTCCACATAACTTACATATCTTACATAACATAATTCGGCCCTTTATGGAGGGACTTCTTATTTGGGAGCTTACTTTGATTATCCATACGTGATAACGTAATCCGGCCCATTTGCGGGACACGGTGTACTGATGAATCATGTGGCATAATAAGGCCCGCTTGTGGGGCTCGGTGTACTGTGGAATCATGTAGCATAATCTGGCCCGCCTGTGGGGCTCGGTGTAAGATGACGTAACCCGGCCTATATGTAGGCTCGGGGTAATATGGCGTAATCCAGCCTATGTGTAGGCTCGGTGTATTTCATAACATAATCCGGCCTATTTGTTGGCTCGGTGTATCTCATAACATAATCCGGCCTATTTGTAGGCTCGGTGTACCTCATAACATAATCCGTCCTATTTGTAGGCTCGGTGTAATTTTCCTTACATAACATTTTTTTACCATCTTTTCACTTCTTCTTAAGTCGTCATAACAACTTCCCATAAAGCTATTATAACAACCTTTCATTTTTGAGAACTTAAGACACTTTTATTCTTGCAACATTAGGGAAACTAAACCCAAAAATACCACGTACATACATACTTAAAAAGAATCATAGAACTCCTTTCTTTTTAAAGCTCAAGTCACATACTCTTTTGGAAACCATCTTCTTAACTTTTGAAATAAATTAAGAAGCCATACTTTTTAAAATTAAGTCATTCCACTTATAAAATCAAGGCTTTATAGTCTTAACACCTCGTAGCATACACTCTTTAAAATCATGTCACTTATACTTTAGAAATCAAGTCCCATAACTTGAAAAATAAAGTTTCATAATCCTTTAAAGAAAATCAAAGTTCATAGTTTTAAAACTTCATAACAAACATTCTTTAAAGTCCATTTACTTATACTTATAAAATCATGTCATCTACACTTTAGAAATCAAGTCCCATAATCTTGAAAAATAAAGTTTCATACACTTCCAAAACCAAGTAGCTTATTCTCTTTAAAATCATATAACTTCCACTTTTAAAATCAATCCCCTTTTCACATATGAATTCAAGTCATTTTCAAACATAAAATCAACTTACTTACTTCAAATAAATCAAGGCACAAAGCTTTAATTCATACTTCATAACTTCCTAACGCGCCTTACCAACATCCCCCATAAGACTTGGTAAGGACTTAGGATAACTTAGACATACCTTTAACTTAGAATCAACAACGTGAATACTTCTTAACTTCTAAGAGTAGAAGGAATCATGAAATAATATCACATGGCTATTTCATACGTAGGATCATGCCAAAAGAAGGAAGAGGTTCACATACCTCGCGACGATTATTGACAAGTTGCAAAATGCTCCCAAGTACTTTAACCTTGCTAGCTTTTCCACCCTTCAAGTAGAATATGTTACTCGTAGTACTTCAACCTATATTAATCATAACATGTCTATCAACTCCTAGCTTTTTAACGTAGAATCATTGTTGACACCCAATTTTGACCCATCTTTTAGTCATTTCTTGCAATTTTAAGCATTTTAGGACACCTCATTTTAATCACCATTTTTTGGCATTTTTTAATTTTTTTTTACCTAACATTCTATTTTGTTTTATTTTTTATAAATTGGCATCTTGTTTTTACTTTAATTAGGTATTAAACATTTTCAAATATTATGTTATTATTGTTGCGCGATCGGGATGATGACCGTCGGGAGCTCCTTATTAACCTCCTCTCCACCCACTTCTCATCGGTGAACCCCCACCCGACAACCATTAGGGCGGTGTCGCTCCGACATACCTCGATGTGGCAGTGACGCCGCCGTCCTTTTCGTTTGAGCCTGGCCGGATTTAAACCCCGGCGATGTTGTTGTTTCTCTCTCTATTGCGACTATCGACTGTTGGTTTATTTTGGTGTTTGTTGGACTGATTGTTTGTGGTTTTGGGGTCTTGCCGTAGTTTTAAAACTCCGGCGATCTGTCGGCATTTTTTCCGGCGAGTTTTGTTGGCTACTCCACTATTTTTACCGTTTGTTAGACTGATGCTTTGGGCCATTTTTGTTGGACTGATGTTGCCATTGTCTACTGGTTTTGGACCCTTTTTTTTCTCATTGTTGTGTTGATATTGTTTCCACTATTTTGCAGACTATTGTTGTTCGCGCTTTGTTGTTATTGCCATCGTCGTTGGGTTATTGGACTGATTTTTTACTATCTTGTTACTGATTTTTGGGTTGTTGCCTACTGATCTATGGACATGTTGTTAGACTGATTTTGGTCATTGTTGCTGGACTAATTTTTGGCTATTTGCTACTAATTTTTGGCTATTTTCTACTGATTTTCGGCCATTTTGCTACTAATTTTTGGCATTATTGCTACTGATTTTCGGCTATTTTCTACTAATTTTGGACTGATTTTTGGTCATCTTGCTACTGATTTTGACATTTGTTTTGCTGGTTAACTGATAATGAACAAGGTACTACACTTGATGGCCAATGAAAAAGTTTTCCGTCGATTTTTGAGGCCTCCACAGTTGCAAAGACGGAAAATAAAATAAATGAAGCTTTCTGGGCAATGATGATTTCTTCCACTTACACCGGATAACCAACATGCGCTGGCAGGGCGAATTCTCGCAGCCGCACTTGTTTAGGCTGTCCCGCTTTATTTTTATATATCTGAGCCCTCTGTGTTTAAAACTATTACTGTTTTGGCGCGGATCCGAAAGTTTTATTTATTTTATTATTTCTAGCAATATTGGCCGATGAAGAAATCTCCGTCTGATTTCCAAGGCCTCTTCTGTGCAAAAGACGGATTTATTTTTTGGCTTTACTTATTAATTCTTGTCATTGCATTAAAATTATTTATTCTATTACTGAGTGTTTATGCAGGTACCCGGAGATCATCTTGTGCAGAAGACCTAAAAAGGGCTAAAAGATGTCCCAGAGTTTTATCTTATGTCGCATTTAATTTTAGTTTTATTATTCTATATGCATTTTATTTTAATTTTAAATTATGTAAAAATGCTTAGAATAGGTAGAATAAAAGGCAATAAATAATTAACCTAGGTTTGAACGGATAACCGCAAGTTAGAGGATCTTAAAAGATGTCTAACCCCTTCCCTTTAGGATAATAAAGAACCCTAATCCAGAATCTCATTAATTTCGCAGACCATTAAATGGAGATTAATTGTAGTATTTTTATTGCAATAAATCAAGTTTCCTAATTCACTTAACTAATTAGGCGGCGACTCCTCAAAATCAACATTATTACTCCATCCAGGGAATCACGCCAAAGAGCAACGTTGCGGATACCGTTCAGACCCCGAGGTCAAAAATGGGCGCGACAGCATGGCGACTCCGCTGGGAATAATCAGGTTCTTGACCATAACAAACCTAAGTTTATTATTGCTTGGCTTTTTTTCTTTTATTTGTTTTAAATGCCTTAAAATTGCTTGCTTTAATTTTGTATGCTTAACTGTTCTAATTGCTACTTGCTTTTACTGCTTTCCTTAAATTGACATTCCGCTCATATTTCTTCCACTCTGGAAAATTCACATTGTCACACACTACACGCGTTGGTGTGCTTCGCGCACCCGCAAATTTCTTTCAAAATACCCAAAATTTAGGAGAGTTGGCGCCTGCATGGAGTTAGATCGGTTCGTCTGATCAGCCACGTAGCCTTCTCACTCGAGTTGTCCGCTCGGGAACATTGCGTCTAGTAAGCCAAATCTTAGAAATCTTAAGATAGAGCTATACCACCTTTTTATTTAAGGCATGCATGCATAAACCTTAGGTGGGTTAATCTTTGGTATTAACGCCACAATTAGAAATCCACCAAACTTGTCGACGGGTTTCACAACCCAACGACCCATTAGCATACTATGTGTAGCATGATAGACAGATCCAAGTCTGATCATGACACGCCGAAATTGGAAAAGTTCACCGTCATTTGGTCGTCATTTCCAACAAAAGCATTAATGTTTAACAACTTTGGTCAATCTATCCCAATCTCGCATATCTGGCGTTTAGGCCGACCTCTGGCATAAGAGAGGTCCCATGCATATTAGGCGCGCGTTTGATGTGCATGTTTTTGTTTACTATTGTTGTCGCTAGCAATTCTGTACATATTATTTAATGCAATAATTACCCTTATAACCCATGTACATATCATGATATGTGCTTATAACTCTGGCCACGAGCATTTGCATTTTTGCACTTTTTGTTGTCATATTGCAATCAGGACTTCTACTGCGTAAATCGCTCTTGAACGGCGCGATTTGGACTTTGTGAAGCATCAACCAACATTCCGGTCGAACCAAGCAGGGGAGTCTTTGACTATATTGCCACACCCTTACATTTTACTATTTTTGTGGCTTGCCTACTCTCACCCATTTGTCATATTTTTTGCAGGAAGACCATCCTCGCAAGTAGTCGAGGGCGGCCGGAAGAAAATAAAAAGGGAAGAAAAAGAAAAAAGAAAAAATCATCACAAGAATGAGATGGAGTTATGTTGACGGAAAGAAGTCAACCTATACTAGATTCAACGAAGCATCGCTCTGGGTCCTATATTTTGTATCTTTTTGCAAATTCAATTGATATGTCTAGTATTGATTACATAATTCTTTATCATGCACTTTACAACATAATCATCCCAAACTACGCGTGTCTGATTCTCACCATACAGTGTGATACGTAGGCAACCCATCTAGGGTTCGACACCACATAAAAAAATAAAAAAAGGGACATATTTGGTTCACTCATTCATTGCATTTATCCAATCACGGACATTCATTATTGCATTTCAATCATTCTATCACATACATTCATTCATGCATTTCATTCATTCTATCACAGTCATTCATTTTTTCATTACATTTCTTTTACTTTGCATTAGTCTTATATTGAACAATCATTTGTTTTGCACAGCTTTTACTTTTGCATTTCTTTCATGAATGAATTCTTTTTCAAGCATACATTTTATAACATATCTGAATGAACTACGCACACCTGATTCTCGTCAAAGATGAGATACGTAGGCAGCCCTACTCGGGTTCGGTACCATTTATTCAAAAAATACAAAAATATTTTATTCAAAAAGCATAAAATATCTTTAAAATAAAAAAACAAAAAAAAACTCTTTAAGTATCATTGTTTGATTTGGTTGATATCAACACATTTAGGAGTGTGCATAGAAAGACCGAGTAATAATCAGTATGGCTTGACTTCGTGGTAAACCATAGATTATTTTGGTACCTCTCACGTACACCTGTAATGACATTGTCTTGCATGCTTTCAAGATAAGAACGAAACCAACCTCATCGTTTCATGTGCATTGTGTGGTGAGTTTTAGAATAAGTTCAATTGCATTGCATTGTGATCTAGAACTTGGCCCGAATGTTTGTTGAGGCGAAATCCTGAGTAACACTCGGTGTAGGAAATGATCGTAGGCTTTCTTTGATCCGTTTGAGCCTTTTCAGCCTACCAAATAACATTATCCGTAGTACACCCCTTTTGAGCCTAAAGCCTATTCTTTTGACAACCGCATATTACACATATACCCTTTCTTAGTGCGTACGCATTATCCCTCTCTTGGCCCGACCTCCTTGAGCGCTTTAGAAATGTTCAAGTGGCTGACAAAATTCTGCGTCGAAGTTTGCAAAGACAAAATTGTCAAAGTCACAAAAGGGAAAAGAAAAACACAGAGGGCGACTTCACAAAAAGAAGAAATCAAAATCCCCGACAAAAAAAAAGAGAATGCGAGAATAACTTTGGAAAAAGCGGGCTCCAAACGAAAGATTCAAAAGAAGTCAGTACAGAAAAACTGGGAGAAAAAAAAACAGATCATCATTAAAGCACACAAATATCAAGTACGGACGTAGTCCAACACTCGAGGAAGGATTAGTCACTTTTACCCAAATGATATTCATCCCTTTCCCCAAACCTATATTACAAGCCCGTGACAAGCCCTACATGATTTTATACTGAGGGTTCTCACATTAGTGGATACTTACATGAAGGCCAAGCCTATGGTATCACAATTGCATGCATTGGACATCCTTTTGAGTGTGAGCGTACTTCTCTAAATGTCCCAAAATTCAAAATACTGGAATGGGACTTTTTTTCAGTGAGGGAATTTGAAACGTGAGATTACGTGTAGTTCGAAACCTTGGCTGTAAGCAAGTGTGTCGTTACTTAGGTGTCTGAGGTACCACTTGAAACTATAGGAATTACCGCTACTCCCACTCACACTGTCCCGTCAACCACACCCACCATACCACTGTCCAGCCGGAGGTGATGACCGTCGGGAGCTCCTAATTCACCTCCTCTCCACCCACTGCTCATCGGTGAACCCCCACCCGACAACCATTAGGGCGGCGTCGCTCCGGCATACCTCGTCGTGGCAGTGACGCCGCCGTCCTTTTCGTTTGAGCCTGGCCGGATTTAAACCCCGACGATGTTGTTGTTTCTCTCTCTATTGCGGCTATCGACTGTTGGTTTATTTTGGTGTTTGTTGGACTGATTGTTTGTGGTTATGGGGTCTTGCCGTAGTTTTAAAACTCCGGCGATCTGTCGGCATTTTTTCCGGCGATTATTGTTGGTTAGTCCACTATTTTTACCGTTTGTTAGACTGATGCTTTGGGCCATTTTTGTCGGACTGATGTTGCCATTGTCTACTGGTTTTGGACCCTTTTTTTTCCCATTGCTGTGTTGATATTGTTTCCACTATTTTACGGACTATTGTTGTTCACAGTTTTGTTATTGCTGTTTACCGTCGTTGGGTTATTGGACTGATTTTTGACTATCTTGTTACTGATTTTTGGGTTGTTGCCTACTGATTTGTGGACATGTTGTTAGACTGATTTTGGTCATTATTGCTGGACTAATTTTTGGCTATTTGCTACTGATTTTCGGCCCTTTTGCTACTAATTTTCGGCATTATTGCTACTGATTTTCGACTATTTGCTACTAATTTTGGATTGATTTTTGGTCATCTTGCTACTGATTTTGACATTTGTTCTGCTGGTTAACTGATAATGAACAAGGTACTACACTTGATGGCCAATGAAAAAGTTATCCGTCGATTTTTGAGGCCTCCACAGTTTTAAAGACAGAAAATAAAATAAATGAAGCTTTCTGGGCAATGATGATTTCTTCCACTTACACCGGATAACCACCATGCGCTGGCAGGGCGAATTCTCGCAACCGCACTTGTTTAGGCTGTCCCGCTTTATTTTTATATATCCGAGCCTCCGTGTTTAAAACTATTCTTGCTTGGCGGATCCGAAGGTTTTATTTATTTTATTGTTTCTAGCAATATTGGCCGATGAAGGAATCTCCGTCTGATTTCCAAGGCCTCCTCTGTGCAAAAGACGAATTTATTTTTTGGCTTTACTTATTATTTCTTGTCATTTCATTAAAATTAATTATTCTATTACTGACATTTTTACTGAGTGTTTATGCAGGTACCCGGAGATCATCTTGTGCAGAAGGCCTAAAAAGGGCTAAAAGATGTCTCAGAGTTTTATCTTATGTCGCATTTAATTTTAGTTTTATTATTCTGTATGCATTTTATTTTAATTGTAAATTATGTAAAAATGCTTAGAATAGGTAGAATAAAAGGCAATAAATAATTAACCTAGGTTTGAACGGATAACCGCAAGTTAGCGGATCTTAAAGGATGCCTAACCCTTTCCCTTTAGGATAATAAAGAACCCTAATCCAGAATCTCATTAATTTTGCAGACCATTAAATGGAGATTAATTACAGTATTTTTATTGCAATAAATCAAGTGTCCTAATTCACTTAACTAATTAGGTGGCGACTCCTCAAAATCAGCATTATTACTCCATCCATGGAATCGCGCCAAAGAGCAACGTTGCGGATACCGTTCGGACCCCGAGGTCAAAAACGGGCCCGACAATCATACTAAGTGTAAGGTCTCTTATTCTACGGAAAATTGGGCAGAACTTCCTTTGTTTCTACGTACTTTTCCAACTTTTTCAAGGCCCGAAAATCAATAACCAACATGCCACATTTAAGGCACAACAATCCAACAATTCAAAGGGGATTACACGCCTTAACATGACGTGTAAAATTCTGCCCCACAATAATACAAAACAATCCAATATTAACTTATCATTCTCGGCTACAAAGTACAACCACATATAATCCTTTCCAATACCTTTCAATCCATAATGTCGCCCTAATATGTTATATAGTCGCAAACAACTCAAACAACTATAATCCCTTCTTTATATATGTTATACCCCGTATTTCCAGAGTATGTACGTGAGGGCGTACGTATACAATTTGAGCCTTAAAGTAGGCATAGATTCGAAATTTGTACACAACACCCGGTTAGAGTCGTTTTTAGGCAAACGTTTCCTTTCGTAGGGAAAATTCCTTTGTCATTTATAATTTTTGCGGATTTTTCCGAGAGACGAACATTTTGGATCAACGGGAGGGTGACATGTGTCACCTCACATTGGAAGAGGTTGGACAATTGGCCATTCTTGGCACGCTTTTGTTGCCCAATTTTGGTCCGGGTTAGGTAGGATATTTTTGTGTAGATGGATAAGGGGCTTAATCTTGGCCTTACACTTGCCTTGCACTTGGCACCATCTTGGCCATTGGTTGGCCTTCACTTGACCTATAAATACCCCTTAGTTGATGAACTTTCTTCATCCAAAATTGAGCAATCTACCTAAGTCTCAAAATACTCCCTCCTCTCTTGTAGTTCTCGTCCAAAGCCTCTCCCCTCCTAGTGGCCTTTGGCCGAGAGTTTCTCCCAGTGGTTATGGGTACCCCTAGCCTAGTTGTCTCGTATAAATACCCTTGTAGTGGTATAGAAATACTCTCCTAGTATTGTTATAATGTCCAAATACGGCCCCAAATACCTTGTAGTATTCCCAAGGTTACACTTATACTAGCAAAATACCATTATACTTTCCTCGATCGCTAAAGCGAAACCCTAAGTAAATCTTCACCCGTAGTTGAAGTTATAAGTAGAAGTTGGTTAGAACTTCTAAGGGTTGTTGGAGCGGATTGAGCACTCGGAGTAGGAGCTAAACCTTGCTCAGATCGACATATAAACTCGGATAATTTTGGGCTTATCGAGTTAAACATTCTTGACTTGTAATTGGAAATTACATGTTGTAGAGTATATAGTTAAAGTATACTATATATAGAATTGAACATAATGCGGCAATGTCTTTGACTTAAGCTGAATAATACTTACGGCAATGTCTTGCGACTTAAGCCCAATTTAAATAAGAGATGAATCAGAATTACATAGACGTATTACAGAGACTTGTGTAGTATTCGTGAGTAAATTGTACACGTCGGTTAGGCGTGCAAACCCCTGGTTGGCTTGGTAGCCGCCTCGTGAGGAGATTAACGCCATGCGGGGAGGTGCGCCAATTTTAGAATATGGAGCGATGTTAATGCGCCTTGTGGCCTTATAGGTTGAAGTACTACGTGTGCGATCTACGTGGCTTAAGGAGTAGCCGACGGTTTGAAGTACTTGGAGCGTTTTGCTATTAGTCGGCACTCGTCGCGAGGTATGTGAACCTCTTCCTATCTCTTATAGCATGATATGTGTGACCTATGTAGTACGGTAGACGCATACGTGTTAAGTGTTTGATTGTTTTAAAACATAAAGTGTTATAACGGCTTTATGGGAAGTTGGTTATAACTTTATGTAGGTAAGAAAATACTTTGTGGTTTTAAAAGGTAATCGATGTGAATTATAAGCTAGTTATAATAAAGAACTTGATGTATTTCAAAAGATTTATAAATCGCTTTTGAAGAGAGTAACACTTGGTTTTAAAGGTTTTAAAAGAGTTATACTAGCTTTATGGGAGTTAGGTATAATGTCTTAAGAGAGGTAAAGAAAATGGTTTATCGATGTTAGAAGTTAAGAGACTTGATCTTATAAGATAAGAGACTTAACTTATTTGTTTAATGTGAATGTTTGTGAAACCTCATTCGTGAGTAATGAGTACTTGGTTTTATTTAAAGGGATAATGTTTCTTGATTTGAAATCGAATGTGTATCGACAGGACCATCGCAGGCGTAATAAAGGAAAATGTATTGAATAATGATGTATCGTATTAAAACCAGAGAAACCTCCATCTGCATAGAAGCTAAGATGAGACAAAATGATATTACATATCCTAGATCATGGCTGCTTAATAAGATCGATTATAAACAAGAATAACCTACTCACATATAAGGCATATGTTTCTCAAATCATTAAAGGAGAATTATGTTTTAAAGGATTAAAATTATGAACTAAGAGACCTTTTCTAAAAATGAGAAACTTGAGCATTTGAAATTAGGCAAACTTGAACGTTTGGAAAATAAGGTTGTTACTTGATTTTTACAAAGGAAAGCATTTTTGTTTACTTAACAATGTTCATTACTCTATTTTTATACTACGGACATCGGGTGACTTTATAAAAGGAATGGATCTCTTTAAAAGGAATTTAACGTACGTAGTACTTTAGGGTTAAAAACCCGGACTTTGGCATAAAATGAAAGTAGCATGTTTTGTTTAACTTGCCTATACTGGATGTTGTGTAACTTGCCTATGACAGTGTTGTGTAACTTGCCTCTACTGGTTGTTGTGTAAATTGCCTATGCTTGTGTTGTGTAACTTGACTATGCTTGTTGTTGCGAGCTTGCTTATGCTTGTGATGATAGCCTTGGTTGTGCAAGAATTGTTATTTTTATGGACTAGCTTTCCATGAGGTTTCTTCTTGTTCGGCCTTGTCCCCGGTGGTGGCTCATTTGCCGTCTCATGATCGATTCGCCTTGTACGTGAGTCACCGCACTTGCCCGTTGGTGTAGTGACGAAGTCTCGTGATACCTTGGTCCCCGGTGGTCACCCTCGTACTTGCCCGGTTACGTGACCGGCCTTGGTATCCTAGAGTCGGCTCTCGCACTTGCCGTGACGGCCGTGTTTTGGTTGCATTATATTATTGGTACGGTCGGATCTGGTAGTTATACTTGTCCTATACGGTTTTATGACACGTGGGACACGTGTTCATGTATACCTTGGCATCGTCATATCATAAATCCGTGATGAGGAAGAAATTCCACGCGCACGAGTGATAATTTGGGCGTGAGTCCCGACTTGATGTAACTAGTTATATGTTATGTATCGTAGCTTGGTCATCATACATGTCTCCCGCTTTATATAGACTATTATGATTTCATTCTAAGATTTACGATTTCACATACTTGGTACTGTTATCGACCTCCTGGGCCGCGTCACGCCGCAGTAGAAGTACATCGTCGCCGATCCCGCCTTAGGATCACCTTTCGCATTGGAAGCTCGTTCCTTGGAGGCTTATCTTTTGGTATGTGTTCCCGAGTTGTAGGTTCTTGTACATTCGTGGGTATGTATGGCCCCGTCCCGTCATAGTTGTTGTAAATCTTAGAGTGTGTGGGCGGTTTTGTAAAAAGGATTAAACTGCTCGCTTTGAAAGAGTTGTTTATATATATTTTATTGGAAGGTAACCGTTTGGTTGCTTTGCTTTATTATCTTGTCTCATGTTAATGTTTAAGTTTTTATTTCCGCTGGTTTTCTCTGATGTATTATCACTAGGGTGCCCGGGTTAAGGCACCAGTCACGGGCCCGCGATCGGGTCGTGACAAAAGTGGTATCGAGCGATTAGTCCTCGAAAGTGTCTACGTGTCAGTAGAGTCTTGATTATCGATGTGTTGTGCACCACATCTATAATCGGGAGGTCGCAGAACATTTAGGATTGGTTTCCATTCTTCTCATTCTCGAGATCGTGCCTTAAAGCGTCAGGTGATAAGATTGGACCCTCGACGTGCTTTTACGATTATGCCTCCGTAGGCAACCCGCCCGTGGCGGCAAAGCAGAGGAGGCTGAGCAGAGCAGCGCGCAGAGACCACAAGATACGAGCCTCGATCCCGCACGGGAGCAGAGAGATGAGTTACAAGAAGTGGCCCAATTAATGGCCGGTTCAGGCGACTTGAGGATAATTTGGCCGACGCAGTTCGAGAGTACCGATGGTTCACCCTAGATCGATAGTTCGAGGCTACGGATTTTCCGAGTTGTAGGCCGCCGAGTTTTATGGGTCGAGGCACGAGGATGATCCGCAGGAGTTTATCCGGCGATTCTGATCATGAGAGTGATCAAGGCATCGGAGACCGAGTCGGTGGTCCTAGGTTCGCATCACCGCGTGATACCGCAGCCGATCGTTTGATTCGTGGAGCTGTCGGGAGAGCATGCACTTCCTTTATGGGACGAGTTCTCGAGGCCTTTCTTGCACATTTCTTGCCTCCACCGATGAGGAGGGCTCGCGCACAGATTTTTGGTGTTACGACGCAGGCGCATGGGAGTACAATGTGAGTTCGACTCATTGGCGAGACGTCCGCGTTGGTAGCTAGTATGGAGGATCGAGTGCACCGATTTATTCTGAGGCTCGATGATCACCTAGCCGAGTTGTTCGGTGTAGCTCTTCACCGGCATGGACATTGCCCGCACGCAGCTTATGCACCGATGTGAGGAGAGGATAAATCGACGGAATGACAAGAGGCCGAGCAGTGGTCCTTTGGTGACTTTCGAGGCGGACCGCCTCAGAAGAGCCGATTATGCGCCTCCACCAAGACTGAGTGGTCCTCCACGCTTCGGACCTTCGAGATATTCAGAGCAGTCGTGGCTCCTGTGTTTCAGATTTTCGGGAGCGGAATGCTCGCGGACGAGGTTGCCCTTGTCTCGGTGTGGCGTTGTGGAAAGCTTCATAAAGGAGAGTGTCGTACTAACTCGGGGATTGTTATTTTGCGCCAACAGGCCATCCGGCAAGAGACGTCCGAGGGTAGCACGGCAGATAGCATGGACTACTAGAGATGTTCTTCACCTTCCATACCAGCAGATGTTCGACACCTACAGCCCCAGAGGTCGCGGTGGAAGTTCCCGATTTAGCGGTCCTTTGAACCGCCTATTTTCGTATATCCTTAACCCTTTAAAGATTTGTATGCATGAGATGATGACCTTATTATTGTGTGCTACGTTCGGATAAGCGTTATGATGGTTATGAGTTAGAAAGCTTGGCTAGTTGAAAGGATTTGTATGGGGCATGGAAAGTGTGAACTTTAGAATATTTCATGTTGAGACCTTAGATGTAAGGTCGTCTTGAGTATCGATTTTGCAAGTGATCCTTGTGGAATACATTTTATGCCTAGAATGTGTTGTGTGATAATTTCCTTGAGTAGTGTTAAATGGAAGTGGTAGCTTTCATGACCTGTTGAGGTAAGATTGTTCCGGGTCGGGGAACAAGAGCGTGATGCGTTAGTGGATCGGGTTGGGGCCATGTTGAGGGCCAACCCGCGGTCGGTTTCAAAGTGGGGTCAGCTCTGGGTGGTCCCGCCAGGTGGTAGGGTCACGAGGGTGCTAGGCCCAGGTTTAGATGACCATCGTATGAGTTCGTGGGTATGTTCGACCAGAATCGGGTCGTGAAGGCCGGGAATGGCCTTAGTAAAGAAGTGAAGCTAGTAAGATGACCAAGTTTGGAGGTAGTGGCTCCAAGGGTTGGAAACAGAAGCGTTGACTAAAGTGTGGTACGTATACTAGAAGAGTTCAAGTGTTCGAGAAGAGTACGACGAGTAAGGGTAAAGGCGAGCATGTATTGCGAGCATAGATATGATCATTTCTTGTGACGAGAAGGTGCGAAGGATGTATATTTTAGACCTCGTGAATCGCGCATCCGGCACCATTTGTCGGGTCGCCGAGTGACACTAGAACCTCGCGCAAGGTGACAAAAGTTTGTGATGTTAGAGGTGTTTCCTCGTGGACTTGGATGTAAGTATTTACGCGGGTGTTTCGTGGCCAGTTGTGGCGTTGGCAACTTTTAGAAGAACTCTATCGTTATCTGTCTCGAGAAGGAACATTCGGACGAATGTTTCAGGAGGAGAATGTTATACCCGTATTTCCAGAGTATGCGTGAGGCGACGTATACAATTTGAGCCTTAAAGTAGGCATAGATTCGAAATTTGTACACAACACCCAGTTAGAGTCGTGTTTAGAAGAAACGAATCCACACCTATCGTAGGGAAAATTCCGCTTTGTCATTTATAATTTTGCGGATTTTTCCGAGACGTAACATTTTGGACCAACGAGGGTGACATGTGTCACCTCACATTGGAAGAGGTTGGACGGCAATTGGCCATTCTTGGCACGCTTTTGTTGCCCAATTTTGGTTAAGGGTTAGGTAGGATATTTTGTGTAGATGGATAAGGTTGCACATGGCTTAATCTTGGCCTTACACTTGCCTTGCACTTGGCACCATCTTGGCCATTGGTTGGCCTTCACTTGACCTATAAATACCCCCTTAGTTGATGAACTTTCTTCATCCAAAAATTGAGCAATCTACCTAAGTCTCAAAATACTCCTCCTCTTGTAGTTCTCGCCCAAAGCCTCTCCTCCTCCTAGTGGCCTTTGGCCGAGAGTTTCCTCCTCCTTTGTAGTGGTTAGCCGTGGGGTACCCCCCCCCTAGCCTAGTTGTCTCGTATAAATACCCCTGTAGTGGTATAGAAATACTCTCCTAGTATTGTTATAATGTCCAAATACCTTGGCCCCAAATACCTTGTAGTATTCCCAAGGTTACACTTATACTAGCCAAAATACCATTATACTTTCCTCGATCGCTAAAACGAAACCCTAAGTAAATCTTCACCCGTAGTTGAAGTTATAAGTAGAAGTTGGTTAGAACTTCTAAGGGTTGTTGGAGCGGATTGAGCACTGAGTAGAGCTAAACCTTGCTCAGATCGACATATAAACTCGGATAATTTTGGGCTTATCGAGTTAAACATTCTTGACCTTCTTGTAATTGGAAATTACATGTTGTAGGAGTATATAGTTAAAGTATACTATATATAGAATTGAACATCAATGTCTTTTGACTTAAGCTCGAATAATACTTACGAATGTCTTGCGACTTAAGCACGAATTTAAATAAGAGAACTGTAATTACATATCAGACATGAGACTTGTGTAGTATTCGTGAGTAAATTGTACACGCCGGTTAGGCGTGCAAACCCCGGTTGGCTTGGTAGCGGCCTAAAGGAGAGATTAACGCCATGTGGGGAGGTGCCGAATTTTCGTAGAATATGGAACGATGTTAATAAGCGCCTTGTGGCCTTATAGGTTGAAGTACTACGTGTGGTGCGATCACGTGGCTTAAGGAGTAGCGGCGGTTTGAAGTACTTGGAGCGTTTTGCTATTAGTCGGCACTCGTCGCGAGGTATGTGAACCTCTTCCTATCTCTTATAGCATGATATGTGTGAACTATGTAGTACGGTAGACGCATACATGTGTTAGTGTTTGATTGTTTTAAAACATAAAGTGTTATAACGGCTTTATGGGAAGTTAGTTATAACACTTTATGTAGGTAAGAAAATACTTTGTGGTTTTAAAAGGTAATCGATGTGAATTATAAGCGCTAGTTATAATAAAGAACTTGATGTATTTCAAAGATTTATAAATCGTTTTGAGAGTAACACTTGGTTTTAAAGGTTTTAAAAGAGTTATACTAGCTTTATGGGAGTTAGGTATAATGTCTTAAGAGAGGTAAAGAAAATGGTTTATGATGTTAGAAGTTAAGAGACTTGATCTTATAAGATAAGAGACTTAACTTATTTGTTTAATGTGAATGTTTGTGTGAAACCTCATTCGTGAGTAATGAGTACTTGGTTTTATTTAAAGGGATAATGTTTTACCGATTGAAATCGTAATGTGTATCGTAATAAAGGAAAATGTATTGAATAATGATGTATCGTATTAAAACCAGAAACCTCCATCTGCATGAAGCTAAGATGAGACAAAATGATATTACATATCCTAGATCATGGCTTAATAAGATCGATTATAAACAAGAATAACCTACTCACATATAAGGCATATGTTTCTCAAATCATTAAAGGAGAATTATGTTTTAAAGGATTAAAACTATGAACTAAGAGACCTTTTCTAAAAATGAGAAACTTGAGCATTTGAAATTAGGCAAACTTGACGCTTGGAAAATAAGGTTGTTACTTGATTTTTACAAAGGAAAGCATTTTTGTTTACTTAACAATGTTCGTCACTCTATTTTTATACTACGGACATCGTGACTTTTATAAAAGGAATGGATCTCTTTAAAAGGAATTTAACGACGTAGTACTTTAGGGTTAAAACCCGACTTTGGCATAAAATGAAAGTAGCTTGTGTTGTGTAACTTGCCTATCTGGTTGTTGTGTAACTTGCCTATGCAGTGTTGGTAACTTGCCTATACCGGTTGTTGTGTAACTTGCCTATGCTTGTGTTGTAACTTGCCTATGCTTGTTGTTGCGTAGCTTGCTTATGCTTGTGATGATAGCCTTGGTTGTGCAAGAATTGTTATTTTTATGGACTAGCTTTCCATGAGGTTTCTTACCGTTCGCCTTGTCCCCGGTGGTGGCTCGTACTTGCCTGCCTCATGACCGATTCGGCCTTGTACGAGTCACCTCGACTTGCCGTTCGCTCAGTGGACGGTCTCGTGATACGACCTGGTCCCAGTGGTCTACTTGCCGCCACGTGACCGCCTTGGTATCCGAGAGTCGGCTCGCACTTGCGCCGTGACGCCGTGTTTTGGTTGCATTATATTATTGGTACGGTCGGATCCGGTAGTTATACTTGTCCTATACGGTTTTTATGACACGTGGGACACGTGTTCATGTATACTCCTTGGCATCACATATCATAAACCGCGTGGCAGAGAAGAAATTCCACGCACGAGTGATAATTTGGAGGCGTGAGTCCTCGACTTGATGTAACTAGTTATATGTTATATCGTAGCTTGGTCATCATACATGTCTCCCGCTTTATATAGACTATTATGATTTCATTTACGATTTTCGATTTCACATACTTGGTACTGTTATCGACCTCCTTCGGGCCGCGTCACGCCGCAGTAAGTACATTGGTTGTCGATCCCCGCTTAGGATCACCTTTCACGCATTGGAAGCTCAGTTCTGAGGCTTATCTTTTGGTATGTGTTCCCGAGTTGTAGGTTCTTGTACATTCGTGGTATGGCGGCCCCGTCCGTCATAGTTGTTGTAAATCTTACATGTGTGGCGAGTTTTGTAAAAAGGATTAAGTATCGTTTTGAAAGAGTTGTTTATATATATTTTATTGGAAGGTAACCGTTTGGTTGGCCTGTTTTATTATCTTGTCTCATGTTCATGTTTAAGTTTTTATTTCCGCTGGTTTTCTCTGATGTATTATCACTAGGGTGCCCGGGGTAAGGCACCAGTCACGGGCCCGGGATCGGGTCGTGACAATATAACATGTGACGACTAAACTAATAATCAAATTGAATTGTAATCTCAAAGGATAAACATGCTAGTTTCGGATTAGAGTTCCAATAGCCAATACACTTATCAAACTTCATAATATATACCTCATGCTTGCTAATATCCATAACTACAACAATAAGTAATCTTTAATTACTAAAACGACAAGATTGTTACCTTTATAAGCCCTTATAAAATTCCAAGATTCAAAGTCGCTCCTTAGCAATTCTTAGCTCCTTTCCTTTACGCTCCAATCCGCTATTTGAAGCCTTTAGAAGTTCACAACCAACTTCTCTTCCATTTCCAATCCAAAACTATGAAAACGACTTAGGTTTTCGCCTTGCGACTAACATGAAAACGTCATTTTTCCGAGATCTTTCTACTGAGATATCCTTACAATACCCTTAGGGACCTTGGGTTAAAGTATTGTGAATAATGGACCAAAATTACAAAAAAAATTGTGTGGGAATGGTGATGAACCCGAGAGCTCTCTTGCTAGAACAAGGTTTCTCTAATTTTTCTAAGTGTTGAAGACTAAGCCTTGCACTAGTGTAGTATATATAATACAATGGAGGGCTTAGATCACAACACTTGTGTGGCTTGGATGGAGGAGATTAAATATTAGCCAAGTGGACAAGTTGACTTAGTCAATTATCTCAAGCTTGCAAGACTTGATCATCTACAATGGTCAATGACCATTATACCCTTGCCCAATTTCGTCCAATACCATGTGGGGGTGCCACGTGTCGCCCTCCCATTCGTCCATAAAATTTCGTAACCCTCGTGGGCCCCACAAAACGTAAAATTTCTCGGGTGGGCCCCACGTGACCAAATCCGTAAAAATAAATTTCCATAATGTTAATAAGTTCCATACTCTTCAAATAAAGCATTTTGAGAATCTAATTCTCATCAACGAATATTTTTCCTTTCCGACGTTCGGAAAAACAATTCTTCCTTTCGTACCAATTTTCAAGTCTTGTGTTCTCGCGTCTATTCTCTTATACTTGTCCTTTAATTCCGGGGTGTAACCGTTTTTATGGACTGTTTTGTGGCGTGTATATGCTGGAAATTCAGTTGTCAACATGCATGATTAAAGTGGTAAAATTGCTAATGAAATTCTTAAGGAATAAGGGTGTAAAAGGGTGTTAAAAGGCTTCACATTTTACCCTTATTGTTGATGGAATTGTGGATTGTTTTTATGGACTGTTTTGTATAGATTAAGTGGCCGAATTTTACACGTCAAGTATGCATGTAATCCCCTTTGATTGCTGTTTTGATTGTGCCTTAAATGGGGCTTGATTGTTGTTGAATTTGGGCCTTGGAAAAGGAGGAAAAGTACGTATTTATAGGGGAAGTGCTGCCCAAATTTCAATAGAAAAAGGATAACATTTACTTGGTGTTAACCTGCTTTAGTGAGAACGTGTTGATATGTGTGTTATTGTCGTTATAGGTTGAAGTACATTGAGACGTATTCTAGATTGTATAGTTGGTTAGTCGCGAAAAATATATGTTTACTATTCTTTCTTCTTCTAGCATGATTCCTTGTTATAAAGGGAGTGAATCCTACTCCTTAATGATGTACTTCATTAATAGTACTTTTGTTACACCCTGTAATACCAGGGCTACTAATTGAGAACGTGATTAAGGATTTATGATTTGAATTTCGGAAGAAAACAATTATTACATTTTCTTAAGAAAAATTCGAAAAAATGTGGCGACGGAAAAATTATTAACTTGGAGTTTAATACTTCTAATTGGATTTATGGACTTAGTATTGGAATACGAAGAATTGGAATTTGATAATATGGGGTCCGCTGAGAATTTCACAATTTCGTGGAGCCCTTTGATTTTAAGATATTTTGGAATTATCTAGATATTTTATCAAGAGGTAATTTCCGGCCAATGGGAGGTTGACACATGGAACTCCTCCACTTGTCTTACAAAGACAAATATCTATATTAGAGATAGAGATTGAAGACTTAGCCATTTATTTCATTTCTCACAATTTTCATCTTCCAAACTCTCTTCTCTCCTCTCCTTGCCTTGAGTCACGAAAATCCATGGAAATTCCAAGAACAAGGGTTGATTATTATAAAAGATTAAGAACACTAATCAAGTTCTAAGACAAGTTAACTTCCAAGTACTCCAAAAATCTATGTTGGCCGAAATCGGGGTTGAAAACCCTAGCTTGTTCATCGACTTTTTGGAGGTAAAACGTGAAGGGAAGTTGGTTATAAGGTTGTAGTGGATACTTAGGAGTGATTGAATCTTGAAGAAGTGAAGCAAAACGAAAACTGCGTGCCAAAGTTGAGCGGACTGCCTTGGACGTTTTTGGCTTAAAAAAGGGTAAATATTCTTCCTTCTCTTGAAGTAATTGGATATTACATGTTGTTATAATGTATAGACGAGCTTGTGCTAAAAATAATGAAGAATAAAAAGTGTATGGACAAATTTTTGGGTGTTGGCCAAGAGTTGACAATTTCGGGTATTGATTTCGTTGGCTTTAATTGTTGTTATTAACGTCACCTATTGCATGTTAAAAATGGAATAATATTGTTGTAGATAAGTTGTTATACCATATATAGAAGTGTTGTAACTTGAAGTGGAATAAAATGGATTAAGGAAAGAGTTATCGGGTTGTAGTTGTTGGCCGTGGAATCTATAAAACTGTTGGATATTGTCGTGCAGTTTTTATGGACTGTTTTGTGGCGTGTTTATGCTGGAAATTCAGTTGTCAACATGCATGATTAATGTGGTAAAATTTCTAATGAATTTCCTAAGGAATAAGGGTGTAAAAAGGTGTTAAAAGGCTTCACATTTTACCCTTATTGTTGATGGAATTGTGGATTTTTTTATGGACTGTTTTGTATAGATTAAGTGGCAGAATTTTACACGTCAAGTAGGCATGTAATCCCCTTTGATTGCTGTTTTGATTGTGCCTTAAATGGGGCTTGATTGTTGTTGAATTTGGGCCTTGGAAAAGGAGGAAAAGTACGTATTTATAGGGGAAGTGCTGCCCAAATTTCAATAGAAAAAGGAGAACATTTACTTGGTGTTAACTTGCTTTAGTGAGAACGTGTTGATATGTGTGTTATTGTCATTATAGGTTGAAGTACATTGAGACGTATTCTAGATTGTATAGTTGGTTAGTCGCGAAAAATATATGTTAACTATCCTTTCTTCTTCTAGCATGATTTCTTGTTATAAAGGGAGTGAATCATACTCCTTAATGATGTACTTCATTAATAGTACTTTTGTTACACCCTGAAATACCAGGGCTACTAATTGAGAACGTGATTAAGGATTTATGATTTGATTTTCGGAAGGAAAGAATTATTACATTTTCTTAAGGAAAATTCGAAAAAATGTGGCGACGGAAAAATTATTAACTTGGAGTTTAATACTTCTAATTGGATTTATGGACTTAGTATTGGAATACGAAGAATTGGAATTTGATAATATGGGGTCCGCCGAGAATTTCACAATTTCGTGGAGCCCTTCGATTTTAAGATATTTTGGAATTATCTAGATATTTTATCAAGAGGGAATTTCCGGCCAATGGGAGGTTGACACATGGCACTCCTCCACTTGTCTTACAAAGACAAATATCTATATTAGAGATAGAGATTGAAGACTTAGCCATTTATTTCATTTCTCACAATTTTCATCTTCCAAACTTTCTCTTCTCTCCTCTCCTTGCCTTGAGTCACGAAAATCCATGGAAATTCCAAGAACAAGGGTTGATTATTATAAAAGATTAAGAACACTAATCAAGTTCTAAGACAAGTTAACTCTCCAAGTACTCCAAAAATCTATGTTGGCCGAAATCGGGGTTGAAAGCCCTAGCTTGTTCATCGACTTTTTGGAGGTAAAACGTGAAGGGAATTTGGTTATAATGTTGTAGTGGATACATGGGAGTGATTGAATCTTGAAGAAGTGGAGCAAAACGAAAACTGCGGGCCAAAGTTGAGCGGACGACCTTGGACGTTCTTGGCTTAAAAAAGGGTAAATATTCATCCTTCTCTTGAATTAATTGGATATTACATGTTGTTATAATGTATAGACGAGCTTGTGCCCAAAATAATGAAGAATAAAAAGTGTATGGACAAATTTTTGGGTGTTGGCCAAGAGTTGACAATTTCGAGTATTGATTTCGTTGGCTTTAATTGTTGTTATTAACGTCACCTATTGCATGTTAAAAATGGAATAATATTGTTGTAGATAAGTTGTTGTACCATATACAGAAGTGTTGGAACTTGAAGTGGAATAAAATGGATTAAGAAAAGAGTTATCGGGTTGTAGTTGTTGGCCGTGGAATCTATAAAATTGTTGGATATTGTCGTGCTGTTTTTATGGACTGTTTTGTGGAGTGTATATGCTGTAAATTCAGTTGTCAACATGCATGATTAATGTGGTAAAATTTCTAATGAATTTCCTAAGGAATAAGGGTGTAAAAGGGTGTTAAAAGGCTTCACATTTTACCCTTATTGTTGATGGAATTGTGGACTATTTTTATGGACTGTTTTGTATAGATTAAGTGGCCGAATTTTACACGTCAAGTAGGCATGTAATCCCCTTTGATTGCTGTTTTGATTGTGCCTTAAATGGGGCATGATTGTTGTTGAATTTGGGCCTTGGAAAAGGTGGAAAAGTACGTATTTATAAGGGAAGTGCTGCCCAAATTTCCATAGAAAAAGGAGAACATTTACTTGGTGTTTACCTGCTTTAGTGAGAACGTGTTGATATGCGTGTTATTGTCGTTATAGGTTGAAGTACATTGAGACGTATTCTAGATTGTATAGTTGGTTAGTGGCGAAAAATATATGTGAACTATCCTTTCTTCTTCTAGCATGATTCCTTGTTATAAAGGGAGTGAATCCTACTCCTTAATGATGTACTTCATTAATAGTACTTTTGTTACACCATGTAATACCAGGTCTACTAATTGAGAACGTGATTAAGGATTTAAGATTTGAATTATGGAAGGAAAGAATTATTACATTTTCTTAAGGAAAATTCGAAAAAATATGGCGACGGAAAAATTATTAACTTGGAGTTTAATACTTCTAATTGGATTTATGGACTTAGTATTGGAATACGAAGAATTGGAATTTGATAATATGGGGTCCGCCGAGAATTTCACAATTTCGTGGAGCCCTTCGATTTTAAGATATTTTGGAATTATCTAGATATTTTATCAAGAGGGAATTTTCGGCCAATGGGAGGTTGACATGTGGCACTCCTCCACTTGTCTTACAAAGACAAATATCTATATTAGAGATAGAGATTGAAGACTTAGCCATTTATTTCATTTCTAACAATTTTCATCTTCCAAACTTTCTCTTCTCTCATCTCCTTGCCTTGAGTCACGAAAATCCATGGAAATTCCAAGAACAAGGGTTGATTATTATAAAAGATTAAGAACACTAATCAAGTTCTAAGACAAGTTAACTCTCCAAGTACTCCAAAAATCTATGTTGGCCGAAATCGGGGTTGAAAACCCTAGCTTGTTCATCGACTTTTTGGAGGTAAAACGTGAAGGGAATTTGGTTATAAGGTTGTAGTGGATACATGGGAGTGATTGAATCTTGAAGAAGTGGAGCAAAACGAAAACTGCGGGCCAAAGTTGAGCGGACGACCTTGGACGTTGTTGTCTTAAAAAGGGGTAAATATTCTTCCTTCTCTTGAAGTAATTGGATATTACATGTTGTTATAATGTATAGACGAGTTTGTGCCAAAAATAATGAAGAATAAAAAGTGTATGGACAAATTTTTGGGTGTTGGCCAAGAGTTGACAATTTCGGGTATTGATTTCGTTGGCTTTAATTGTTGTTATTAACGTCACCTATTGCATATTAAAATGGAATAATATTGTTGTAGATAAGTTGTTGTACCATATATAGAAGTGTTGGAACTTGAAGTGGAATAAAATGGATTAAGAAAAGAGTTATGGGGTTGTAGTTGTTGGCCGTGGAATCTATAAAATTGTTGGATATTGTCGTGCTGTTTTTATGGACTGTTTTTTTGAGTGTATATGCTGGAAATTCAGTTGTCAACATCCATGATTAATGTGGTAAAATTTCAAATGAATTTCCTAAGGAATAAGGGTGTAAATCGGTGTTAAAAGGCTTCACATTTTACCCTTATTGTTGATGGAATTGTGGACTATTTTTATGGACTGTTTTGTATAGATTAAGTGGCCGAATTTTACACGTCAAGTAGGCATGTAATCCCCTTTGCTTGCTGTTTTGATTGTTCCTTAAATGGGGCATGATTGTTGTTGAATTTGGGCCTTGGAAAAGTTGGAAAAGTACGTATTTATAAGGGAAGTGCTGCCCAAATTTCCATAGAAAAAGGAGAAAATTTACTTCGACTTGTTGGAAGGAGAGGAGCTGAAAAGCCACTCGACTATAAGGAGAGGCGTGAAAAACCACTTGCACTTGCTTGATTATTTGGAGAGGGGCTGGTGTTTACCTGCTTTAGTGAGAACGTGTTGATATGCGTGTTATTGTCGTTATAGGTTGAAGTACATTGAGACGTATTCTAGATTGTATAGTTGGTTAGTCATGAAAAATATATGTGAACTATCATTTCTTCTTCTTGCATGATTCCTTGTTATAAAGGGAGTGAATCCTACTCCTTAATGATGTACTTCTTTAATAGTACTTTTGTTACACCCTGTAATACCAGGGCTACAAATTGAGAACGTGATTAAGGATTTAAGATTTGAATTTTGGAAGGAAAGAATTATTGCATTTTCTTAAGGAAAATTCGAAAAAATGTGGCGACGGAAAAATTATTAACTTGGAGTTTAATACTTCTAATTGGATTTATGGACTTAGTATTGGATTACGAAGAATTGGAATTTGATAATATGGGATCCACCGAGAATTTCACAATTTCGTGGAGCCCTTCGATTTTAAGATATTTTGGAATTATCTAGATATTTTATCAAGAGGGAATTTCCGGCCAAATGGGAGGTTGACACATGGCACTCCTCCACTTGTCTTGCAAAGAAAAATATCTATATTAGAGATAGAGATTGAAGACTTAGCCATTTATTTCATTTCTCATAATTTTCATCTTCCAAACTTTCTCTTCTCTCCTCTCCTTGCCTTGAGTCACGAAAATCCATGGAAATTCCAAGAACAAGGGTTGATTATTATAAAAGATTAAGAACACTAATCAAGTTCTAAGACAAGTTAACTCTCCAAGTACTCCAAAAATCTATGTTGGCTGAAATCGGGGTTGAAAGCCCTAGCTTGTTCATCGACTTTTTGGAGGTAAAACGTGAAGGGAATTTGGTTATAAGGTCGTAGTGGATACATGGGAGTGATTGAATCTTGAAGAAGTGGAGCAAAACGAAAACTGCGGGCTAAAGTTGAGCGGACGACCTTGGACGTTGTTGGCTTAAAAAGGGGTAAATATTCTTCCTTCTCTTGAAGTAATTGGATATTACATGTTGTTATAATGTATAGACGGGCTTGTGCCAAAAATAATGAAGAATAAAAAGTGTATGGACAAATTTTTGGGTGTTGGCCAAGAGTTGACAATTTCGTATTGATTTCGTTGGCTTTAATTGTTGTTATTAACGTCACCTATTGCATATTAAAATGGAATTATATTGTTGTAGATAAGTTGTTGTACCATATATAGAAGTGTTGGAACTTGAAGTGGAATAAAATGGATTAAGAAAAGAGTTATCGGGTTGTAGTTGTTGGCCGTGGAATATATAAAATTGTTGGATATTGTCGTGCTGTTTTTATGGACTGTTTTGTGGCGTGTATATGCTGGAAATTCAGTTGTCAACATGCATGATTAAAGTGGTAAAATTGATAATGAAATTCCTAAGGAATAAGGGTGTAAAAGGGTGTTAAAATGCTTCACATTTTACCCTTATTGTTGATGGAATTGTGGACTGTTTTTATGGATTGTTTTGTATAGATTAAGGGGCCGAATATTACACGTCAAGTAGGCATGTAATCCCCTTTGATTGCTGTTTTGATTGTGCCTTAAATGGGGCATGATTGTTGTTGAATTTGGGCCTTGGAAAAGGTGGAAAAGTACGTATTTATAAGGGAAGTGCTGCCCAAATTTCCATAGAAAAAGGAGAACAATTACTTGGTGTTTACCTGCTTTAGTGAGAACATGTTGATATGCGTGTTATTTTCGTTATAGGTTGAAGTACATTGAGACGTATTCTAGATTGTATAGTTGGTTAGTGGCGAAAAATATATGTGAACTATCCTTTCATCTTCTAGCATGATTCTTTGTTATAAAGGGAGTGAATCCTACTCCTTAATGATGTACTTCATTAATAGTACTTTTGTTACACCATGTAATACCAGGGCTACTAATTGAGAACGTGATTAAGGATTTACGATTTGAATTTTGGAAGGAAATAATTATTACATTTTCTTAAGGAAAATTGGAAAAAATGTGGCGACAAAAAATTATTAACTTGGAGTTTAAAACTTCTAATTGGATTTATGAACTTAGTATTGGATTACGAAGAATTGGAATTTGATAAGATGGGGTCCGCCGAGAATTCCACAATTTCGTGGAGCCCTTCAATTTTAAGATATTTTGGAATTATCTAGATATTTTATCAAAGGGAATTTCCGGCCAATGGGAGGTTGACACATGGCACTCCTCCACTTGTCTAGCAAAGACAAATATCTATATTAGAGATAGAGATCAAGACATAGCCATTTATTTCATTTCTCACAATTTTCATCTTCCAAACTTTCTCTTCTCTCCTCTCCTTGCCTTGAGTCACGAAAATCCATGGAAATTCCAAGAACAAGGGTTGATTATTATAAAAGATTAAGAACACTAATCAAGTTCTAAGACAAGTTAACTCTCCAAGTACTCCAAAAATCTATGTTGGCTGAAATCGGGGTTGAAAGCCCTAGCTTGTTCATCGACTTTTTGGAGGTAAAACGTGAAGGGAATTTGGTTATAAGGTCGTAGTGGATACATGGGAGTGATTGAATCTTGAAGAAGTGGAGCAAAACGAAAACTGCGGGCTAAAGTTGAGCGGACGACCTTGGACGTTGTTGGCTTAAAAAGGGGTAAATATTCTTCCTTCTCTTGAAGTAATTGGATATTACATGTTGTTATAATGTATAGACGGGCTTGTGCCAAAAATAATGAAGAATAAAAAGTGTATGGACAAATTTTTGGGTGTTGGCCAAGAGTTGACAATTTCGGGTATTGATTTCGTTGGCTTTAATTGTTGTTATTAACGTCACCTATTGCATATTAAAATGGAATTATATTGTTGTAGATAAGTTGTTGTACCATATATAGAAGTGTTGGAACTTGAAGTGGAATAAAATGGATTAAGAAAAGAGTTATCGGGTTGTAGTTGTTGGCCGTGGAATATATAAAATTGTTGGATATTGTCGTGCTGTTTTTATGGACTGTTTTGTGGCGTGTATATGCTGGAAATTCAGTTGTCAACATGCATGATTAAAGTGGTAAAATTGATAATGAAATTCCTAAGGAATAAGGGTGTAAAAGGGTGTTAAAATGCTTCACATTTTACCCTTATTGTTGATGGAATTGTGGACTGTTTTTATGGATTGTTTTGTATAGATTAAGGGGCCGAATATTACACGTCAAGTAGGCATGTAATCCCCTTTGATTGCTGTTTTGATTGTGCCTTAAATGGGGCATGATTGTTGTTGAATTTGGGCCTTGGAAAAGGTGGAAAAGTACGTATTTATAAGGGAAGTGCTGCCCAAATTTCCATAGAAAAAGGAGAACAATTACTTGGTGTTTACCTGCTTTAGTGAGAACATGTTGATATGCGTGTTATTTTCGTTATAGGTTGAAGTACATTGAGACGTATTCTAGATTGTATAGTTGGTTAGTGGCGAAAAATATATGTGAACTATCCTTTCATCTTCTAGCATGATTCTTTGTTATAAAGGGAGTGAATCCTACTCCTTAATGATGTACTTCATTAATAGTACTTTTGTTACACCATGTAATACCAGGGCTACTAATTGAGAACGTGATTAAGGATTTACGATTTGAATTTTGGAAGGAAATAATTATTACATTTTCTTAAGGAAAATTGGAAAAAATGTGGCGACAAAAAATTATTAACTTGGAGTTTAAAACTTCTAATTGGATTTATGAACTTAGTATTGGATTACGAAGAATTGGAATTTGATAAGATGGGGTCCGCCGAGAATTCCACAATTTCGTGGAGCCCTTCAATTTTAAGATATTTTGGAATTATCTAGATATTTTATCAAAGGGAATTTCCGGCCAATGGGAGGTTGACACATGGCACTCCTCCACTTGTCTAGCAAAGACAAATATCTATATTAGAGATAGAGATTGCAGACATAGCCATTTATTTCATTTCTCACAATTTTCATCTTCCAAACTTTCTCTTCTCTCCTCTCCTTGCCTTGAGTCACGAAAATCCATGGAAATTCCAAGAACAAGGGTTGATTATTACAAAAGATTAAGAACACTAATCAAGTTCTAAGACAAGTTAACTCTCCAAGTACTCCAAAAATCTATGTTGGCCGAAATCGGGGTTGAAAGCCCTAGCTTGTTCATCGACTTTTTGGAGGTAAAACGTGAAGGGAATTTGGTTATAAGGTTGTAGTGGATACATGGGAGTGATTGAATCTTGAAGAAGTGGAGCAAAACGAAAACTGCGAGCCAAAGTTAAGCGGACGACCTTGGACGTTGTTGTCTTAAAAAAGGGTAAATATTCTTCCTTCTCTTGAAGTAATTGGATATTACATGTTGTTATAATGTATAGACGAGTTTGTGCCAAAAATAATGAAGAATAAAAAGTGTATGGACAAATTTTTGGGTGTTGGCCAAGAGTTGACAATTTCGGGTATTGATTTCGTTGGCTTTAATTGTTGTTATTAACGTCACCTATTGCATATTAAAATGGAATAATATTGTTGTAGATAAGTTGTTGTACCATATATAGAAGTGTTGGAACTTGAAGTGGAATAAAATGGATTAAGAAAAGAGTTATCGGGTTGTAGTTGTTGGCCGTGGAATCTATAAAATTGTTGGATATTGTCGTGCTGTTTTTATGGACTGTTTTGTGGAGTGTATATGCTGGAAATTCAGTTGTCAACTTGCATGATTAATGTGGTAAAATTGATAATGAAATTCCTAAGGAATAAGGGTGTAAAAGGGTGTTAAAATGCTTCACATTTTACCCTTATTGTTGATGGAATTGTGGACTGTTTTTATGGATTGTTTTGTATAGATTAAGGGGCCGAATTTTACACTTCAAGTAGGCATGTAATCCCCTTTGATTGCTGTTTTGATTGTGCCTTAAATTGGGCATGATTGTTGTTGAATTTGGGCCTTGGAAAAGGTGGAAAAGTACGTATTTATAAGGGAAGTGCTGCCCAAATTTCCATAGAAAAAGAAGAACATTTACTTGGTGTTTACCTGCTTTAGTGAGAACGTGTTGATATGCGTGTTATTGTCGTTATATGTTGAAGTACATTGAGACGTATTCTAGATTGTATAGTTGGTTAGTGGAGAAAAATATATGTGAACTATGCTTTCTTCTTCTAGCATGATTCCTTGTTATAAAGGGAGTGAATCCTACTCCTTAATGATGTACTTCATTAATAGTACTTTTGTTACACCATGTAATACCAGAGCTACTAATTGAGAACGTGATTAAGGATTTAAGATTTGAATTTTGGAAGGAAAGAATTATTACATTTTCTTAAGGAAAATTCGAAAAAATGTGGCGACGGGAAAATTATAAACTTGGAGTTTAATACTTCTAATTGGATTTATGGACTTAGTATTGGATTACGAAGAATTGGAATTTGATAAGATGGGGTCCGCCGAAAATTTCACAATTTCGTGGAGCCCTTCGATTTTAAGATATTTTGGAATTATCTAGATATTTTATCAAGAGGGAATTTCCGGCCAATGGGAGGTTGACACATGACACTCCTCCACTTGTATAGCATAGACAAATATCTATATTAGAGATAGAGATTGCAGACTTAGCCATTTATTTCATTTCTCACAATTTTCATCTTCCAACCTTTCTCTTCTCTCCTCTCCTTGCCTTGAGTCACGAAAATCCATGGAAATTCCAAGAACAAGGGTTGATTATTACAAAAGATTAAGAACACTAATCAAGTTCTAAGACAAGTTAACTCTCCAAGTACTCCAAAAATCTATGTTGGCCGAAATCGGGGTTGAAAGCCCTAGCTTGTTCATCGACTTTTTGGAGGTAAAACGTGAAGAGAATTTGGTTATAAGGTTGAAGTGGATACATGGCAGTGATTGAATCTTGAAGAAGTGGAGCAAAACGAAAACTGCGGGCCAAAGTTGAGCGGACGACCTTGGACGTTGTTGGCTTAAAAAAGGGTAAAAATTCTTCCTTCTCTTGAAGTAATTGGATATTACATGTTGTTATTATTTATAGACGAGCTTTTGCTAAAAAGAATGAAGAATAAAAAGTGTATGGACAAAGTTTTGGGTGTTGGCCAAGAGTTGACAATTTCGGGTATTGATTTCGTTGGCTTTAATTGTTGTTATTAACGTCACCTAATGCATGTTAAAAATGGAATAATATTGTTGTAGATAAGTTGTTATACCATATATAGAAGTGTTGGAACTTGAAGTGGAATAAAATGGATTAAGGAAAGAGTTATCGGGTTGTAGTTGTTGGCCGTGGAATCTATAAAACTGTTGGATATTGTCGTGCAGTTTTTATGGACTGTTTTGTGGCGTGTATATGCTGGAAATTCAGTTGTCAACATGCATGATTAATGTGGTAAAATTTCTAATGAATTTCCTAAGGAATAAGGGTGTAAAAGGGTGTTAAAAGGCATCACATTTTACCCTTATTGTTGATGGAATTGTGGACTGTTTTTATGGACTGTTTTGTATAGATTAAGTGGCTGAATTTTACACTTCAAGTAGGCATGTTGTCACGACCCGAACCAGGGCCCGTGACTGGTGCCTTACCCCGGGCACCCTAGTGATACAACGTCAGAGAAAATCAGCGGAAATAAAAACTAAAACATGAGACAAGTCATAAAGCATAAACCAGGCTAACCAAAACGGTCACCTTCCTGAATATATACATATATATATCAACCTGAACAGTTAAATCCTTTTACAAACCCTTCCCACAACAAGATTACTGCACTTCTAAGAATGTAACCATAACTATGAAGGGACAGGGCCCCGCCATACCCCTGAATGTACAAGTAACTACAATGACAGGGGACTATACCAAAGATAAGCCTCCGAAGAAACGGAGCTTCCCAAAAAGCTGAACTGTGCTCCTAAGAGCGCGGATATTACACCCCGTAGTTCCAGGGTATGTATGTGAGGACGTACGTACGAGAATACGACATTAATATTGGAAAGAAAGAAAGATGTGATTTTTCGACGGAAAAGTTTCCGGGTTTTGTGAAGGAAAAAGGTTCGTTAATGGGAATTGGATTCCCAGATTTGGTATTCGGACTTCTTGGAATATTAGAGAATTATGGAATTTTATTTCCGGAATTGGTCACGTGGGGCCCACGGGTGAAATTTACGGTTTTGTGGGGCCCGCTTTGTTTTTGAGATTTTGGCCATTAGGTATATTTTCGGAAGATGAAATATTTTGGACTAATAGGAGGGCGACACGTGTCACCCCCCTAGGTGGCCTCATGGCCGAAATTTGTTAACAAGTGGCAAGACAAGTGGCCTTGTCTTGCAAGATATTTTTAGTTGGACAAGTGGCTTGTGGGGCCCACACACACTTGTCCCCAATCTCAACCACACACTTGCCTTCATCCTATCCCTTGGTTGTCCTATATATGCACTACTACTTGATGAAATCTCCCACACTTAACCATTTCAAGACAAGAAATTCCCTCCCTTCTCCCTTGACCTTGCTCTCATTTTTTAGCCCTTTTCTTGAGCTAAATTTGTCCAAAAATTCCTAAACTCTTAAGTGTTCTTCCCTAGTGTATTAGGAAGACTCTTAACCAAAAGTTAGAAAAGATTGCCACGCACGAACTGCCCGTGGATCGTGCCTTACCCCGGGCACCCTAGTGATACAACATCAGAGAAAATCAGCGGAAATAAAACATGAACATGAAATGAGAGATATTATAAATAAACAGGCCAACTAAAACAGTTGCCTTTCAACATATATATATAAACGTCTGGACAGTACATAACATATAACCAGTTCCAATGTGAGGGTGACACTTGTCACCCTCCCGTTGGTCCAAAATGTTTCGTCTCTCGGAAAAATCCGCAAAAATTATTAATGACATAGCCGGAATTTTCCCTACGTAAGCTGTGGAAACGTTTCGTCGGAAAACGACTCTTTTCGGCACTTGTGCCCAATTTCGAACCTTGCCTAATCTTAAGGCTCAAATTCTTATACGTACGCCCTCACGTACATACTCTGGAAATACGGGGTATAACATTCTCCCCTCCTTAGAAACATTCGTCCCGAATGTTCCTTCTCAAGACGGATAACGATGAAGTTCTTCTAACAAATTGTCAACGCCACACCTGGCCACGAAATAACACACGTTCTCTTCCTTCCTTACCCGTCGTGCCCTTCTCGAACACCTGAACTCTTCTAGTATACGTACTACACTTCAGTCAACGCTACAGTTCCCAAAACTTTGGAGTCACCACCTCCAAACTTGGTCATCTTACTAGCTTCACTCCTCTCTAAGGCCATTCCCGGCCTTCACGATCCGCTTCTGGTCGAACATAACCATGAACTCATACGACGGTCATCTAAACTTGGGCCTAGCACCCTCGTGACCCTACCACTGGCGACCACCTCGACCGACCCCACCTCATTCCGGCCACGGTTGACACGCAACACGCCCTCAACCCGAGCCTCACACGCGACTCTCTGCTTTCTCGATTCGAACAATCTTATTTATACAGGTCATGAAAGCTACCACTTCCATTTACACCACCCAAGGAAAATTTTCCACAATTACACCACGCATACTTACACATTCTGACAAAGATCCCCCGCAAAATCTTGTACTCAAGATGGCCTTACATCCAAGGTCTCAACTGTAATATTCTAAGGTTCATCACTTTCTCACCCCCAGGCTTACCCTTTTTACCAACCAGGTTTCTAAATCACATTTTAGCACAAGGCTATCCGAACATAACACTAAACACATCATCATAACATCAATACATACAAAACTCTAGAGGGTTAAGGATATACCTGAAAATAGGCGGTTCAAAGGACCGCTAAAACTGGGAACTCCCACCGCGACCTCTACCGGGCTCGCGGCACGAACATCCCGCTCAAGCTATGGAAGGTGTAGAACCCGCAATCGCTCTAGTAGTCAGGCTATCCTACCAGCCATACTGGCCTCGACAGCCGCCAGATGGCCCTGTTGGCCGCAAGAATAACAACCTCCCAAGTCAGTACGACACTCTCCCTTATGAAGTTTTCCACAACGGCCACACTGAGACAAGGGCAACCTCATCCGGCGAGCACTCCTACTCCCCTGAAAATCTGAAACCTGGGAGCCCTGACCTGCTCCTGAATATCCCAAAGGTCCCGGCCGTGGAGGACCACTCAGATCGTGGAGGCGCATAATCGCTCACGCGAGGCGGTCCGCCGAAAGTCACCAAAGGACCTCGCCGCTCGACTCTTCTCACTCCGGTCATTCCGCCGATTTATCCGCCTCACATCCAAGTGCATACGCCGCATGCGGCAATGTCCATGCCCTACCAAGAGCTACACCAACAACTCGCCAGGTGATCATCGAGCTCAGAACATATCGGTGCACTCGATCCTCCATACTAGCTACCAACGCGGGACGACGCCAATGAGTTGAACTCCACATTGTACTCCGAACCGCACGCCTGCTCGCCGCAACACCAAAAATCTGCCCGAGCCCTCTCATCCGTGGAGGCAAGAAATGTGCAAGAAAGGCCTCGAGCACTCCCCATAAAGCCGGAAGTGCATGCTCTCCCGACAGCCTCCACGAATCAAACCACGATCGCGGTATCACGCACGACGCGAACCTAGGACCACCGACTCGGTCTCCGATGCCTTGACCACTCTCACGATCCAGAATCGCTTGGATGAACTCGCGATCATCCTCGTGCCTCACCCATAAAACTCGCGGCCTACAACTCAGAAAATCTCGTAGCCTCGAACTATCCGATCTAGGGTGAACCATCGGTGCATCGAATCGCCGCGGCCCAGCCTATCCTCAAGTTCGCCACAACCCCGCCATTAATCGGGCCTACCTTGTAACTTCATCTCTCTCGCTTCCGCATCGCGGATCGAGGCTCGTGTATCGTGGGTCTCTCGCCACGCTTCTACTCGCAGCTCCTTCACGCTTTGCCTTCGGGCCCGGGTTGCCTTACGCGAGGCATAATCGTAAAACGGCGATGTCAGAGGGGTCCAATCTTATTACACAGCTCTAAGGCACGATCTCAGAATAAGAAGAATGGAAACCAACCCTGAATGTCCTGCAGCCTCCTGATTATAGATGTGGTACACAACACACCGATAATCAAGACTCTACTAGACACGGTCTGTAGACACTTTCCGAGGACTAACTGCTCTGATACCACTTTGTCACGACCCGAATCCGGGCCCGTGACTGGTGCCTTACCCCGGGCACCCTAGTGATACAACATCAGAGAAAATCAGCGGAAATAAATGTTATACCCCGTATTTCCAGAGTATGTACGTAAGGACGTACGTAGAAATTTGAACTTGTGATTTAGGTCACGAATTCTTTTGTTCACAACACCGATTTGAGTCGTTGACTAAACGCTTTCCACGCCTTTCGTAGGGAATTTCCGCTATGTCATTTTTAATTTTTGCGGATTTTTCCGAGAGACGAAACATTTTGGATCAACGGAGGGTGACATGTGTCACCTCACATCGAAGCGCGGCGCAACCTCGCCGACCGGGCTACTTTATGGCCTTGATTTGTGCCTTGTTTTGTGCCTTGTTTTGTGGAGTGTTTTGTGGAGTAGGTTGTGCACATGGCTTGATCTCGCCCTACACTTGCTATGCACTTGGCAAGATCTCGCCATTGGTCGCCTTGGCTTGTGCTATAAATACCCTCTCCTTTGATGAATTCTTCATCCTTTCCACAAATCTTCTAAGTGTTAAAATCCCTCCTCTCCTCTTGTTGACTCGCCCAAGAGCCCCTCTCCCCTTTGAAAGGCCCTCGCCGAGAGCCCTCTCCCTCCTAGTAGTGCTGGGTACCCCTAGCCTAGTTGTTTGTGATAATACCCCTTCAGGTGTAGAAATACTCTCAAAAGTATTGTTATAATGCCCAAATTACCTTAGTCGATACCTTGTAGTATTCTAAGGTTATACCTATATGAAAAGCCCGAAATACTATT
The DNA here is from genome assembly GCA_029844215.1 of Przewalskia tangutica. Classification (NCBI taxonomy): domain Eukaryota; kingdom Viridiplantae; phylum Streptophyta; class Magnoliopsida; order Solanales; family Solanaceae; genus Przewalskia; species Przewalskia tangutica. Next base: position 80,828,078 of record CM056720.1, on the reverse strand, counting down.
ATACTTCCCACCACAAAACCGAAACCCTAGGAAAATCTCCATAGTCCGTTGGAGTATTGTGTAGAAGTTGGTTAGAACTTCTAAGGGTGGTTTAGAGCGATTGGAGCGCTCGTAGTCGAGCTAAACGATTGCCTGGATCGACTTTATACTTGGATAATTATGGGCTTATCGAGGTAAATATCTTGTCCTCTATCAGAATTGGAAATTACATGATTGTTAGACTATAGTTGAAGTATACTATATGTAGAATCGAACGTTGTTGTCGCAATGTCTTTTGACTTAAGCCCAATAATAAGAAACCTTTTCGAAAGAAGAGTACCGAATCAGATTTACATGTGATCAGACATGAGACTTGTAGCTTTTCCGTGAGTAGAATTGTACCCGTCGTTAGATGTGTAACCCCCGGTTGGCTTGGTAGCCTCGATAAAGGAGGAGATTTACGCTGCCATGGCGGAGGTGCCGCCAATTTTCTAGAATGTTCTCGCGACGAGGTCTAAATGTTAATGCGCTGTGGCCTTATAGGTCAAGTACTACGTGGCGCGATCTACTTGGGCTTACGAGTAGCCGACTGGAAGTACTTGAGCGTTTGCTATTAGTCGATACTGCCGCGAGGTATGTGAACCTCTTCCTATCTCTTCTAGAATGATATGTGGAACTATGTAGTACGGCAGACGCATACGTGTTAAATGTATTTGATTGTTTGAAACATAAAGTGTTATAACGCTTTATGGAAAGTTGGTTATAATGACTTTATGTAGGTCCAAAATACTTTGTGGTTTTTAAAAGGTAAATGATTTGTTTATAATCGCTTGATGTGTGATAATAAAGAACTTGAAGTATTTCAAAAGATTTCTAAATCGCTTTGAAAGAAGAGTGATACTTGGTTTATTTTGAAAACTTAAGAGTTATACTAGCTTTATGGGAAGTTAGGTATAACGCTTAAGAATGTTTTATCGATTTTGGAAATCAGGATGTGTATCGACAAACCATCGCAAATACATTAAAAGGAAATGTTTTGAATAATTAAGTATTATTAAACCAAGAGAAACTTCCATCCGCATAGAAGCTAAGATGAGACAAAATGATATTTCCTAGATCATGGTCATTGTAATAAGATTGTTATAAACAAGAATATCCTACTCACATAAGACTTATGTTTCTCGATTGTTTAAAAGAGAATTATATTCTTAAATGAATAAGACTACGAACTATGAAACCTTTCTAAAATAAGAAACGTGAACATTTGAAATTAGGCAAACTCGACGCTTGGAAAATAATGTTGTTACTTGATTTTACAAAGGAAAGTATTTTGTTTACTTAAAAAGATAGTCACTCTATTTTTATATACTACGTATTGTGTGACTTTTGACGCACTTTTAAAAGAGTTATTGTATAAAGTACTTGGGGATTAATTCTAATTTGTTAACTTAAAGTAGAAAGTACCGTGTGAATAACTTGATTGTATTGAATTGTGATAGCCGTAATACTTTCTCGTTGCTTTGATAAGTAATCATGTTAGACGCTACGTGATAGTATCTTGTGATGTTTGTGTAAAGCGGGTTTTCCTTGATTGTGCTTCTTAACTATCCGTTATGATAGTATTGTGCCACTCATCGTGACATATTCCGAGGTTAAGCCGCCACGCGGGTAGACTCAGCGTCGATGGACCTATGATTCGAGAATACCTTACGCGGTCCAGAGGCTGGCGCGAATCGCGGAGTTCCGTGTTAGTGGCGGCCCTTGTGGTCATGCGGTCCTCAGGCTACGCGGACGGCGAGTCCAGACGCCGCCGGGAGTAGCTACCTCGACGCGGGTTATACCTCACGCGCTTATGAGTTTGGCCTACGCGAGTCGCGGAGTTCCAGTGGTTAGACGCAGACATCGATATCGCGCAAGTGGCCGCCTTTGATCATGTGACGCCTTCAGACAGATCTTATGATACGATTCATGACTGGTTGGTACCGTGGGTTTTAGTAGTCGGCTATGCCTTCTTACTTACCCCGCATAGCTTTATTATGACACAGCGTGGACCCGTGTTCATGTGTGTTCCTCGTGCTTTTATATCATAGATCACGGCGGTGGCGAAGGTATTCCACGCATGATTGATGTTGTGGGCCCGAGACCCATTGTTATACTTGAGTGATGACTGAGGCGAGTCCCCGACTTGACATGATCGCTTTTGTAAATCGTAGTTTGGTTATCATACATGTCTCCGCTTTATATGATCGTTATGATTTCATTTACGATTTATTTTCGCCACATACTGCACTGACTCAGATCGACCTTCGGGCCGCGTTCATGCCGCAGTAAAGGTACACCGCCGTTGATCCTCGCCTTAGGGTCACAGTCAGCGTTGGGAAAGCTCCGCTTTCTCCGAGGCTTATCGCAGATAGTCCCCGTTGTTTTAGGTGCTTACATTCGTGGGTATGACGGGGCCCTGTCCCATCGTTGTTGTCATATCATTCGTAGAGGTCTGTAGTACTGTTGTGGGCAGGGTTTGTAAAAGGGATTAAACTGTTCATTTGTAAGAGTTATTATTTATATATATGCCGAAAGGCAAGTTTTCTCGACATCGCTTTGTACTTCATTTGTTTCATGATGTGTTTTAGGTTCCGCTGATTACTGATGTTGTATCACTAGGGTGCCCGGTAAGACACTACCACGCCCAGTGTTCGGTCGTGACAAAAGTGGTATCGAGCGCTTAATCCTCGGAAAGTGTCTACGCATCAGATCCAAGAGTTCGATTATCGGTGTGCGCACCACACCAATAATCGTGAGGCTATAGGATATTTAGGATTGGTTTCTATTTCTTCTTACTCCGAGATCGTGCCTTAGAGTTGTGTTGTAAGTCGACCTCTAACGTATTTCTTTCCTCACCGATATGCTCCGCGTAGGCAAAACCCGCCCGTGAGGCGCGCGCAGGAGCCGCGAGCAGAGTTCGAGAGGTTACGTGGCACAGCCCAATCATTACCTAGGGTAATGCTTCATTCGGGATTTCGCGACGCCACTAGCCCCAAAGAGTTTAAGCACGCGACGGCAGCCTCATCGCGCCATGATATGTGAACCTTCGCCCACGACCGAACAGAGAATATAGATTTCGCGAGGCGACCGCATTAACTATGGATTTGACTACCAGAGTATACCGACGAACCGCGAGTCTTGATGAATATCAACGAAAAGGTTGTGCAAGAGTAAGTTCTTCGCCAGTTTCGAGCATGGCTCGTATGCGCTTTGCGCAGCAGCCGAGACGCAGAGATCGACGAGTTAACGGGCGACGTAGAAGAGGCCGAGCAAAGAAGGTCCTTTGGTAACTTTCGAGGAGAGTCGCCACCGAGATTAGATTTGCACATCCACCAGCCGCAGAGTGGTCTTCCACGGATTTCGTGACGCTCGGGGTACGCAGGAGTTGTTAGAACTCCGTGGCTTCCGCTCATTGGGCTTGACGCACGCCATCCCGGAATGTCGTTTTTAGTCGGGTACTTGTTGTACCTATGACCGCCGTGGTCCGATGTCGAGAGAGTGTCCCGCAAGGACTTAGCCTTCGTGATCGCGGGTAGTTCGTCACCTTCCTTAGCTGGCGCCTCACGCGGGCAGTTTGATTAGAACGACTAAGGAGTGAAGCAAGAGATATAGATATATCCTTAACCTCTGAGATCTCAGATATGTGATAAGTGCGAGTATACCTTAAGTGCTATGTTCGATAGCAAGGTGTTAGTTGTGATTAGAAATCATGATGGGTTAACCGAGTAAGATTGGGGGATAGAGGCGTGTGATCCTTAGCGCTTTATACGCAGACCTTAGAGGTGAGGCCATCTCGATAAAAGGTGTAGTGTTATGTTTGATCCAGATCGGAAGTGCATAGTGCACGTGAGCTACGCTTGGGATAGTCCCTGGTAGTGTGGAATGAAAGGGGGTAGTTGAGCTAAGAAGACCGCTAGGTTTTCGTAGCGTGATTAGTGAGAGTTTTTCTTCGCGAGCTAGCATTGCGCGCGCTGTCGGGTTGAGGCCACGCCGCGTCAACCCGCGCAGTGTTTGGTGCGGGTCAGTTTGTGGTGGTCCCGCCTTGTGTTAGGGTCACGAGGGTGTTAGGCCCAAGTTTAGTTGACCAACAGACGAGTTCGTGGACGCGTCGACCGATGGTTGGGCCGATGGGGCAGCCCATCGTGTTCTTCTCGGGACCGCTCACTCGGCATGTTGTTTTAACGTAAAGGTTGTAAGGTTGCACGGTGCCTACCTTCACCTTATGGCGCATGATGGAGCCCGTGGTACGCTGCTTTTGTTTCCGGAAGTTTTACCAAACATGTGTTAAGAACTCAGTGAGTCTCGGGACCGCATTCGCCTCGCCGTGCTTGGATTTCGTGGATAGTTGTGGGATTGTTGTCTCCGTGGAGGAGTGTTTAGGCTACCATTTCAGTGTTCGGATGTCACCTTTTGAAGCCTTGTAGGGGCGGAAGTGTAAAGTTGCCGGTCGATTGGTTCGATGTTGGCAAGGTTCAGACAGTTGGTTCAGGCTTGTTCCAGCAGACTGTGGATAGTGTGAAGCTTGTCTAGAAGAAGTTCTGGCAGCTCAGAGGAATCGTGCGGATAATCGGCGACGACGCGTCGAGTTCAGGTTGACGGTCGGTCTTCTTGAAAGTACCACCCCGGACAGGGTGTGACGAGCTTTGGAAAACAGAGGAAACTTAGCCCGAGTTACTTTGGGCCTTTGAGAGTTCATGTGAAGAATAGGCCAGGTTGCCTATATGTTAGCATTTGCCGTCCGACTTAGGAGGCAGGACGTCCGGTCTTTCGTATTGTTATGTTCGGGGAAGTATCAAGATCCATCCGCACGTTCCCGATTAATGATGCCCACGTAAAGAGATGGTAACCCGAGTTTTGGAAACTAAAGCGATCAAAATGTGGTGCGGTTCGAGTGTACGACACTTCGTGATCGACGCAGCCCTGCACCATTTGTTGGGTCGCCGAGCAAGGCTCGCGACAAAGTGACAAAAGTGGTATCATTTTGGTGATGTTAGAGGTGTTTCCTCGTGGACTTGGATGTAAGTTTTTATGTGCGCGGGTGTTTCTGTGGCCAGATGTGGCAGGTTGGTTCTCGTAAGTATAGTAGTGAAGACTATCATCGGCGCACGTTGTTTTGAGATTTAGAAGGAACATTCGACGAATGTTTCGGCGAGGGGAGAATGTTATACCCGTATTTCCGAGTATGTACGTGGGACGCACGTAGAAATTTGAACTTGTGATTTAGGCTTGGCCGAATTCTTTTGTTCACAACACCCGATTTGAGTCATTTTTCGACTAAACGCTTCCACGCCTTTCGTAGGGAATTTCCGGCTATGTCATTTTTAATTTTATGGATTTTTCCGAGAGACGAACATTTTGGATTAACGGAGGTGACATGTGTCACCTCACATCGAAGCGCGGCGCAACCTTGGCCGAATGGGCTACTTTATGGCCTTGATTTGTGCCTTGTTTTCAGGCCTTGTTTTGTGGGAGTGTTTTGTGGAGTAGGGTTAGGTGCACATGGCTTGATCTTGGCCCTACACTTGCTATGCACTTGGCAAGATCTCGCCATTGGTTGGCCTTGTCAGGCTATAAATACCCTCTCCCTTTGATGAATTCTTCATCCTTTCCACAAATCTTCTAAGTGTTAAAATCCTCCCTCTCCTCTTGTTGACTCGCCCAAGAGCCCTCTCCTTTGAAAGGCCCCCTTGGCAGAGCCCTCTCCCCTCCTAGTAGTGTGGCCGTGGGTACCCCCAGCCTATTTGCTTGTGATAATACCCCCTCAGTGGTGTAGAAATACTCTCAAAAGTATTGTTATAATGCCCAAATTACCTTAGACGTATACCTTGTAGTATTCTAAGGTTATACCTATACGAAAGCCCTGGAATACTATTATACTTCCCGTCACCACAAAACCGAAACCCTAGGAAAATCTCCATAGTCCGTTGAGTATTGTGTAAGTTGGTTAGAACTTCTAAGGGTGGTTTAGAGCGGGTTGGAGCGCCGAGTCGAGCTAAACGATTGCCCAGATCGACTTTATACTTGGATAATTATGGGCTTATCGAGGTAAATATCTTGTCCTCTATTGTAATTGGAAATTACATGATTGTTAGACTATAGTTGAAGTATACTATATGTAGAATCGAACGTTGTTGTCGGCAATGTCTTTTGACTTAAGCCCAATAATAAGAAACCTTTTCGAAAGAAGAGTAATCGAATCAGATTTACATAGGATCAGACATTAGACTTGTGTAGCTTTTCGTGAGTAGAATTGTACCCGTCGTTAGATGGTAACCCCCGGTTGGCTTGGTAGCTACCGATAAAGGAGGAGATTTACGCTGCATGTGGGGGAGGTGCCGAATTTTCGAGAATGTTCGCGATGAGGTCTAAATGTTAATGCGCTTGTGGCCTTATAGGTCAAGTACTACGTGTGGCGCGATCTACTTGGCTTAAGGAGTAGCCGACGGTTGGAAGTACTTGAGCGCTTTGCTATTAGTCGATACTCGTCGCGAGGTATGTGAACCTCTTCCTATCTCTTCTAGCATGATATGTGTGAACTATGTAGTACGGTAGACGCATACGTGTTAAATGTATTTGATTGGTTTGAAACATAAAGTGTTATAACGGCTTTATGGGAAGTTGGTTATAACGACTTTATGTAGGTCCTAAAAATACTTTGTGGTTTTTAAAAGGTAAATGATTTGTTTATAACTGGCTTGATGTGTGATAATAAAGAACTTGAAGTATTTCAAAAGATTTCTAAATCGTTTTGAAAGAAGAGTGATACTTGGTTTCTTTTGAAAACTTAAGAGTTATACTAGCTTTATGGGAAGTTAGGTATAACGCTTAAGAATGTTTTATCGATTTTGGAAATCAGGATGTGTATCGACAAACCACCGCAGTTAATAAAAGGAAATGTTTTGAATAATTAAGTATTATTAAAACCAAGAGAAACTTCCATCCGCATGAAGCTAAGATGAGACAAAATGATATTTCCTAGATCATGGCTGCTGTAATAAGATTGTTATAAACAAGAATATCCTACTCACATAAGACTTATGTTTCTCAGATTGTTTAAAAGAGAATTATATTCTTAAATGAATAAGACTACGAACTATGAAACCTTTCTAAAATAAGAAACGTGAACATTTGAAATTAGGCAAACTCGACGCTTGGAAAATAATGTTGTTACTTGATTTTACAAAGGCAAGTATTTTGGTTTACTTAAAAGATAGTCACTCTATTTTTATATACTACGTATTGTGTGACTTTTGACGTACCTTTTAAAAGAGTTATTGTATAAAGTACTTGGGGATTAATTCCCGAATTTGTTAACTTAAAGTAGAAAGTACCTTGTGTGAATAACTTGATTGTATTGAATTGTGATAGCCTGGTAATACTTTCTCGTTGCTTTGATAAGTAATCATGTTAGGATGCTACGTGTGATAGTATCTTGTGATGTTTGTGTAGCGGTTTTCCTTGATTGTGCTTCTTAACTATCACGTTATGATAGTATTGTGCCACTCATCGTGACATATTCCGAGGTTGTCGCCTCCGACGCGGGTAGACTCAGCGGTCGATGGACCTATGATTCGAGAATACCTTATGCGGGTCCGTAGGGCGGCGCGAATCGCGGAGTTCCGTGTTAGCGCGCCCTTGTGGTCACGCGGTCCTCAGGCTACGCGGACGGCGAGTCCAGACGCCGCCGGAGTAGCTACTCGACGCGGGTTATACCTCACGCGCCTATGAGTTTGGCCTATGCGGAGTCGCGGAGTTCCGTGGTTAGACGCGCACATCGATATCGCGCAAGTGGCCGCCTTTGATCATGTGACGGCCTCAGACAGATCTTATGATACGCTTCATGACCGTTGGTACCGTGGTTTTTAGTAGTCGCCATGCCTTCGCATTACCCCGCATAGCTTTATTATGACACAGTGGACCCGTGTTCATGTGTGTTCCTGGTGCTTTATATCATAGATCGCCGGCGGTGAGAAGGTATTCCACGCATGATTGATGTTGTGGGCTCGAGACCCATTGTTATACTGAGTGATGACTGAGGCGTGAGTCCCCGACTGACATGATCGCTTTGTTGTAAATCGTAGTTTGGTTATCATACATGTCTCCCGCTTTATATCATCGCTATGATTTCATTTACTGATTTATTTTCGCCACATACGCACTCAGATCGACTCTTCGGGGCCGCGTCACGCCGCAGTAAAGGTACACCGCCGTTGATCCTCGCCTAGGGTCACAGTCAGCGTTGGGAAAGCTCGCTTCTCCGAGGCTTATCGCAGTATAGTCCCCTCGTTGTTTTAGGTGCTTACATTCGTGGTATGACGGGGCCTCGCCCCGCCGTTGTCATATCATTCGCAGAGGTCCGTAGTACCGTTGTGGTTTGTAAAAGGGATTAAACTGCTCATTTGTAAGAGTTGTTATTTATATATATGCCGAAAGGCAAGTTTTCTCAGACATCGCTTTGTACTTCATTTGTTTCATGTATGTGTTTTAGGTTCCGCTGATTACTCTGATGTTGTATCACTAGGGTGCCCGGGGTAAGGCACCAGTCACGGGCCCAGGTTCGGGTCGTGACAATAAAACATGAACATGAAATGAGAGATATTATAAATAAACAGGCTAACCAAAACAGTTGCCTTTCAACATATATATATAAACGCTCAACAGCATAACTTACAACCCCGCCCACAATAAGGCTACTGCACTTAAGATTTTTACAACAACTATGACGACAGGCTCCGCCATACCCCGAATGTACAAGAACTCTGACATCGTGGTAACATACCAAAGATAAGCCTCCGAAGGAACGGACCTTCCCAATACGCTGAAAGGTGATACTAAAATCGGGGATCGACAAATGACGATTTCTACCGCAGATTTAACGCACTTCGGAGGAGGTCGATAACAGTACTAAGTATGTGAAATCAGAATATCAGAAATGAAATCATAATAGTCTATATAAAGGTGAGACATGTATGATAACCAAACTACAAGATACACATATAACAATTATATCAAGTCGTGGTCTCACGCCTCCGGTCATTTACTCAAATATAATTATGGGTCTCACGCCACAACATCGCCATGCCCGCGAATACCTTCCTCACCGCGGCATTTATGATATGATAACATCAAGAAGTACACCTGAACACCAAGTCCTACCTGATGCCAAAGCCGTAATAACAATACAATACAATCAAACCACGAAGCTGACACGGGGCAAGTGCGAGAGCCGACTACCAGATACCAAGGCCGGCCACGAGTCGACCGGGAAAGTACGGGGTCGACCACCGTGTACCAAGCGTCAGATCACGAGACTTCACCACTACACTGAACGGGGCAAGTGCGAGGGCTAACTACCAGGTACCAAGGCCGAATCAGCCACGAGACGGGGCAAGTACGAAAGCCGACCACCAGGTACCAAGGCCGAACAGTAAGAACCCTCATGGAGAGCTAGTCCATGGAATAACACTATCATCGTGAACATACCTGCGGAAATTTTCCACACGCCAGACGCCCAAGTAAGTCCTCAACAAGTCAACCGGCCCTCCATTGAGAGACGCGGTAATATAGAACATAATTTTTGCATAACAAAGGCTATCACAACAAGCATAGGCAAGTTACCCAACAACAAGCATAGGCAAGTTACACAACAACAAGCATAGGCAAGTTATCCACAACTCAAGGTACTTTCATTTTATGTCAACGTCCGGGTTTTAATCCTAAAGTACTATGTACGTTAAGTTCCTTTTAAAGATCCATTCCCTTTTATAAAAGTCACCCGATACCCGTAGAATAAAATAGAGTGACTTATATCTTTTAAGTAAACCAAAACAACTTCCATACTATCCTTTTTAAAACCAAATTAAGGCAATACCATGCCTTCTTTTTAGACCAAAACACTTCTCTTTTTAAAGTCAAGTTACCACATTAAAACCAGTGATAAAAACCCTTCTTTTGTTTTCATAAAGTCGTTATAACCAACTTCCCATAAGGCTGTTATAACACTTTATGTTTTAAACCATTTTAAGACAACACAATGCCTTTCTTTACCCTAAAGTTCCAGCTTTGCCTAATTTCAATTACGCCTCTCTTTAGAAAAGTTTCATAGTTCAATGTCTTAATCTCTTTTAAAACAATTGAGTAACATATGCCCTAGCGAGTAGGTTATTCTTGTTCATAATCAATCTTATTAAGCCATGATCTAGAAAATGTAATCTCATTTTGTCTCATCTTAGCTTCTATGCAGATGGAGGTTTCTACCGGTTTTAATAATACTTCATTAGTCATTACATTTTCCTTTATTAGCGCAGATGGTTTGTTCGATACTTATTCGATTTCCGAATCAAGAAACATTATTCCTTTTACAACTGTACTCATTACTCACGAATGAGGTTTCACACTAACATCCATATCAAGTCAAGTCTCTTATCTTTTAAGATTAAGTCTCTTAACTTCTAAAAATCAAGAAACCATTCTTCTTAAGACGTTATACCTAACTTCCCATAAAGCTAGTATAACTCTTATGTTTTCAAAACCAAGTATTACTCTTCATTAAAGATGATTCAACATTCTTTGAAATACTTCAAGACTTTTACTATTACACAACAAGTCGGTTATAAGTCAAATCATACCTTTTAAAACCACAAAGCATTTCCTTACCTACATAAAGCGGTTATAACCAACTTCCCATAAAGCTGTTATAACACTTTATGTTTTAAACCAATCAAATACATTTAGCACATGTACGTCTACCATACTACATAGTTACATACATATCATGCTAGAAAAGATAGGAAGAGGTTCACATACCTCGCGACGATTATCGACTAATAGCAAAACGCTCCAAGTACCTCAAACCGTCGGCTACACCTTAAGCCAAGTAGACCACGCCACACGCAGTATTTCAACCTATAGAGGCCACAAGGCGCCTATTAACATCTTAGATCTCAATGTAGAATATTCTATAGAAAATTGGCACCTCCCCGCAACAACAGAAATCTCTCCTCTATCGAGGCCGCTACCAAGCCAACCAGTGGGGGTTTGCACGCCTAACCTGACGTACAATTCTACTCACAAGAATGCTACACAAGTTCATCTGAATACACCCTATGTAATTACGTCAGCTTCTTCTTTAAATTCAGGCTTAAGTCAAAAGACATTGCCGCACAATTAATGTTCAGTTCTATATATAGTATACTTCAACTATATATTCCTACAACATGTAATTTCCAATTACAATAGAAGGTCAAGAGTGTTTACCTCGATAAGCCCAAAATTATCCGAGTTTATATGTCGATCCTGAGCAAGGTTTAGCTACTCCGTGCGCCCAACCCGCTCCAAACAACCCTTAGAAGTTCTAACCAACTTCTACTCAATTACTTCAACTATCAATGAAGATTTCCTTAGGGTTTCGTTTAGTGGCTAAAGGAAGTATAATAGTATTTTCTGGGCTTTTGTATAAGTGTAACCTTGGGAAAACTACAAGGTATTTGGGCCAAGGTATTTGGACATTAAAACAATACTAGGAGAGTATTTCTATACCACAACAAGGGTATTATACAAAACAACTAGCAGTGGTACCCTACTGGCTAACCACTACAAGGGAGGGAAGCTCTCGGCCAAAGGGCCTTCTCAAAGGGGGAGGGGGGTGTGGTGGACGAAAGAACAAGAGGGAGGGAGTATTTTGAGACTTAGATAGATTGCTCAAGTGAGGATGAAGAAAGTCTTCAACTTAGAGGGGTATTTATAGGTCAAGTGAAGGCCAACAAATGGCCAAGATGAAGACAAGTGCATAGCAAGTGTAAGGCCAAGATTTAGCCATGTTCTACCTTATCCATCTACACAAAATATCCTACCTAACCCTTGACCAAAATTTCAACACCAAAAACGTGCCAATGGTCAAGCTTTGCCGTCCACTTGCTTCCAATGTGAGGGTGACACTTGTCACCCTCCCGTTGGTCCAAAATGTTTCGTCTCTCGAAAAAATCCGCAAAAATTATTAATGACATAGCCGAAATTTTCCCTACGTAAGCTGTGGAAACGTTTCGTCGGAAAACGACTATTTTCGGCACTTGTGCCCAATTTCGAACCTTGCCTAATCTTAAGGCTCAAATTCTTATACGTACGCCCTCACGTACATACTCTGGAAATATGGGGTATAACAATTTCACCTCCCTAGCCACAAAAGCCTCCCTTGGCCGAGAGCTCTAGGAACAAGAACCTTAGTGTTCTTCACTTGTTTGAGTTCATTCTTGAAGAGTTGATGGTTAGGAGCTTCATAGGGTGATTTGTGGTGGTTTGTAACATAAATATTGGAGCTAAGACTTGCTTGGAGCGACATTAAGTTCTTAGATAGATTTTGGGCTATTTGAGGTAGTAAATCTTAACCTCTTTGTGATTTGGTCATTATACATATATTATAATTATATTATGGAGTAAATAATATATGGAGTAAAGTTTGGAAGAGTTGGATCTTGTTAACTTGTTAAAAGAAAGGATTGGCCGTTAGCCATTAAAATGGTAAAAACGTATCTTACTTGCTAAGAAGCTAATAACAAAGTAACTATAACTTATATTAAGAATGGAAATATAAGTTGGATGACTAATGAGTAATTGGATAAGTAAAATGGACAAAGTTGGCCAAGGACCCCAACTTAAGGACTGTATTAACTTTGGACAGTATTTACTTTGGACCGCATTTACATTTCGCGCGGGAAGATTGTTAAATCGCGTTCGCTTGGCGTGTGATCCCCTTTTTAATTATTGTATTGTTATGAAGGCGTGATAGTAAACCGCGTTACCGGTTGGGCGCGTAATCCCCTTCTTTTACTTATTGTTATTATGGAGGCGTGATAGTAAACCGCGTTACCGTTTGGGCGTGTAATCCCCTTCTTTATGTTGTTTAATTATTACGCCTTATATATATATATATGGTATATATATTACGGTTATTCGGGCCTTGGAGAAAGATGGAAAAGTGAGTAAAAACGGGGGAAGTGCTGCCCAATTTTCCGTAGAATTAGAGGACTTTTTATTGGTATAAGTCTTCAATGGTAAGAAAGGTTTGATAAAAGTACTATGACCGTTTTAGGAGTGGAGTACTACGTGTGGCGTGATCTACTTGGCTTAAGGAGTAGCCGACGGGTTGAAGTACTTGGAGCGTTTTGCTAGTTGTCGGTAATCGTCGCGAGGTATGTGAACCTCTTCCTATCCTTTCTAGCATGATTGTGGTGAACTATGTAGTACGGTAGACGTACGTGTGCTAAACGAGTTTTGGTTGGTTTAAAACATATAGTGTTATAATAGCTTTATGGGAAGTTAGTTATAACGACTTTATGTGAGTAATAGAATGATTTATTGATTTTAGAAGTTAAGAGACTTGATCTTGAAAGATAAGAGACTTAACTTATAAATGACGTTTTATGAAATGTTAAGAACTATGAATTTCGCTAAATAGTTGTGAAACCTCATTCGTGAGTAATGAGTACTTGGCTTTTAAAGAATAATGTTTTACTGATTTCGGAAATGAGAATAAGTATCGATCAAACCATTGCAGCGTTAATAAAGGAAATATATTGACTAATTGTTATTAAAACCAGTAGAAACCTCCATCTGCATAGAAACTAAGATAAGACAAGATTGTATTACATTTCCTAGATCATGGCTGCTGTAACAAGATTGTTATAAACAAGAATAAATGGCTCACACATAAGACTTATGTTACTCAATTGTTTTAAAAGAGATTAAGACTATGAGTTATGAAACCTTTCTAAAATAAGAGACTTGAGCATTTGAAATTAGGCAAACTTGAACGTTTGGAAAATAATGTTGTTACTTGATTTTTAAAAGAAAGTGTTCTGGTTTACTTAAAAATGTGAGTCACTCTGTTTTTAATACTACGGGTATCGGGTGACCTTTATAAAAGAATTGGATCTTTTTAAGGAATTTAACGTACGTAATACTTTGGGGGTTAGAACCTGGCCTTCGGCATAAAATGGAAGTACTTCAAGTTGTGTGTAACTGCCTATGTTTGCGTGTGATAGCCTTGTTGTGCAAGTACTGTATTTCTATACCACCACGTCTCTCGATGGAGGGCCGGCTGATCTGTTATGTATGATTCTTTATCGAGTCCCATGGGATGGGCCGAGACACGTATTCCACCTGATTCTTTATTGAGTCCCATGAGATGGGCCGAGACACGTATTCCACCTGGTTCTTTATCGAGTCCCATGGGATGGGCCGAGACACGTATTCCACACGATTTATACCTAGACTGCCGGCAATGAGGAAGGAGTTACACGGGCATGAGGGATGACTTTGAGGGCGTGAGTCCCTGACTTGACATGATTGTTTTTATGTTATGAACTGTAGTTTGGTTATCATACATGTCTCCTGTTTTATATAGACTGTTATGATTTCATTTACGATTTTTCGATTTCACATACTTGGTACTGTTATCGACCTCCTCGGGCTGCGTTCATGCCGCAGGTAGGTACACGGTTGTGGATCCTCGCCATAGGATCACAATTCAACGTGTTGGGAAGCCCGTTTCTGAGGCTTATCTTTTGGTATGTTACCACAGTCCAGCAGGTTCTTGTAGATTCTGGGGTATGGAGGGGCCCTGTCACGTCATAGTTGTTGTCACTTCTTAGAGGTGCATGTAATCTTGTTGTGGCGAGTTTGTAAAAGGATAACTGTCGGGTTTTATGTATATATCTGAGGCAAGCTGTTTTGGTTGGCTGTTTATTTATCATGTCTCTTGTTTCATGTTTATGTTTTTATTTCCGCTGATTTTCTCGATGTTGTATCACGAGGGTGCCCGGTAAGACACGATCCACGGGCCGGTCGGTCGTGACAAAAGTGGTATCGCAGCGATTAATCCTCGGAAAGTGTCTGCACCGTATCTAGTAGAGTCATGATTATCGGTGTGTCGTGCACCACATCTATAATCAGGAGGCTACAGGATATTTAGGATTGGTTTCCATTCTTCTCATTCTGAGATCGTGCCTTAGAGCTTTGTTGTCAGTTGGACTCCCTCTGACGTATTCTTATGTGCCAGTTATGCCTCCACACAGTGCACCTGGCCCAGGAGGGCAAGGCAGAGGAGGCGCGAGTGGGGTAGCGCGGTCTCATCGAGGCCACAAGCACCGAGACGCCGACTCCACAAGGAGCAGAGGAGACGGGTTACGCGAGATGGCCCGATTATTGGCCGTGATAGTGGCAAGGCACGAGGATAGGCCGACGCAGCAATTCAGACGCAGAGAACCCGTAGTTCACCCGAGAACGGATAGTTTGAGATCGCGACTTTACGAGCCGCACCGCGAGTTTTATGGGTCGAGGCACGAGGATGATCCGCAGGAGTTCATCCGACGCTACAACGGATCGCGAGTGATCAAGGATTCGAGACCGAGTCGGTGACCTTGTTCACATCGGCCGCGTGATCCGCGATCGGGTTTGATTCACGGAATCGTCCCGAGGGGAGCATGCGCTCCCAGTAGTTTGGGGCGAGTTCTCAAGAGCATTTCTTGCACATTTCTTGCCTCCACAGATGGCGAGGGCTCGCCGGCCGCAGATTTTTGACGTTAAGCGCGCATCGGCGCATTTGCCAGGAGTACAACGTGGAGTTTGACTCGTTGGCTCGGTATGTCCCCGCTTTAGTGACAGATATGGAGGACAGAGTGCACCGCTACGTCACCGGGCTCGATGACTATTTGGTAGAGGCTTGTTCGGGGGTAGCTCTTCAACCGGGCATGAACATTGCCCGCATGCAGGCTCATGCACTAGGATGTGAGGCACGGAGAGGTCGACGGAATGACCGGGATCAGCAGGCGCCGTAACAGCAGGTCCTTTGGTAACTTTCGAGGCGGGCCGCCTCAGCGGCAGGTTAGTTATGCACCTCCGCCAGTACAGAGTGGTCCTCCGCGCCTTCGTGACGCTCGGTATTCGAGCCGGGTCGAGCTCCGTGGCTTCCGGTTCACGATATACGGGTTCTAGCCACGGTTCATGTTTCCCTCGGCACGATGCGCAGCGCCATCCCGGAATGTCGTTTTTATCGGTGCTTGTTTTACTCGCGCCATCGGGGCCATGTGACGAGAAACCGTCCTAATAGGAAGGATACAGCGGCAGGACTCACCTTACCGTCAATGGCGTGTTCATCACCTTCATACTATACTACCGCAGGCGTGCCTATGATTAGAGTGAAGCGGTAGATACAGGTATATCCTTAACCCTCTAGAGATTCGTATATGTGATAAGATGAGTATATTTTAAGTGTTATGTTCAGATAACATTATGATAAATTGTGATTTAGAAGCCTGGTTAGAAAAAGGGTAAGAGACAAATTGTGAGCCTTAGAACTTATACGCTTAGACCTCGATGCAAGGCCGTCTTGAGTGGGTGATGTTACGGTTAGTAATTGTCGAAATACTTGAAATGCGTGAAAAATATTGTGAGATAATTACATGAGGGGTATGAGATGTAAGTGGTAGCTTTCATGACGTAAATTAGTAGGATTGTTCCGGATCAGGGAACAAGAGTTTGGCGCGTTTAGGGGTCGGGTTGAGGACCATTTGCGGGTCAACCCGTAGCCCGAATTAGGGTGGGGTCGGTTCGAGGTGGTCCCGCCAGGTGGTAGGGTCACGAGGGTGCTAGGCCCAAGTTTAGGTAACCATTGTACGAGTCCAGACGCGCTCGACGAATCGGATCGTGAAGGCGGAAATGGCCTTAAAAGAATTTGAGGCCGAGAAGATGACCAAGTTTGAGGTAGTGACTCCAAGGTTTTGGAAACTGCAGCGATGACGGAAATATGGTACGCGTACTAGAAAGAGTTCGGGTGTACGAGAAAGGTACGACGAGTAAGAAAGGAAGCGAACATGTGTTAAGAGGATGGAAGTGATCTTTTTTGTGAAGTGAAGGTACGGCGAGAGTATCCTTTGGACCAGAGTGAGAGTTAGTGTTGTTTTACATCTTGAGGTGATTCCTCGTTAGTTTGGATTTTGGGTTTCGCAGATGTGATATTATGGCCATGTGTGGCATAATTGGTTTTGTAAAGTATAGTAGTGAAGACTATACCGGCGCATGTGTGTTTTTGGAGACTTAGAAGGAACATTCGGGACGAATGTTTCTAAGGGGGGAAGAATGTTACACCCCGTAGTTCCAGGGTATGTATGTGAGGACGTACGTACGAGAATACGACATTAATATTGGAAAGAAAGAAAGATGTGATTTTTCGACGGAAAAGTTTCTGGGTTTTGTGAAGGAAAAAGGTTCGTTAATGGGAATTGGATTCCCAGATTTGGTATTCGGACTTCTTGGAATATTAGAGAATTATGGAATTTTATTTCCGGAATTGGTCACGTGGGGCCCACGGGTGAAATTTACGGTTTTGTGGGGCCCGCTTTGTTTTTGAGATTTTGGCCATTAGGGATATTTTCGGAAGATGAAATATTTTGGACGAATAGGAGGGCGACACGTGTCACCCCCTAGGTGGCCTCATGGCCGAAATTTGTTAACAAGTGGCAAGACAAGTGGCCTTGTCTTGCAAGATATTTTTAGTTGGACAAGTGGCTTGTGGGGCCCACACACACTTGTCCCCAATCTCAACCACACACTTGCCTTCATCCTATCCCTTGGTTGTCCTATATATGCACTACTACTTGATGAAATCTCCCACACTTAACCATTTCAAGACAAGAAATTCCCTCCCTTCTCCCTTGACCTTGCTCTCGTTTTTTAGCCCTTTTCTTGAGCTAAATTTGTTCAACAATTCCTAAACTCTTAAGTGTTCTTCCCTAGTGTATTAGGAAGACTCTTAACCAAAAGTTAGAAAAGATTTCACCTCCCTAGCCACAAAAGCCTCCCTTGGCCGAGAGCTCTAGGAACAAGAACCTTAGTGTTCTTCACTTGTTTGAGTTCATTCTTGAAGAGTTGATGGTTAGGAGCTTCATAGGGTGATTTGTGGTGGTTTGTAACATAAAGATTGGAGCTAAGACTTGCTTGGAGCGACATTAAGTTCTTGGATAGATTTTGGGCTATTTGAGGTAGTAAATCTTAACCTCTTTGTGATTTGGTCATTATACATATATTATAATTATATTATGGAGTAAATAATATATGGAGTAAAGTTTGGAAGAGTTGGATCTTGTTAACTTGTTAAAAGAAAGGATTGGCCGTTAGCCATTAAAATGGTAAAAACGTATCTTACTTGCTAAGAAGCTAATAACAAAGTAACTATAATGTATATTAAGAATGGAAATATAAGTTGGATGACTAATGAGTAATTGGATAAGTAAAATGGACAAAGTTGGCCAAGGACCCCAACTTAAGGATCAGATTTACTTTGGATCAGATTTACTTTGGACGATTTACTTTGGATCAGCATTTACATTTCGCGGCGGGAAGATTGTTAAATCGCGTCCGTTTGGGCGTGTGATCCCCTTTTTAATTATTGTATCATGAAGGCGTGATAGTAAACCGTTACACGGCCATGCGTAATCCCTTCTTTTACTTATTGTTATTATGGAGGCGTGATAGTAAACCGCGTTACTTTGGGCGTGTAATCCCCTTCTTTATGTTGTTTAATTATTACGCCTTATATATATATATGGTATATATATTACGTTATTCGCCTTGGAGAAAGATGGAAAAGTGAGTAAAACGGAAAGTACGCCAATTTTCCGTAGAATTAGAGGACTTTTTATTGGTATAAGTCTTCAATGGTAAGAAAGGCTTGATAAAAGTACTATGACCGCTTTTAGAGTGGAGTACTACGTGTGGCGTGATCTACTTGGCTTAGGAGTAGCCGACGTCAAGTACTGAGCGTTTTGCTAGTTGTCGGTAATCGTCGCGAGGTATGTGAACCTCTTCCTATCCTTTCTAGCATGATTGTGGTGAACTATGTAGTACGGTAGACGTACGTGTACTAAACGAGTTTTGGTTGGTTTAAAACATATAGTGTTATAATAGCTTTATGGGAAGTTAGTTATAACGACTTTATGTGAGTAATAGAATGATTTATTGATTTTAGAAGTTAAGAGACTTGATCTTGAAAGATAAGAGACTTAACTTATAAATGACGTTTTATGAAATGTTAAGAACTATGAATTTCGTTAAATAGTTGTGAAACCTCATTCGTGAGTAATGAGTACTTGGCTTTTAAAGAATAATGTTTTACTGATTTCGGAAATGAGAATAAGTATCGATCAAACCATTGCAGCGTTAATAAAGGAAATTTATTGACTAATTGTTATTAAAACCAGTAGAAACCTCCATCTGCATAGAAGCTAAGATAAGACAAGATTGTATTACATTTCCTAGATCATGGCTGCTGTAACAAGATTGCTATAAACAAGAATAAACGGCTCACACATAAGACTTATGTTACTCAATTGTTTTAAAAGAGATTAAGACTATGAGTTATGAAACTTTTCTAAAATAAGAGACTTGAGCATTTGAAATTAGGCAAACTTGAACGTTTGGAAAATAATGTTGTTACTTGATTTTTAAAAGAAAGTGTTCTGGTTTACTTAAAAATGTGAGTCACTATGTTTTTAATACTACGGGTATCGGGTGACCTTTATAAAAGAATTGGATCTTTTTAAGGAATTTAACATACGTAATACTTTGGGGGTTAGAACCTGGCCTTCGGCATAAAATAGAAGTACTTCAAGTTGTGTGTAACTGCCTATGTTTGCGTGTGATAGCCTTGTTGTGCAAGTACTGTATTTCTATATCACCGCGTCTCTCGATGGAGGGCCGGCTGATCTGTTATGTATGATTCTTTATCGAGTCCCATGGGATGGGCCGAGACACGTATTCCACCTGATTCTTTATCGAGTCCTATGAGATGGGCCGAGACACGTATTCCACCTGGTTCTTTATCGAGTCCCATGGGATGGGCCGAGACACGTATTCCACACGATTTATACCTAGACTGCCGGCAGTGAGGAAGGAGTTCCACGGGCATGAGGGATGACTTTGAGGGCGTGAGTCCCTGACTTGACATGATTGTTTTTATGTTATGAACTGTAGTTTGGTTATCATACATGTCTCCTATTTTATATAGACTGTTATGATTTCATTTACAGTATTTTTCAGTTTCACATACTTGGTACTGGCCAGATCGACCTCCTTCGGGCCGCGTCACGCCGCAGTAGAGGTACATCGGCCAGGATCCTCGCCATAGGATCACAATTCATCGTGTTGGAAGCCCCGCTTCTTCGAGGCTTATCTTTTGCATATGTTACTCGAGTCCGTAGGTTCTTGTACATTCAGTGGGTATGGCGGCCCCGTCCCGTTATAGTTGTTGTCACTTCTTAGGTCTGTAGTAATCGCAGGCGCAGTTTGTAAAAAGGATAATCGCTCGGTTTTTATGTATATATACGTAAGGCAAATCGCTTTGGTTGGCCTGCTTATTTATCATGTCTCTTGTTTCATGTTTATGTTTTTATTTCCGCTGATTTTCTCTCGATGTTGTATCACGAGGTGCCCGGTAGGCACGACCACGAGCCCTGTTCGGTCGTGACAAAAGTGGTATCGAGCGATTAATCCTCGGAAAGTGTCTACGCATCGTATCTAGTAGAGTCTTGATTATCGGTGTCGCACCACATCTATAATTTGGAGGCTACAGGATATTTAGGATTGGTTTCCATTCTTCTCATTCTGAGATCGTGCCTTAGAGCTGTGTTGTCAGTTGGACTCCCTCTGACGTATTCTTATGTGCCAGTTATGCCTCCACGCAAGGCAATCGGGCCTGTGAGGCGCGCGCAGGCGGAGTCGCGAGTGGGTAGCGCGGTCTCATCGAGGCCACGTACGAGACGCCGCACTACCGGGCAAGCGAACAGGAGATGGGTTACGCGAGATGGCCCGCTTATTGGTCAGGATAGTGGCAAGGCACGAAGATAGGCTGGATGCAGCAATTCCGGTACCGGTAGTACCCGTAGTTCACCCGAGAACGGATAGTTTGAGACTGCGGGACTTTCTGAGCTGCAGCCCGCCAGAGTTTTATGGGTCGAGGCCTGAGTTTTATAGTCCATGGAACAACAATCCTAATGGAACCATACCCGTGCGCCACGCATCGTGTCAGTATGTCCAAAAGGAACAACAAGACAGCAATCAAAATGGAAGCATACTCGTGGGCCACCCATCGTGTCAGTATGTCCATCCATCAAGAATAACATGACCGACCCTCCATCGAGAGACGCGGTAACATAAGAATACAACACTTGCACAATAAGGCTATCACACGCAAACATAGGCACTTTACACACAACTCAAGGTACTTTCATTTTATGCCAAAGTCCAGGTTTTAACCCCAAAGTACTACGTACGTTAAATTCTTTTTAGAAGATCCATTTCTTTCACAAAAGTCACCCGATACCCGTAGTATCAAAATAAGGTGACTAACATTTTAATTAAAACAACTTCCAGACTTTCCTTTTTAAAACATATTAAGACAATAACATGCCTTCCTTTTAGACCAAAACGCTTCTCCTTTTACAGTCAAGTTACCAGTTTAAAACCAATGATAAAACCATTCCTTTGTTTTCATAAAGTCGTTATAACTAACTTCCCATAAAGTCGTTATAACACTTTATGTTCTAAACCAAAACTCTTCAATTCCATTAAGTCTCTTTTCTTTTAAAACAACAACAAGTATTCTTTTAAAACTCAATAATGTACTTTTCAAAACAAGTAACCTATACTTAAAATCAAGTTACTTCTTTTTCCAAAACAAGTCGTTATAAGTCAAGTCTCTTATCTTTCAAGATCAAGTCTCTTAACTTTCAAAATCAAGTCGTTTATAAGTCAAGTCTCTTATCTTTGAAGATCAAGTCTCTTAACTTCTACAATCAATAAACCATTCTTTTACCTACATAAAGTCGTTATAACTAACTTCCCATAAAGCTATTATAACACCCTATGTATTAAACCAACCAAATCACTTAGCACATGTACGTCTACCGTACTACATAGTTCACAACAATCATGCTAGAAAAGATAGGAAGAGGTTCACATACCTCGCGACGATTATCGACAATAAGCAAAATGCTCCACAGTACTGTAACCCTGCTAGCCTTTTCCACTCTTCAAGTAGAATACGCTACTCGAAGTACTGCAACCTATAAAGGCCACAAAACGCCTATCAACTCCTAGATCTCTTCGTAGAGTATTCTAAATACAAGATTCCGTATTCTACAGAAAATTCGGCAGCACCTCCCCCCCCCCCCCCCGCTATCACATAAATCTCCTCCCCTATCCAGGCCCGCTACCAGGCCAACAACTCCCAGGGGATTACACGTCTAACCGGACGTGTTCAATTCTGCTTCACAATAATACTACACAAGTCTACTGTAAGTACAGTCCAATGTAAATACAGTTCAATCCTTTATAATCATCCTTCCAATATAATATACTCAAGTATAACTACTACAACATGTAAAATCCAATTACAATAGGGGGACATAGATCATTACCTCGATAAGCCCAAAATTATCCAAGTTTATAAGTCGATCCAGAGCAACGTTTAGCTCCAATTCCTTACGCTCCAACCCGCTCCAAGCGAATTCTTAGAAGTTTCTAAACAACTTCTCTAAAAACTTCCACCAAGCTAGAAAGATTTTTCTAGTGGTTTCGTTTTGACTATTGGAATAAAGTAGCATTTCCTGCTCCTAGTATTAAAATAACTTTGGAATACTACTGGATACTAGGCCAATGTATTTGGGATTATACAATAATACTCCAAGTATTTTCTTACACAAGAGGAGGGGACGAAACATAGCCTAAAGGAGGGAAATATTTTGCCTTGGAGGCTTTAAGTGTGAGATGATTTAAGTCTTCAACTTAAGGGTATATATAGAAGGATCAAGGGCCATGATCTAAGCAAGTGGGTGGTCAAGATTGGGCCATGTGTGTGGGTCCCACCACACCACATGGCCAACGAATTGGGTGCCAAGTGTTAGGGCCATTTTCGCCAGTTGAGAGCGATGTGGCTAGCCACTTGTCACACCATTTCGCCCACATGGCACACAAGGGGGTGACACGTGTCGCCCCTTTACTCGCCCACAATATTTCGTCCTCGAAAAATATCCAAAATACCAAAATCTCAAAACAAAGCGCCCCACAAAACCGTAGAATTTCTCCGTGGGCCCCACGTAACCATTTCGAAAATAAAATCCCAAAATTCTAATAAAATCCAAGAAGTCCAAATACCAAACTGGGAATCCAATTCCCACTAACGAACCTTTTTCTTCACAAAACCGAAACTTTTCCGAAAAATTCACATCTTTCTTTCATTCCAACATTTCTGTCGTAAACTCATACGTATGTCCTCACATACATACCCTGGAACTACGGGGTGTAACATTCTTCCCCCCTTAGAAACATTCGTCCCGAATGTTCCTTCTAAGTCTCTAAACATACATGCGCCGGTGTAGTCTCCACTACTACACTTACAAAAATCGATCACGCCACCAATGGCTAGAATATAACATGTGCGCAAAACTCAAATCCAAGCCAACGATGAATCTCCTCTAACGTGTATAACAACACTAACTCTCACTCCTGGTCCAAAGGATACTCTTCCGAAACCTAGTAACATGGAGATCAACGACGCCTCCTAAGCCTGGACGACATGCTATCTTATAGCAACCCTACTATTGTACAACCACGCCGAAAGGCCCAAAGTACTTCTCGCTAAGTTGCTCGCTTCCAAAACTCGTCACACCTTCCGGGTGGTACCTTCAAGAAGACCCACCACCAACTCAACTCCAAGTGTTGATGCTTATTATCCGACGGCCGCTGACTCAGCCGCTAACAACCTCATCCGGATAAGCTTCACCCTATCCACATTCTCAATAAACAAGATGTACCCACTATCCGAACCTTGCCAACATCGAACCAATCGATCGGAACCAACACTTCCGCCTATACAAGCCTTCATAAGGCGATATCCGAATCTTGAATTGGTAGCTATTATAATAATACACACTCAACAAGAGGCACATAATCCTTATCGCTACTTCAAATCACAACACCTTTCGAGGGTAAATGCACATCGAGGCTCACTCGAGTTCCTATCCTCGCTCGTAAAACCTCCGCATAAAAAAGAAATAGCCGAAACTGGCTCCACCGCCGCCATAGAAAGTAGGAACCCGTGGCAGCTTTACAACCTCCCCGATACATAACATCTCGCATAACCTCCGCGAGTAAACAGTCCGATCGAAGACAAGATAGCCGACCTCATCACCGACCATCGGGTCGAACGCATCCTCGAACTCGTACGACGGTTACCTAAACTTGGGCCTAGAACCCTCGTGATCCTACCACCTGGCGGGACCACCACAAACTGACCCCATCCTATTCCGGGCTGCGGGTTGACCCGCGATCATGCCTCAATCCGACCCGCTATCGCGCCAAACTCTTGTTCCCCGATCCGGAAAAATCTTACTAACACAAGTCATGAAAGCTACCACTTCCATCTCACACTACCCATGGAATTATCCCATAATACATATCACGCATACCAAGTACTTCGACAAAGACCAACCGTAAAATCATCCACTCAAGGCGGCCATGCATCCAAGGTCCTAACTGTTATAAATTCTAAGGCTCACAATCGTCTCGTCTCCAGACCTACCCTTTCTCAACTACCCATGTTTTCTAATTCACATTTAACACAATGCTACCCGTACATAGCACTTAACACGTATCCACCATAACAACATAACCAAGTCTTTTAAGGGCTAAAGGTATCTCGCAACTACCGCTTTACTTTCTCTTGTCGCTTCTAATCATAATCCTCGCAGGCGCCTAGTTATACAAGGCGATGATCCACCCACCGATCCCGGCGTCGAATCTCTACATCCGTGCTACTGCCTGACAAACTCTCACCAAATGGCCCCGCTGGCCGCAAGCATACAAGTCGCCGGCGCAAGACGACACTCCCCATACGGAGTCTATTGCAATGGCCACAACGCAGGTGGTGACCTCATCCGACTAACACCCCTTCTCCCGAACAATCGAACCCGCGATCGACCCGGGCAGCCGAGTCATCCCTCTTGTATCCTCCTACTTGGACATCCTCCCATCACACGGCCCCGACGGCCACGTATAACAATCTCCCAAACTAGCACGACACTCGAGGATCATCCTCACTTTCTATCCATAAAACTCTAGCGAATCGCAACTCAAGAAATCCCAAGTCTCGCATCATCGGATCTGTGGTGAACCATCGTATCGCCGGAACCACCGGCTCGTCTCGCTCATTCTCACCACCACCTAGCTAGTAATCGCCATTTCTTGAACTCATATCTCGCCCCGGTCGTGGTATCGAGGCTCGTATCGTGGCCTCGTGAGAAATCGCCGCCGCTCTAAACTCTTTGGGGCTAGCGGGCGCCATAAAACTCATCGTCAAGTACTATCTCGTGTAACGACTGTGCCTAAGCCTCGCACTTCTCGTGTTCTACTCGCAGCCTCCTCTCACGCTTGCCCATCTGGGCCCTCGCCTTGCGCGAGGCATAATCGTACATAAGAATACGCCAGGAGTCCAACTTATAACACACTCTAAGGCACGATCTCGAGTGAGAAGAATGGAAACCAATCCTAAATATCTCAGCCTCCCGATTATAGGCGTGGTGCACAACACGATAATCAAGACTTACTAGATACGGTTCAGAGACACTTTCCGAGGATTAATCGCTCGATACCACTTTTGTCACGACCAACCAGGCCCGTGGATCGTGTCTTACCCGGCACCCTAGTGATACAACATCGAGAAAATCAGCGAAATAAAACTAAAACACGAGACAAGTCATAAAGCATAAACCAAAGCAACTAAAACGGTCACCTTCCCGAATATATACATATATATATCAACTCAACAGCTTAAATCCTTTTACAAACCCCGCCACAACAAGATTACTGCACTTCTAAGAATGTAACCATAACTATGACGGACAGTGGTTCCGCCATACCCCTGAATGTACAAGTAACTACACTGACAGGGGACTATACCAAAGATAAGCCTCCGAAGAAACGGAGCTTCCCAAAAAGTTGAATTGTGCTCCTAAGAGCGCGGATGTTACACCCTATGTACCTCTACCGCGCAGATGAACGCACTTCGGGCGAGGTCAAGACAACAGTACCAAGTATGTGAAATCAGAAAATATCAGAATGAAATCATAATAGTCTATATAAAGCAGAGACATGTATGATAACCAAACTACACCCATAATATATAAACAATATGTCAAGTCGTGACTCACGCCTCAAAGTCGCTTACTCAAGTATAACAACGGGTCTCACGCCCACAACTTCAATCATGCCAGTGGAATAACTTCCTCACTGCCGACAGTCTATGATGTAATTACACCAAGTAGTACACATGAACACAAGGTCCCACCTGTGTCATAAGAACCGCATTAACAATATTATACAACCAAACCACGGTCGACACGGCAAGTACGAAAGCCGACTACCAGATACCAAGGCGTCGTGTCACGAGTCGACCGGCAAGTACGAGGGCTAACTACTGTGTACCGCGTCGGTCACGAGACTTCGCCACTACACCGAACGGGCAAGTCAGAGGGCTAACTACTGTGCACCAAGGCCGAATCAGCCACGAGACGGGGCAAGTACGAAAGCCGACCACCAGATACCAAGGTCGATCAGTAAACCTCATGGAGAGCTAGTCCATGGAACAACAATCCTAATAGAACCATACCCGTGCGCCACGCATCGTGTCAGTATGTCCAAAAGGAAACAACAAGACAGCAATCAAAATGGAAGCATACTCTTGGGCCACACATCGTGTAAGTATGTCCATCCATCAAGAATAACATGACCGGCCCTCCATCGAGAGACGCGGTAACATAAGAATACAACACTTGCACAATAAGGCTATCACACGCAAACATAGGCATTTTACACACAACTCAAGGTACTTTCATTTTATGCCAAAGTCCAGGTTTTAACCCCAAAGTACTACGTACGTTAAATTCTTTTTAGAAGATCCATTTCTTTCACAAAAGTCACCCGATACCCGTAGTATCAAAATAAGGTGACTAACATTTTAATTAAAACAACTTCCAGACTTTCCTTTTTAAAACATATTAAGACAATAACATGTCTTCCTTTTAGACCAAAACGCTTCTCCTTTTACAGTCAAGTTACCATTTTTAAAACCAATGATAAAACCATTCCTTTGTTTTCATAAAGTCGTTATAACTAACTTCCCATAAAGCTGTTATAACACTTTATGTTCTAAACCAAAAACTCTTCAATTCCATTAAGTCTCTTTTCTTTTAAAACAACAACAAGTATTCTTTTAAAACCCAATAATGTACTCTTTTCAAAACAAGTAACCTATACTTAAAATCAAGTTACTTCTCTTTTTCCGAAAACAAGTCGTTATAAGTCAAGTCTCTTATCTTTCAAGATCAAGTCTCTTAACTTTCAAAATCAAGTCGTTTATAAGTCAAGTCTCTTATCTTTGAAGATCAAGTCTCTTAACTTCTACAATCAATAAACCATTCTTTTACCTACATAAAGTCGTTATAACTAACTTCCCATAAAGCTATTATAACACCCTATGTATTAAACCAACCAAATCACTTAGCACACGTACGCTCACCGCATCTACATAGTTCACAACAATCATGCTAGAAAAGATAGGAAGAGGTTCACATACCGCGACGATTATCGAATAAGCAAAACGCCCACAAGATCAGAACCGCTAGCCTTTTCCACTCTTCAAGTAGAATACGCTATTCAAGGCATCGCAACCTATAAAGGCCACAAAACGCCTATCAACTCCTAGATCTCTTCAGAGAGTATTCTAAATACAAGATTCGTATTCTACGTAAAAATTCGCAAAGACCTCCCCGCTATCACATAAATCTCCTCCTATCCGGGCCCGCTACTGTGCCAACAACTCCTGTGGGATTACACGCCTAACCGGACGTGTTCAATTCTCGCTTCACAATAATACTACACAAGTTCATCAGAAGTGTCACGACCAACTCGCCCGTGGATCGTGCCTTACCCCGGCACCCTAGTGATACAACATCGAGAAAATCACGAAATAAAAACATGAATACGAATTAAGAGACATGATAAATAAACAAAGCAACCAAAACAGCTTGCCTTCAGATATATACATAAATACCCGAACAGCTTATCCTTTTTATGCATCGCCACAACAAGATTACATGCACTTCTAAGAAGTGATAACAACTATGACGGACAGGCCCCGCCATACCCATGAATGTACAAGAACCTGCTGCACTGTGGTAACATACCAAAGATAAGCCTCCAAGGAACGGAGCTTCCCAACACGCCAAATGTGATCCTATAAGAGGATCGATCGATGTACCTCTACCGCAGATGAACGCAACCCCGGCGAGGTCAAGACAACAGTACCAAGTATGTGAAATCAGAAATATCAGAAATGAAATCATAATAGTCTATATAAAGCAGAGACATGTATGATAACCAAAACTACGCTCACAACATAAAAGCAAATATGTCAAGTCGTGGACTCACGCCTCAAAGTCATCCTCACGCCGTGGAACTCCTTCCTCACCGCCAGCCTCAGGTACAAATCATGTGATACGTATAATGTGTCTCGCCCATCTTATGGACTCAAAGATAGAAACACGTGGAATACATTCTGATGAACCGTAGTCGAGTGAAATACATTCTGATGAACCAGAGTCGAGTGAAGTACATTCCTGATGAACCAGAGTCGAGTGAAATACATTCCCGGATGAACCGATAGTCGAGTGAAATACATTCTGATAAACCTAGTCGAGTGAAATACATTCGGATGAACCTAGAGTCGAGTAGAACACGACTTGCACAACAAGGCTATCACACGTAACATGGTCAAGTTTCATAACAACAAGCATAGGAAAGTTATACACAACTCAAGCGTACTTTCATTTTATGTCAAAGTCCGGATTTTAACCCTAAAGTACTACGACGTTAAATTCCTTTTAAGAGATTCATTCCTTTTCTAAAAGTCACCCGATACAGTAGTATATATAAAAAAATGTGTGACTTATATCTTTTAAGTAAACCAAAACAACTTTCATACTTTCCTTTTTAAGACCAAATTAAGGCAATACCATGCCTTCCTTTGACGCCAAAATCAGTTCACATCGTGCCTTACCCCGCACAGCGATACATACATCGTAGAAAACCGGAAATAAAAACTTTACACATGAAATGAGAGATATAGTAAATAAACAAAGCAACCAAAACGGTTGCCTCTCAAGGCTTGGTATATACATAAACCCGAATGCTTTAATCCTTTTTCAACCCCGCCACAACAAGAGCACTTAAGATATCTGATGACTATGACGGACAGGCCCCGCCATACCGAATGTACAAGAACCTACAACTCAGTGGAACACCTACTAAAGATAAGCCTCCGAGAAACGGAGCTTCAAATGGCCGAATCGTGATCCTATGAGCGAGGATCCACCTCCACGATGTCGCAGATTTAACGCGAGGTCACAACAGTACCAAGTATGTGAAATCAGAATATCAGAAATGAAATCATAATAGTCTATATAAAGCAGAGACATGTATGATGACCAAACTACGATATAACATATAACCGCCATTACATCAAGACAGTGACTCACGCCTCCAAATTATCACTCCGTTCGTGGAATTTCTTCCGTGATTCGCCGCCAGCTTTATGATATAACCATACCAAGGATTATACATGAACACCATGTCCCACTGTGTTATAAAACCGCAGACAAGTATAACTACCGATCCGACCGCATCAATAATACAATGCAACCAAAACACGGCCGTCACGGGCAAGCGCTGAGCCGACCATCGGATATCAGCGTTGGCCACGCACCGACCGGCAAGTACGGTCGACCACGAAACTTCACTATAATCGAATCGTTGCGAGGGTCGACTACCGATACCAAGGCCGAATCACCACGCAGACGGCAGTCGACCACCGTGACAATAAACCTCATGGAGAGCTAGTCCGTGGAATAACACTATCAGCGAGCATACCCGTGGAATTCTCCATCACCGCCAAAGACGCCCAAGTAAGTTCTCAACAAGTCGACCGCCTCTATCGAGACGCAGAATACGTAAATACCACACTTGCACAACAAAGGCTATCATCACAAGATAGGCAAGTTTCACAACAACAAGCATAAAGTTTCACACAACTCAAAGTACTTTCATTTTATGCCAAAGTCCGGTTTTTAACCCCAAAGTACTACATACGTTAAGTTCTTTTAAAAGAGATCCATTACTTTTATAAAAGTCACCCGATACGTAGTATTAGAATGACCAACCCATATTCCTTTTCAAAATCAAGTAACAACATTCTTTCCTAAGTTCCGCTTTGCCTAGTTTCAATTACTCAAGCTTCTCATTTTCAAATGGTTTCATAGTTCATAAACTTAATCACTTGATTCCTTTGTAGAACAATTGAGTAATATATGTCGCACGTGAGAGTAGGTTATTCTTGTTTACAACATTCTTATTACAAAATCATGATCTAGAAAATGTAATATCATTTTGTCTCATCTTAGTTTCTATGCAGATGGAGGTTTCTACCGGTTTTAATACAATTCATCATTATTCAATACATTTTCCTTTATTAACGCCGCAGTCGATACACATTCGATTTCCAAATCAAGAAACATTATCCCTTTAAATAAAATCAAGTACTCATTACTCACGAATGAGGTTTCACACAAAACATCCACATTAAAACAAATAAGTTAAGTCTCTTGTCTTATAAGATCAAGTCTCTTAACTTCTAACATTAGTAAACCATTTTCTTTACCTCTCTTAAGACATTATACCTAACTCCCATAAAGCTAGTATAACTCTCTTTAAAACCTTTTAAAACAAAGTGTTACTCTCCCTTCCAAAACGATTTATAAATCTTTTGAAATACATCAAGTTCTTTATTATAACAAGCCAGTTATAATTCACATCAGTTACCTTTTAAAACCACAAAGTATTTTCTTACCTACATAAAGCTGTTATAACCAACTTCCCATAAAGCCGTTATAACACTTTATGTTTTAAGAACAATCAAACACGCTAACACACGACGCTCACCGTACTACATAGTTCACACATATCATGCTAAGAGATAAGAGGTTCACATACCTCGCGACGAGTGCCGACTACTAGCAAAACGCCCCAAGTACTTCAAACCGTCGGCTACTCCTTAAGCCACGCATCGCACCACACGTAGTACTTCAACCTATAAGGCCACGCGCTTTATTAACATCTAGATCTCATCGCTCCATATTCTACGTAAAATTAAAAGACGCACCTCCCCGCCATAGCGTAAATCTCCTTCATCGGCGGCCACCAAGCCAACCGTGGGGGTTTTTACACGCCTAACCGGACGTGTACAATTCTACTACACAAGAATACTACACAAGTCTGAATACACCTATG
Organism: Przewalskia tangutica; assembly: GCA_029844215.1. NCBI lineage: Eukaryota > Viridiplantae > Streptophyta > Magnoliopsida > Solanales > Solanaceae > Przewalskia > Przewalskia tangutica. Next base: position 80,796,608 of record CM056720.1, on the reverse strand, counting down.
TAATTACAGTTCTTAATTCTTCAGCTTAAGTCAAAAGACATTGCCATAATACTAAGTATAGTTCTATATATAGTATACTTCAACTATATATTCTTACAACATGTAATTTCCAATTACAATAAGGAAAGTAGTGTTTACCTTGATAAGCCCAAAATTATCCGAGTATAATGTCGCTGAACAAGGTTTAGCTCCACCGCGCTCCAAACCACTTCAAACAACCCTTAGAAGTTCTAACCAACTTCTACTCACATACTTCAACCAACTATGAAGATTTCCTGGTTTTGGTTTGAGACTAAAAGGACAAAAGGTAGTATTTCGACTCTACGAAAGAGGTATCTTTGGAATACTACAAGGTATATATTAAGGTATTTTGGGCATTATAACAATACTTGGAGAGTATTTCAATACCACAAAAGTGGTAATTACACGAGAACAACACCCGGGGTGTTCTCGCTTTAGGCTCACAAAGGGAAGGTTTCGCCAAAAGGCCTTCACAAGGGGAGAGGGCTCTTGGACGAGAGTCAACAAGAGGGAGGGAGGGGTTCTCAAGACTTAGGCAAGTGAAGAGTGGATGAAGAAGTCTTCAAAGAGAGGGTATTTATAGCAAAACCAAAGGCCTACCAACGGCCAAGATCAAGCCATGTGCAAGGCAAGTGTAAGGCCAAGATCAAGCCAAGTGCACCCACAAAACACTCCACAAAACACTCCACAAAACAAGCCACAAAGCAAGGCACAAAAGAGGAGCCGGCCAAGCCAAGCCTCCTTGTTGGCCCAACGAGGTGACAAGTGTCACCTCCCGCTGGTCCAAAAATGTTCCGCCGCTCGGAAAAATCCGCAAAAATACTAAATGACATAGCCGGAATTTTCCCAACGTAAGTCGTGGAAACGTTTCGGCCGAAAACGACTCTTCCGCACGTGTACAAATTTCAAACTATGCCTACTTAAGGCTCAAATTGTACACGCACGCACGCATATACACCGGAAATACGGCATAACATTCTCCCTTAGAAACATTCGCCCGAATGTTCCTTCAAGGTCTCAAAACAAACCATAGTCTTCACCGCTATACGTTTAAAAACAATCATGCCACACCGCCACAAAACATACGCTCACTTTTCCCTAACTCGTAGTACTCGTCACGAACACTCGAACTTGTTCTAGTATCCGTACTCACACTTCCAACGCTTATACCAACCGAGTCACTACCTCCAAACTTGGTCATCTCACTAACCTCGATTTCCTAAGGCCATTCCCGCCTTCACGAACTGATTCTCGATCGAACGATCCACGAACTCATACGATGGTCATCTAAACTTGGTCCTAGCACCCTCGACTTACCACCGGGACCACCACCCCAAACCGGGTTTTGACCCGCAATGGTCCTCAACCCGACCCCAATCACGCCAACTCTTGTTCCCGATCCGGAACAATCTTACTAATTCACATCATGAAAGCTACCACTTCCATCTCACACTACCTGGACTTACCCTTTCACTAACTGTGTTTCTAAATCACATTTTAGCACAAAGCTATTCAAACATAACATTAAACACATCAACAACATCAATACAAACAAAACTCTGTAGGTTAAGGATATACTCAAACTAGGCGGTTCAAGGACCGCTAAAATCGAACTCCCACCGCGACTTACCGGCCTTCACGTAACATCCCGCGGCTACGCAAGGTGAAGAACCCGCGAATCGCCTAGTAGCCCATGCTATCCTACTACTCCCGGTGGACGATCTCTTGCCGACGGGCTGCTGGCCGCAAAATAACAATCTCCCGAGTTAGTACGACACTCTCCCTTATGAAGCTTTCCACAACGCCACACCGAGACAAGCGGCAACTCATCCGGCGAGCACTCGCTTCCTGAAAATCTGAAACACAGGAGCCCCGACCGCCTCGAATATCCCGGCGTCCGGGAGGACCACTGCATCGACGAGGTACATAACTAGTTCTGAGGCGGTCCGCCTCGAAAGTCACCAAAGGACCTGCTCGCCTCTTCGACTTTGGTCATTCCGCCGATTTATCCGCCTCACATCCAAGTGTATATGCCAGACGCGGCAATGTCCATGCCCTACCAAGAGCTACACCAACAACTCTCGCAAGGCAATCATCGAGCCTCAGAACATATCGGTGCACTCGATCCTCCATACCGGCATTAACGCGGACGTCGCCAATGAGTCGAACTCCACATTGTACTTCAACCGCACGCCTGCTCGCCAGAACACCAAAAATCTTTACCGAGCCCTCCTCATCCGGGAGGCAAGAAATGTGCAAGAAAGGCCTCGAGAACTCGCTCCATACCTGGAAGTGCATGCTCTCCCGACAGCTCCAAGAATCAAACTACCGATCGCGGTATCACGATTGATGTGAACCTGTGGCCACCGACTCGATCTCCGATGCTCGATCACTTACGATCTCAGAATCGCTTGATGAACTCGCGGATCATCCTCCCGCCACCCATAAAACTCGCGCCTACAACTCGTAAAATCTCGTAGCCTCGAACTATCTCGATCTAGGGTGAACCATCAGCATCGAACCGCCGGCCTATCCTCAAGTTCGCCACAACTCGCCATTAATCGCCTACTCTTGTAACTCATCTCTCCGCCTGCATCGCGGATCGAGGCTCGTGTATCGTGGTCTCGCTTGCTTTACTCGCAGCCTCCTCGCCGCTTTGCCCTTCCGCCCGGTTTTTCGCAGAGGCATAATCGTAAAACGAACACGCCGGAGGGTCCAATCTTATAACACGCCTCTAAGGCACGATCTCGTAATGAGAAGAATGGAAACCAATCCTAAATGTCCTATAGCCTTCGACATAGATGTGTGCACAACACACCGATAATCAAGACTCTACTAGACACGAGACACTTTCCGAGGATTAATCGCTCGATACCACTTGTGACGCCGAAAATCAAAGCCCACATCGTGCCTTACCCCGCACCCTAGCGATACATACATCGAGAAAACCAGCGGAAATAAAAACTTTACACATGAAATGAGAGATATAGTAAATAAACAAAGCAACCAAAACGGTTGCCTTCAGATATACATAAAACACGAGCTTTAACTTTTTCAACCCCGCCACACAAGATTCGCTGCACTTAAGATATACACGACTATGACGACAGGGCCCCGCCATACCCCGAATGTACAAGAACCTACAACTCGGAACACCTACCAAAGATAAGCCTCCGAGAAACGGAGCTTCAACGCTACGAATCGTGATCCTATGAGCGAGGATCCACGCATCGATGTACTCCACCGGTGATTTAACGCAGAGGTCAAGATAACAGTACCAAGTATGTGAAATCAGAATATCAGAAATGAAATCATAATAGTCTATATAAAGCGGAGACATGTATGATGACCAAACTACAAGATATAACATATAACCAGCATATCAAGACAGTGGACTCACGCTCCAAATTATCACTGTGCGTGGAATTTCTTCCTCGCCATAGCTTTATGATATAACCATACCAAGGATTATACATGAACACCATGTCCCACGTGTTATAAAACCGACAGACAAGTATAACTACGATCCGACCGCACCAATAATACAATGCAACCAAACACGGCCGACACGGCAAGTGCGAGAGCCGATCATCGGATACCAAGGCCGGCCACGCACCGACCGGCAAGTACGAGGGTCGACCACCGGGACCAAGGTCAGATTACCGAAACTTCGTCACTATAATCGACCGGGCAAGCGCGAGGGTCGACTACATACCAAGGCCGAATCACCACGAGACGGACCACCGTGACCAAGGCCGAACAAGAATAAACCTCATGGAGAGCTAGTCCATGGAATAACACTATCAGCGAGCATACCCGTGGAATTCTCCATCACCGCCAAAGACGCCCAAGTAAGTTCTCAACAAGTCGACCGCCTCTATCGAGAGACGCCAGAATACGTAAATACCACACTTGCACAACAAAGGCTATCATCACAAGCATAGGCAAGTTTCACAACAACAAGCATAGCAAGTTTCACACAACTCAAAGTACTTTCATTTTATGCCAAAGTCCGGTTTTAACCCCAAAGTACTACATACGTTAAGTTCTTTTAAAAGAGATCCATTACTTTTATAAAAGTCACCCGATACGTAGTATTAGAATGACCAACCCATATTCCTTTTCAAAATCAAGTAACAACATTCTTTTCCTAAGTTCCGCTTGCCTAGTTTCAATTACTCAAGCTTCTCATTTTCAAATGGTTTCATAGTTCATAAACTTAATCACTGATTCCTTTTAGAACAATTGAGTAATATATGTCGACGCGAGAGTAGGTTATTCTTGTTTACAACATTCTTATTACAACCATGATCTAGAAAATGTAATATCATTTTGTCTCATCTTAGTTTCTATGCAGATGGAGGTTTCGTTTTAATACAATTCATCATTATTCAATACATTTTCCTTTATTAACGCCGCATGGTCTGTCGATACACATTCGATTTCCAAATCAAGAAACATTATCCCTTTAAATAAAATCAAGTACTCATTACTCACGAATGAGGTTTCACACAAAACATCCACATTAAAACAAATAAGTTAAGTCTCTTGTCTTATAAGATCAAGTCTCTTAACTTCTAACATTAGTAAACCATTTTCTTTACCTCTTAAGACATTATACCTAACTCCCCATAAAGCTAGTATAACTCTTTTTAAAACCTTTTAAAACAAAGTGTTACTTCCCTTCCAAAACGATTTATAAATCTTTTGAAATACATCAAGTTCTTTATTATAACAAGCCGCTTATAATTCACATCGATTACCTTTTAAAACCACAAAGTATTTTCTTACCTACATAAAGTCGTTATAACCAACTTCCCATAAAGCCGTTATAACACTTTATGTTTTAAGAACAATCAAACACGCTTAACACATGACGCCTACCGTACTACATAGTTCACACATATCATGCTAGAAGAGATAGGAAGAGGTTCACATACCTCGCGACGAGCCGACTACTAGCAAAACGCCCAAGTACTTCAAACCGCATTACTCCTTAAGCCACGTAGATCGCACCACACGTAGTACTTCAACCTATAAGGCCACAGCGCGCTTTATTAACATCTAGATCTCATCGCTCCATATTCTACGTAAAATTCTCCCGCCATAGCGTAAATCTCCTTCTATCGGCGCTACCAAGCCAACCGGGGGGTTTTTACACGCCTAACCTGACGTGTACAATTCTACTACACAAGAATACTACATTTCCATCAAATATTCCTAGTCTCTATGTAATTACGCTTAATTCTTCAGCTTAAGTCAAAAGACATTGCCATAATACTAAGTATAGTTCTATATATAGTATACTTCAACTATATATTCTTACAACATGTAATTTCCAATTACAATAGAAGGACAGAGTGTTTACCTTGATAAGCCCAAAATTATCCGAGTATAATGTCGCGCTAAACAAGGTTTAGCTCAATTCGTGCGCTCCAAACCACTTCAAACAACCCTTAGAAGTTCTAACCAACTTCTACTCACATACTTCAACCAACTATGAAGATTTCCTTAGGGTTTTTTGAGACTAAAGGACAAAAGGTAGTATTGACTCTACGAAAGAGGTATCTTTGGAATACTACAAGGTATATACAGGCTAAGGTATTTTGGGCATTATAATAATACTTGGAGGAGTATTTCAATACCACAAAAGTGGTACCACACGAGAACAACACCCTAAGGGGGTGTTCTCGGCTTTAGGCTCACAAAGGGAAGGTTTCCGCCAAAAGGCTTGAAGGCTCATGGAGGAGAGGGGCTCTTGGACGAGAGTCAACAAGAGGGAGGAGGGGTTCTCAAGACTTAGGCAAGTGAAGAGTGGATGAAGAAGTCTTCAAAGAGAGGGGGTATTTATAGCAAAACCAAAGGCCAACCAATGGCCAAGATCAAGCCATGTGCAAGGCAAGTGTAAGGCCAAGATCAAGCCAAGTGCACCCACAAAACACTCCACAAAACACTCCACAAAACAAGCCACAAAGCAAGGCACAAAGAGGAGCCAATCGGCCAAGCCAAGCCTCCTCTTTGCCCAATGAGGTGACAAGTGTCACCTCCCGCTGGTCCAAAAATGTTCCGCCTAAAAATCCGCAAAAATACTAAATGACATAGCCGGAATTTTCCCAACGTAAGTCAGGAAACGCTTAAAACGACTAGCACTTGTGTACAAATTTCGAAACTATGCCTACTTAAGGCTCAAATTGTACACGTACGCCCTCACGTACATACACTGGAAATACGGGGCATAACACCTTTGGACCAAAATACTTCTCTTTTAAAAGTCAAGTTACCGCATTAAAACAAATGATAAAACCCTTCTTTTGTTTTCATAAAGTCGTTATAACCAACTTCCCATAAAGCTGTTATAACACTTTATGTTTTAAACCATTTTAAGACAACACAATGCCTTTCTTTTCCTAAAGTTCCAGCTTGCCTAATTTCAATTACGCAAGTCTCTTTTTAGAAAAGTTTCATAGTTCAATGTCTTAACCTCTTTTTAAAACAATAGAGTAACATATGCCATAAAGTGAGTAGGTTAATCTTGTTCATAATCAATCTTATTAAGCACCATGATCTAGAAAATGTAATATCATTTTGTCTCATCTTAGCTTCTATGCAGATGAGGTTTCTACCGGGTTTTAATAATACTTAATTATTCAATACATTTTCCTTTATTAACGCCGCAAAGGGTCTATTGATACACATTCCGATTTCCAAATCAAGAAACATTATTCCTTTTAAAACCAAGTACTCATTACTCACGAATGAGGTTTCACACAAAAATCCATATTAATTCATTTAAGTTAAGTCTCTTATCTTATAAGATCCGATCTCTTAACTTTTGAAATTAATAAACCATTCATTTTACCACTTAAGACGTTATACCTAACTTCCCATAAAGCTAGTATAACACTTATGTTTTAAAACAACCAAATACAAGCTTAACACATGTACGCCTACCGTACTACATAGCTCACACATATCATGCTAGAAAAGATAGGAAGAGGTTCACATACCTCGCGACGATTATCGACTAATAGCAAAACGCTCCAAGTACTTCAAACCGTCGGCTACTCCTTAAGCCACGTAGATTGCACCACACGTAGTACTTCAACCTATAGAGGCCACAATGCGCCTCTTAACCTCCTAGATCTCAAAGTAGAATATTCTACGTAAAATTTGGCAAAGACTTCCCCGCAACAACAGAAATCTCCTCTCAATCGAGGCCTGGCTACCAAGCCAACCGTGGGGTTTGCACGTCTAACCGGACGTGTACAATTCTACTACACATTAATGCTACACAAGTCTACTGTAATACAGTCCTATGTAATTACAGTTCAGTTCTCTTATTTAAATTCAGGCTTAAGTCGCAAGACATTGCCGTAAGTATTATTCAGGCTTAAGTCAAAAGACATTGCCGCACAACTATGTTCAATTCTATATATAGTATACTTCAACTATATATTCCAACAACATGTAATTTCCAATTACAATAGAAGGTCAAGAGTGTTTACCTCGATAAGCCCAAAATTATCCGAGTTTATATGCCGATCCTGAGCAAGGTTTAGCTCCTACTCCGTGCGCTCCAACCCGCTCCAAACAACCCTTAGAAGTTCTAACCAACTTCTACTTACCACTTCAGCTACGGGTGAAGATTTACTTAGGGTTTCGTTTTTGTGACTGAGGGAAGTATAATAGTATTTTCTGGGCTTTTGTAAAAGTGTAACCTTGGGAATACTATAAGGTATTTGGGCCAAGGTATTTGGGCATTATAACAATACTAGGAGAGTATTTCTATACCACAAAAAGGGGGGGTATTATATGAAAACAACTAGGCTAGGGGAAGCTCTGCCAAGCTCACCTGGGGAGGGTGTGGTGGACGAAAACAACAAGAGGGAGAGGGAGGGATTTTTCAAGACTTAGACAATTTTTGGATGAATAAGTTCATCAACCTAGAGGGGTATTTATAGGTCAAGAAATGGCCAACCAATGGCCAAGATCTATCCAAGTGTAAGGCAAGTGTAAGGTCAAGATGAAGCCATGTGTTTGTGGGTCCCACTTGCTCATCAACTACACAAAATATCCTACCTAACCCTTGACCACAATTTTTGCACAAAAACGTGCCCACTTTTCCCTTTGGCCGCCCACTTCCTTCCAATGTGAGGGTGACACATGTCACCCTCCCGCTGGTCCAAAATGTTTCGTCTCTGAAAAATCCGCAAAAATTATTAATGACATAGCCGAATTTTCCCTACGAAGTCGTGGAAACGCTTTCGCCGAAAAACGACTCCTTTCGGTACTTGTGCACAAAATTTCATTCTTGCCTAATCTTTAAGGCTCAAATTTATATACGCACGCCTCACGCACATACTCGAAATACGGGTATAACATTCTCCTCCTTAGAAACATTCGTCCCGAATGTTCCTTCTAAGCCTCAAACAAACATACGCGCCAAGATAGTCTTCACTACTATACTTACGAGAACAATCTCGCCACACCGCCACGTAAAACACTGCGCAAATACTTACATCCAAGTCCACGAGGAAACACCTCTAACATCACAAACTTTTGTCACTTTGCCGCGAGGTTCTAGTGTCACCCGGCGACCCAACAAATGGTACCGATCGCACGCGATCCCCGAGGTCTAAAATATACATCCTTCGCACCTTCTCCTTCACAAGAAATGATCATATCTAAGCTCGCAATACATGCTCGCTCTACCCTTACTCGCCGACTCTTCTCTAACACTTGAACTCTTCTAGTATACGCACACACTTGACCAACGCTTCGCTTTCCAACCCTCGAGTCACTACCTCCAAACTTGGTCATCTTACTAACCTCGATTTCTTCTGGCCATTCTCGCCTTCACGGTCCGCTCGTTGAACACATCCACGAACTCATACGATGGTCAACTAAACTTGGGCCTAGCACCCTCGTGACCCTACCACCTGGCGGGACCACCCAGAGCTGACCCCACCTCGAAAACAGGCTGCGGGTTGGCCCGCAACATGGACCCAACCCGACCCACTTAACGCATCACGCTCTTGTTTCCCGATCCGGAACAATCTTACCTATACAAGTCATGAAAGCTACCACTTCCATTTTACACTACCCAAGGAATTATCCCAGAACACATTTATACGTAAACCAAGTATTTCAACAAAGACTAACCGTAAAATCTTTTATTCAAGATGACCTTACCTCTAAGGTCTCAACACGAAATATTCTAAGGTTCACACTTTCCATGCCCCCATACATATCCTTTCAACTAACCATGCTTTCTAACTCATAACCAATAAGAAGGTCATTATATCATGCATACAAATCTCTAGAGGGTTAAGGATATACCTGAATCTACCGCTCCACTCTAATCATAGGCACGCCGCAGGCGATACAGGGGCGCGGCGAACCCGCCATCGATCCCAGAGGTCGCGCTGCCGCCGGTACCTCTCCTATAAGCACAGTCTCTCGTCACATGGCCCTGACGGCCGCAGGTGAAACAAGCACCAGTAAAAAGACGACATTCCCCGGGATGATGTTTGCCACATCGTGTACACTAAGAGGGACATGAATCCTGCTGGCTACCACTCACGCATACCGCGGAACGAAGCCACGAGCTCGACCAGCCTCCCGAATACCCCGAACGCCCCGACGATCGTGGGGACCACTGCATCGTGGAGGTACATAACTAGATCGGCACGAGGCGGTCCGCCTCGAAAGTTACCAAAGGACCCGCTGCTCGCCCTCTTCGCCGATCTCTGGCCATTCCGCGACCTCTTCGTGCCTCACATCCTAGTGCACGAGCTTACGCGGCAATGTCCATGCCCAACAAGAGCTACACCGCACAAGCCTCGCCAAGTAATCGCCCAGTGACGTAGCGTACTCTGTCCTCCATATCCGCTACTACTGGAACATACCGAGCTAATGAGTCGAACTCCACATTGTACTTTCTAACCGCCCGCCCGCCCCGCCTCAACGTCAAAAATTGTTTACCCGAGCCCTCCTCATCTCGCGAGGCAAGAAATGTGCAAGAAATGCCCCGAGAACTCGCCCCAAATCGCTGGAAGTGCATGCTCTTCCCGACAGCTCCCACGAATCAAACTACCAATCGCAGATCACGCGGTGATGCGAACCTAATACCACCGACTCGCTCGAGGCTCGATCACTCTACGATCTCAGAGCCGCTTGATAAACTCGAGGGTCATCTCGCCTCGATCCATAGAACATCAAGGGCTACAACTCGTAAAGTCACGTAGCCTCAAACTGCTCGCCGGTGAACTACGGTGCTACTGGGCCGGAATCGTGATCCGGCCTATCCTCATATTCGCCACGACCGCCAAGAATCGCCATCTCTGTACTTCATCTCATCTCGCTTCCAGCCGTGAGACCGAGGCTCGTGTATCAGAGTCTCAGCAGCATCGCCGCGCTTAAATCGCGGCCGGGCGGCGTCGCGAAACTCGCTGTCGGGCACTGCTCAGTGCAATCGCTCGCGCGCTCGCATTCTCAGATCTCACTAACAGCCTCCTCGATCGCTTTGCCCATCCGGGCTCGGTTTTACGCGAGGCATAATCGTAAAAGAAAGGAATACGTCGAGGGTCCAACTTATCACACGCCTCTAAGGCACGATCTCGTAATGAGAAGAATGGAAACCAATCCTAAATGTCCTATAGCCTCCGATTATAGATGTGGTGCACAACACATCGATAATCAAGACTCTACTAGACACGGTTCGTAGACACTTTCCGAGGACTAATCGCTCGATACCACTTTTGTCACGACCAACCGGCCCGTGATCGTGCCTTACCGGGCACCCTAGTGATACAACATCGAGAAAATCATGGAAATAAAAACATGAACATGAATTAAGAGACATGATAAATAAACAAAGCCAACCAAAACAGCTTGCCTTTCAAGATATATACATAAATACCGAACAGCTTATCCTTTTACGCACTCGCCACAACAAGATTACATGCACTTAAGAAGGATAACAACTATGACGGACAGTGGCCCCGCCATACCCGAATGTACAAGAACCTGCTGACTCGGGGTAACATACCAAAGATAAGCCTCCAAGGAACGAAGCTTCCCAACACGCTGAAATGTGATCCTATAAGCTGGATCGACAATGACGACTCTACTCATGCAGATTTAACGCAGCCAAGGAGGTCGATAACAGTACCAAGTATGTGAAATCAGAAATACTGTAAATGAAATCATAATAGTCTATATAAAGGAGACATGTATGATAACCAAAACTACAGTCACAACATAAAAGCAGTCATGTCAAGTCAGGGACTCACGCCCTCAAAGTCATCCCTCATGCCCGTGGAACTCCTTCCTCACCGCCAGCAGCCTAGGTACAAATCATGTGATACGTATAATGTGTCTCGGCCATCTTATGGACCCAAAGATAGAAACATGTGGAATACATTCTGATGAACCTAGAGTCGAGTGAAATACATTCTGGATGAACCCAGAGTCGAGTGAAGTACATTCCTGATGAACCTAGAGTCGAGTGAAATACATTCGGATGAACCTAGTCGAGTGAAATACATTCTGATGAACCGTAGTCGAGTGAAATACATTCCCGAATGAACCTAGAGTCGAGTGAAATACATTCCTGATGAACCGATAGTCGAGTAGAACACGATTTGCACAACAAGGCTATCACACGTAACATGGTCAAGTTTCATAACAACAAGCATAGGCAAGTTATACACAACTCAAGGTACTTTCATTTTATGTCAAAGTCCGGATTTTAACCCTAAAGTACTACATACGTTAAATTCCTTTTAAGAGATTCATTCCTTTTCTAAAAGTCACCCGATACCCGTAGTATATATAAAAAAACATGTGTGACTTATATCTTTTAAGTAAACCAAAACAACTTTCATACTTTCCTTTTTAAGACCAAATTAAGGCAATACCATGCCTTCCTTTGGACCAAAATACTTCTCTTTTAAAAGTCAAGTTACCGCATTAAAACAAATGATAAAACCCTTCTTTTGTTTTCATAAAGTCGTTATAACCAACTTCCCATAAAGTCATATAACACTTTATGTTTTAAACCATTTTAAGACAACACAATGCCTTTCTTTTCCCTAAAAGTTCCAGTTTGCCTAATTTCAATTACGCAAGTCTCTTTTTAGAAAAGTTTCATAGTTCAATGTCTTAACCTCTTTTTAAAACAATAGAGTAACATATGCCATAGGTGAGTAGGTTAATCTTGTTCATAATCAATCTTATTAAGCAACCATGATCTAGAAAATGTAATATCATTTTGTCTCATCTTAGCTTCTATGCAGATGGAGGTTTCTACTGGTTTTAATAATACTTAATTATTCAATACATTTTCCTTTATTAACGCTGCAGTGGTCTATTGATACACATTCTGATTTCCGAAATCAGTAAAACATTATTCCTTTTAAAAACCAAGTACTCATTACTCACGAATGAGGTTTCACACAAAATCCATATTAATTCATTTAAGTTAAGTCTCTTATCTTATAAGATCCATTTCTTAACTTTTGAAATTAATAAACCATTCATTTTACCACCCTTAAGACGTTATACCTAACTTCCCATAAAGCTAGTATAACACTTATGTTTTAAAACAACCAAATACAGTTAACACATGTACGCCTACCGTACTACATAGCTCACACATATCATGCTAGAAAAGATAGGAAGAGGTTCACATACCTCGCGACGATTATCGACTAATAGCAAAACGCTCCAAGTACTTCAAACCGCTTCTACTCCTTAAGCCAGGTAGATTTCACCACACGTAGTACTTCAACCTATATAGCCAAAAAGGCGCCTATTAACATCCTAGATCTAAACTTAGAATTTTCTACGTAAAATTAAGACCTCCCGCAACAGCGTAAATCTCCTCTATCGAGGCCGGCTACCAAGCCAACCAGGGGGGGGGTTTGCACGTCTAACCGGACGTGTACAATTCTACTACACATTAATGCTACACAAGTTCATCAGAATACACCTATGTAATTACAGCTTCTCTTATTTAAATTCAGCTTAAGTCGCAAGACATTGCCGTAAGTATTATTCAGCTTAAGTCAAAAGACATTGCCGCACAACTATGTTCAATTCTATATATAGTATACTTCAACTATATATTCCAACAACATGTAATTTCCAATTACAATAGAAGGTCAAGAGTGTTTACCTCGATAAGCCCAAAATTATCCGAGTTTATATCGATCCCGAGCAAGGTTTAGCTCCTACTCCGCGCTCCAACTCCGCCTCCAAACAACCCTTAGAAGTTCTAACCAACTTCTACTTAACACTTCAACTACGGTGAAGATTTACTTAGGGTTTCGTTTTTGTGACTGAGGGAAGTATAATAGTATTATCTGGGCTTTTGTAAAAGTGTAACCTTGGGAATACTATAAGTTATTTGGGCCAAGGTAGTTGGGCATTATAACAATCCTAGGAGAGTATTTCTATACCACAATAAGGGCGGGTAGTATACGAAAGCAACTAGGCTAGGGGGGGGAAGCTCTCGGCCAAGCTCACTCAAGGGGGAGGGGGTGTGGTGGACGAAAACAACAAGAGGGAGGGATTTTTCAAGACTTAGACAATTTTTGGATGAATAAGTTCATCAACCTAGAGGGGTATTTATAGGTCAAGAAATGGCCAACCAATGGCCAAGATCTATCCAAGTGTAAGGCAAGTGTAAGGTCAAGATGAAGCCATGTGTTTGTGGGTCCCACTTGCTCATCAACTACACAAAATATCCTACCTAACCCTTGACCACAATTTTTGCACAAAAAACGTGCCCACTTTTCCCTTTGGCCGTCCACTTCCTTCCAATGTGAGGGTGACACATGTCACCCTCCCGTTGGTCCAAAATGTTTCGTCTCTCAGAAAAATACGCAAAAATTATTAATAACATAGCCGGAATTTTCCCTACGAAAGCTGTGGAAACGTTTCGTCGAAAAACGACTCCTTTCGGTACTTGTGCACAAAATTTCATTCTTGCCTAATCTTTAAGGCTCAAATTTATATACGTACGCCCTCACGTACATACCCTGGAAATACGGGGTATAACAGTAAGTACAGTCCAATGTAAATACAGTTCAATCCTTTATAATCATCCTTCCAATATAATATACTCAAGTATAACTACTACAACATGTAAAATCCAATTACAATAGGGGGACATAGATCATTACCTCGATAAGCCCAAAATTATCCAAGTTTATAAGTCGATCCAGAGCAACGTTTAGCTCCAATTCCTTACGCTCCAACCCGCTCCAAGCGACCCTTAGAAGTTTCTAAACAACTTCTCTAAAAACTTCCACCAAGCTAGGAAGATTTTTCTAGGGTTTCGTTTTGCGATTATTGGAATAAAGTAGCATTTCCGGACTCCTAGTATTAAAATAACTTTGGAATACTACTAGGGATACTAGGCCAATGTATTTGGGATTATACAATAATACTCCAAGTATTTTCTTACACAAGAGGGGAGGGGGACGAAACATAGCCTAAAGGGAGGGAAATATTTTGCCTTGGAGGCTTTAAGTGTGAGATGATTTAAGTCTTCAACTTAAGGGGTATATATAGAAGGATCAAGGGCCATGATCTAAGCAAGTGGGTGGTCAAGATTGGGCCATGTGTGTGTGGGTCCCACCACACCACATGGCCAACGAATTGGGTGCCAAGTGTTAGGGCCATTTTCGGCCAAGTGAGTAGGTGACAAGTGGCTAGCCACTTGTCACACCATTTCGGTCCACATGGCCACACAAGGGGGGGTGACACGTGTCGCCCCTTACTCGTCCACAATATTTCGTCCTCCAAAAATATCCAAAATATCGAAAATCTCAAAACAAAGCGGGCCCCACAAAACCGTAAATTTCTCCCGTGGGCCCCACGTAACCATTTCTGAAAATAAAATCCCAAAATTATAATAAAATCCAAGAAGTCCAAATACCAAATCTGGGAATCCAATTCCCACTAACGAACCTTTTTCTTCACAAAAACCGGAAACTTTTCCGTCGAAAATTCACATCTTTCTTTCATTCCAACATTTCTGTCGTAAACTTGTATGTATGTCCTCACATACATACCCTGTAACTACGGGGTGTAACACATGTAATCCCCTTTGATTGTTGTTTTGATTGTGCCTTATGTGAGGCTTGATTGTTGTTGAATTTGGGCCTTGGAAAAGGTGGAAAAGTACGTATTTATAGGGGAAGTGCTGCCCAAATTTCAATAGAAAAAGGAGAACATTTACTTGGTGTTAACCTGCTTTAGTGAGAACGTGTTGATATGCGTGTTATTGTCGTTATAGGTTGAAGTACATTGAGATGTATTCAAGATTGTATAGTTGGTTAGTCGCGATGGATTTATGGACTTAGTATTGGATTACGAAGAATTGGAATTTGATAATATGGGGTACGCCGAGAATTTCACAATTTCGTGGAGCCGTTCAATTTTAAGATATTTTGGAATTATCTAGATATTTTATCAAAGGGAATTTCCGGCCAATGGGAGGTTGGCACATGACACTCCTCCACTTGTCTTGTAAAGACAAATATCTATATTAGAGATAGAGATTGAAGACTTAGCCATTTATTTCATTTCTCACAATTTTCATCTTCCAAACTTTCTCTTCTCTCCTCTCCTTGCCTTGAGTCACGAAAATCCATGGAAATTCCAAGAACAAGGGTTGACTATTATAAAAGATTAAGAACACTAATCAAGTTCTAAGACAAGTTAACTCTTCAAGTACTCCAAAAATCTATGTTGGCCGAAATCGGGGTTGAAAACCCTAGCTTGTTCATCGACTTTTTGGAGGTAAAACGTGAAGGGAAGTTGGTTATAAGGTTGTAGTGGATACATGGGAGTGATTTAATCTTGAAGAAGTGGAGCAAAACGAAAACTGCGGGCCAAAGTTAAGCGGACTGCCTTGGACGTTTTTGGCTTAAAAAAGGGTAAAAATTCTTCCTTCTCTTGAATTAATTGGATATTACTTGTTGTTATAATTTATAGACGAGCTTTTGCTAAAAAGAATGAAGAATAAAAAGTGTATGGACAAAGTTTTAGGTGTTGGCCAAGAGTTGACAATTTCGGGTATTGATTTCGTTGGCTTTAATTGTTGTTATTAACGTCACCTATTGCATGTTAAAAATGGAATAATATTGTTGTAGATAAGTTGTTATACCATATATAGAAGTGTTGGAACTTGAAGTGGAATAAAATGGATTAAGGAAAGAGTTATCGGGTTGTAGTTGTTGGCCGTGGAATCTATAAAACTGTTGGATATTGTCGTGCAGCTTTTATGGACTGTTTTGTGGCGTGTATATTCTGGAAATTCAGTTTTCAACATGCATGATTAATGTGGTAAAATTTCTAATGAATTTCCTAAGGAATAAGGGTGTAAAAGGGTGTTAAAAGTCTTCACATTTTACCCTTATTGTTGATGGAATTGTGGACAGTTTTTATGGAATGTTTTGTATAGATTAAGTAGCCGAATTTTACACGTCAAGTAGGCATGTAATCCCCTTTGATTGCTATTTTGATTCTGCCATAAATTGGGCTTGATTGTTGTTGAATTTGGGCCTTGGAAAAGGTGGAAAAGTACGTATTTATAGGGGAAGTGCTGCCAAAATTTCCATAGAAAAAGGAGAACATTTACTGGTGTTAACCTGCTTTAGTGAAAACGTGTTGATATGCGTGTTATTGTCGTTTTAGATTGAAGTACATTGAGACGTATTCTAGATTGTATAGTTGGTTAGTCGCAAAAAATATATGTGAACTATCATTTCTTCTTCCAGCATGATTCCTTGTTATAAAGGGAGGGAATCCTACTCCTTAATGATGTACTTAATTAATAGTACTTTTGTTACACCCTGTAATACCAGGGCTACTAATTGAGAACGTGATTAAGGATTTAAGATTTGAATTTCGGAAGGAAAGAATTATTACATTTTCTTAAGGAAAATTCGAAAAAATGTGGCGACGGAAAAATTATTAACTTGTAATTGGATTTATGAACTTAGTATTGGATTACGAAGAATTGGAATTGATAATCTGGGGTCCGCCGAGAATTTCCCAATTTCGTGGAGCCCTTCGATTTTAAGATATTTTGGAATTATCAAGCTATTTTATCAAGAGGGAATTTCCGGCCAATGGGAGGTTGACACATGGCACTCCTCCACTTGTCTTACAAAGACAAATATCTATATTAGAGATAGAGATTGAAGACTTAGCCATTTATTTCATTTCTCACAATTTTCATCTTCCAAACTTTCTCTTCTCTCCTCTCCTTTCCTTGAGTCACGAAAATCCATGGAAATTCCAAGAACAATGGTTGATTATTATAAAAGATTAAGAACACTAATCAAGTTCTAAGAAAATTTAACTCTCCAAGTACTCCAAAAATCTATGTTGGCCGAAATCGGGGTTGAAAACCCTAGCTTGTTCATCGACTTTTTGGAGGTAAAACATGAAGGGAAGTTGGTTATAAGGTTGTAGTGGATACATGGGAGTGATTGAATCTTGAAGAAGTGGAGCAAAACGAAAAATGCGGGCCAAAGTTAAGCGGACTACCTTGGACGTTTTTGGCTTAAAAAAGGGTAAAAATTCTTCCTTCTCTTGAATTAATAGGATAATACATGTTGTTATAATGTATCGACGAGCATGTGCTAAAAACAATGAAGAATAAAAAGTGTATGGACAAATTTTTGGGTGTTGGCCAAGAGTTGACAATTTCGGGTATTGATTTCGTTGGCTTTAATTGTTGTTATTAACGTCACCTATTTCATGTTAAAAATGGAATAATATTGATGTAGAGAAGTTGTTATACCATATATAGAAGTGTTGGAACTTGAAGTGGAATAAAATGGATTAAGGAAAGAGTTATCGGGTTGTAGTTGTTGGCCGTGGAATCTATAAAACTGTTGGATATTGTCGTGCAGTTTTTATGGACTGTTTTGTGGCGTGTATATGCTGGAAATTCAGTTGTCAACATGCATGATTAATGTGGTAAAATTTCTAATGAATTTCCTAAGGAATAAGGGTGTAAAAGGGTGTTAAAAGGCTTCACATTTTACCCTTATTGTTGATGGAATTGTGGACTGTTTTTATGGACTGTTTTGTATAGATTAAGTGGCCGAATTTTACACTTCAAGTAGGCATGTAATCCCCTTTGATTGATGTTTTGATTGTGCCTTAAATGGAGCTTGATTGTTGTTGAATTTGGGCCTTGGAAAAGGTGGAAAAGTACGTATTTATAGGGGAAGTGCTGCCCAAATTTCCATAGAAAAAGGAGAACATTTACTTGGTGTTAACCTGCTTTAGTGAAAACGTGTTGATATGCGTGTTATTGTCGTTATAGGTTGAGGTACATTGATATGTATTCTAGATTGTATAGTTGGTTAGTCGCGAAAAATATATGTGAACTATCCTTTCTTCTTCTAGCATGATTCCTTTTTATAAAGGGAGTGAATCCTACTCCTTAATGATGTACTTCATTAATAATACTTTTGTTAGACCCTGTAATACTAGGGCTACTAATTGAGAACGAGATTAAGGAATTAATATTTGAATTATAGAAGGAAAGAATTATTACATTTTCTTAAGGAAAATTCGAAAAAATGTGGCGACGGAAAAATTATTAACTTGGAGTTTAGTACTTCTAATTGGATTTATGGACTTAGTATTGGATTACGAAGAATTGGAATTTGATAATATGGGGTCCGCCGAGAATTTCACAATTTCATGGAGCCCTTCGATTTTAAGATATTTTGGAATTATCTAGATATTTTATCAAGAGGGAATTTCTGGCCAATGGGAGGTTGACACATGGCACTCCTCCACTTGTATTGCAAAGACAAATATCTATATTAGAGATAGAGATTAAAGACTTAGCCAATTATTTCATTTCTCACAATTTTCATCTTCCAAACTTTCTCTTCTCTCCTCTCCTTTCCTTGAGTCACGAAAATCCATGGAAATTCCAAGAACAAGGGTTGATTATTACAAAAGATTAAGAACACTAATCAAGTTCTAAGACAAGTTAACTCTCCAAGTACTCCAAAAATCTATGTTGGCCGAAATCGGGGTTGAAAACCCTAGCTTGTTCATCTACCTTTTGGAGGTAAAACGTGAAGGGAAGTTGGTTATATGGTTGTAGTGGATACATGGGAGTGATTGAATCTTGAAGAAGTGGAGCAAAACGAAAACTGCGGGCCAAAGTTAAGCGGACTGCCTTGGACGTTTTTGGCTTAAAAAAGGGTAAAAATTCTTCCTTCTCTTGAATTAATTGGATATTACTTGTTGTTATAATGTATGGACGAGCTTGTGCTAAAAATAATGAAGAATAAAAAGTGTATGGACAAATTTTTGGGTGTTGGCCAAGAGTTGACAATTTCGGGTATTGATTTCTTTGGGTTTAATTGTTGTTATTAACGTCACCTATTTCATGTTAAAAATGGAATAATATTGTTGTAGAGAAGTTGTTATACCATATATAGAAGTGTTGGAACTTGAAGTGGAATAAAATGGATTAAGGAAAAAGTTATCGGGTTGTAGTTGTTGGCCGTGGAATCTATAAAACTGTTGGATATTGTCGTGCAGTTTTTATGGACTGTTTTGTGGCGTGTATATGCTGGAAATTCAGTTGTCAACATGCATGATTAATGTGGTAAAATTTCTAATGAATTTCCTAAGGAATAAGGGTGTAAAAGGGTGTTAAAATGCTTCACATTTTACCCTTATTGTTGATGGAATTGTGGACTGTTTTTATGGACTGTTTTGTATAGATTAAGTGGCCGAATTTTACACTTCAAGTAGGCATGTAATCCCCTTTGATTGCTGTTTTGATTGTGCCTTAAATGGGGCATGATTGTTGTTGAATTTGGGCCTTGGAAAAGGTGGAAAAGTACGTATTTATAGGGGAAGTGCTGCCCAAATTTCCATAGAAAAAGGAGAACATTTACTTGGTGTTAACCTGCTTTAGTGAAAACGTGTTGATATGCGTGTTATTGTCGTTATAGGTTGAAGTAAATTGAGACGTATTCTAGATTGTATAGTTGGTTAGTCGCGAAAAATATATGTGAACTATCATTTCTTCTTCTAGCATGATTCCTTGTTATAAAGGGAGTGAATCCTACTCCTTAATGATGTACTTCATTAATAGTACTTTTGTTACACCCTGTAATACTAGGGTTACTAATTGAGAACGTGATTAAGGAATTAAGATTTGAATTTTAGAAGGAAAGAATTATTACATTTTCTTAAGGAAAATTCGAAAAAATGTGGCGACAGAAAAATTATTAACTTGGAATTTAATACTTCTAATTGGATTTATGGACTTAGTATTGGATTACGAAGAATTGGAATTTGATAATATGGGGTCCGCCGAGAATTTCACAATTTCGTGGAGCCCTTCGATTTTAAGATATTTTGGAATTATCTAGATATTTTATCAAGAGGGAATTTCTGGGTGTAACACCTTACAATCCTTAACAACTGGGGTCCAATACTCAAAGGTAAACTCAAAATCCTTCCAACACATGTTTGCCAACTTATCTATCCTCTAGAATTTACGGGGTGTAACATTCTTCCCCCCTTAGAAACATTCGTCCCGAATGTTCCTTCTAAGTCTTCAGAACACATGCGCCGGTATAGTCTTCACTACTATACCTACCAAAACTCATTTATGCCTCTCATGGCCATAATATAGAAATCACGCATCTCCAAATTCCAAATTTAACGGAAATCACCTCTAACGTGCAAACATCACTATTTTCTCCTCCCTTGGTCTAAAGGATACTCTCCTTACTCTGGCGCACCTTCCTTGTACACTCACACCTCTCTAGTACACGCCCACAATTCAACATCGCTTCATTTCTACCACCTTGAGTCACTACTCCAACTCGTCCATCTTACTAATCCACGTCATGGAAGCTACCACTTCCATCGCAAACTACCCATGGAATCATCACACAAAACTCCATGTATACCATACACTCCGACAAGGATTAACAGTAAAGGCTTCTACCCAAGACGGCCTTACATCTAAGGTCTCAAAATTTTTCTCATTCCCAAACTTACCCTCTTTAATAACCATGCTTCCAAAACACATTATATACACAAAGCTACCCGAACATAGCACTCAACACATCACCACAACATCAAAGCATACAATACTCTGAGGTTAAGAACATACCAGAACTATTGCTTCACTTCCTTCTTGTCGTTCTACTCATGTTCTTTCGACGACGCACAAAGGAGGAGGTGAATCGCCCATCGATCCCGAAGGCTGAATCTCAACCTCCGCGCTATCTCTCGGTGGACAATTCCTTGCAAAATGGCGGTGGCCGCATGTAAAAGCAGATTCCCTATTAGCACGACACTCCCCATCGTGGAGCCTACCACAATGGTCACAACGAGGTAAGGGTGGTCCCATCCGACTAACATCCACGATCCCCAAAACTCAAACTGGAGCCCCGACCGCTCCGAATTTTCGAACGCCCCGACGATCGAGTGGAGCACTCCGTCGGGCGAGGCGCATAACTAACTCGCCACGAGGTTTGCCGCCCAAGGTCACCAAAGGACCTCGCCGCCTTGGCCCTACTCTGCTGATCTTGGTCATTCCGTCGACTTACGCGCCTCACATCCAAGTGCATGAGCTGCGTGCGGGCAATGTCCATGCCCGGTGAAGAGCTACTCGAGCAACTCTCGCCAAATAGTCATCAAGCCTGTGACATAGCGGTGCACTCGTCCTCCATGTCGGCTACTAACGCGGGACGTCTGAGCTAGTGAGTTAAACTCCACGTTGTACTCAACCGTGCGCGCTCGCCTCAACATCAAAAATCTGCCCGAGTCCTCCTCGTGGAGGCAAGAAATGTGCAAGAAATGCCTCAGAACTCGTCCCATCTCTGGAAGTGCATGCCCTCCCGGGACAGCTCACGAATCAAACGATCGCGGTATCACGCACCGACGCGAACCTAGGACCACCGACTCGGTCTCCGATGCCTCGATCACTCTCATGATCGTCAGGCTTCGGATGAACTCCTGCGGATCATCCTCGTGCCTCGACCGTAGAACTCGCGGGCCACAACTCGAAAGTCCCGCGACCTCAAACTATCCGATCTCGGGTGAACCATCGGTGCTCGAACCGCTGCGGCCGGCTATCTCGTGTTCGCCACAACCACGCCAATAATCGCCAACTCTGTAACCCATCTCTCGCTCCGCATCGGGGTGGAGGCTCAGTCTTGTGGTCTCGTGAGACTGCCGCCGCTTCTACTCGCAGCCTCCTCCTGCCGCCTTGCCCTTCGGGCCTGGTTGCCTTTCGCAGAGGCATAATCGTAAAACGAAACACGCCGAGGGTCCAACTTACAACACATTTCTAAGGCACGATCTCGAATGAGAAGAATAGAAACCAATCCTAAATGTCTCAGACCTCACGATTATAGATGTGGTGCACAACACATCGATAATCAAGACTCTACTTAGACACGGTCGTAGACACTTTCCGAGGACTAATCGCTCGATACCACTTCTCACACGACGGTGCCTTACCCGCACCCAAGTAGTCAAACAACATCGAGAAAATCAGCGAAATTAAAAACTCATACATGATAACCAATGAAAAGAGAACAAAGCAGGCTAAGCGGTTACCTTTTCGAAAAATAACTAACACTGAATGAGCCATAATCCCCGCCACATCGCATTACTATGCACCTCTAAGAATTTTTATAACATCTCGACGGGGCGTGGCCGCCATACCTCGAATGTACAAAAAGTTCTACAACTTCAGGGAACCGTACCAAGTGACAAAGTCTCCGAAGGAATGGAGCTTTCTGAGAACTGAACAGCGATCCAAAGGGTGCGGATCAACAAGCGATGTATCTCAACCTGCGGCATGAACGCAGACCGAAAGTCGATAACAAAAGTACCGAGTATGCGAAACAGAAAAAAAATACTGTAAATGAAATCATAATAGTCTATAAGGAAAACAGGAGACATGTATGATAACCAAACTACAGTACACCACGTATATACAGTTCAGTCAAATCAAATCACATCAAGTCAGGGACTCACGCCCGAAAGATCATTACTCAAAGTGGACGCATACACGTGGGCTACCCAACGTGTCGATATGTCCAACACAATAACAATATAGTACTCACGTGGACGATACTCGTGGCTACCCAACGTGTCGGTATGTCCCAACCAATAACAAGATAATACTCACCGTGGACGATACTGTGGGCTACCCAACGGGTCAGTATGTCCAAACAAATGCCCGATAATACTCACACTGGACGCATACTCGTCGGCTACCCAACTTGTAAGTATGTACAAACAAATACAAGAATAATACTCACTGTGGACGCATACTCGTGGGCTACCCAACGTGTCAGTATGTCCAAACCAGTTTACAAGATAACACCCCTAATGGAAGCATACCCGTGGGCTACCCAACGTGTCGATATGTCCCAAAGGATCAATATAGTGGAAGCATACCCGTGGGCTACCCAACGTGTCGATATGTCCATCATACCACCCGATATCCGGCCCTCCGTCGAGAGACTCGGTAGCACAAAGTCAAACACTTGCACAACAACAAAACTATCACCACAAGCACAGGCAAGTTACACACAACTCAAAGTACCTTCGTTTAAGTCGACAAACCGGGTTCCAACCCCAAAATACTACATTCTTTCCTACCTTCAAAGACCTCTCTTTACGTAGAAACCATACGATACTATCACAATAGTATCACACATTCATGTTTAGAACACGTACTTCAAACACAATTAACATAACGTCAAGTATACTTTTTAAAAGTCCAAGTAATTAACTCCTTTAAGGTCAAGTATTCCTACCTTTTAAAACCAAGTCATTTACTTTTCCCCTAAGAAAAGTTCGATATTTGAAACAAGTGATTTATACTTTCAAACTCAAGTTACTTCTCTTTTCCAAAATCCAGTACATTATCCTTTACAATCCATTAAGTTCATTCTTTGGAATTTTAAGAAAAACCAGAACTTGTTGTCAATGATTCTCATTTAAGCAGCCATGATCTAGGAAATGTAATATCATTTTGTCTCATCTTAGTTTCTATGCAGATGGAGGTTTCTACTGGTTTTAGTATAATCAATTAGTCGAAACCATTTCCTTTATTAGCTAAGATGGTGTGTTCGATACTTGTTCCCACTTTCGAAATCCATTTCACATTCTTAGGCCGTTATACCTAACTTCCCATAAAGCTAGTATAACTCTTAAGTTTTCAAAAACCAAGTATTACTCATTACTCACGAATGAGGTTTTACAACTTTTGAATACATTACAAAACTTTCACAATTCTAAGTTAAGTCTCTTATCTTACAAGATCAAGTCTCTTAACTTCTACCAATCAACAACCGTTCTTTTACTCACATAAAGTTGTTATAACTGACTTCCCATAAAGCCGTTATAACCCCTTTATGTTTTAAACCAACCAATTACCACATAAACATTTATGAGACCAAGAGGGCTCATTCTTTAAGCACCGAGTGCCCATTACTGACTGGATAAGACTTACTACTCTTACACCTAACGGCCCTTTACACTTCATAACAAGTCAAGACACAATTTGGAAAATCAATTTCCTTTAACACACGTAAGGCCAACCGCACTATATATTTCACAAATAGTCATGTCAAGAGGATAGGAAGAATCACATACCTCGCGACGATTGTCGACACTAAGCAAAATGCTCTCAAGACTATCTCCTAAGAAGAATATGCTACACGTAGTACTTCAATCCTATAAGGGCCATAAAACGCCTATCAAACTCTAGTTTCAACGTAGAGTAAACTAAGTACAAGGCCCCTACATTCTACGGAAATTGATGTAACTTCCTTTGTTTCTATTAACTTGCCACCTTCACAAGGCCGAAATCAACAAGGCTACAAGATCCAAATCTAAGCCAACTTAACTATAACAAATTTCAGCTCACAAATCTATACAAACTTAACTATAACAGCCTCGTGCTCACAAATCTATTCAAACTCTAAATATAATAACCTCAGGCTCACAGATCTATACTACTATCACAAGTAAAAACTCAAATCCAAGAGGAAGGAAACTTTTACCTTTGGAAAAGCCCACAAGCCCTTTTCTTCCACTTCCTTTCCACAAACTCGCCCACCGTTGCTTCCCACAAGTTCACCAACACCTTTTTCCTCCTTGCCGCCGCCCAACAGCTTCCCTAAGGCCAGTTTCTCAAAAACCTAGAGAGAAGGGAGAGGGTTTTCTCTTGGGAGGTTTGAATGAAATGGCCAAGTCTTCCAAGACTTGGCCCTAAAATAGGCTTCTATCTGGTCAAAGGATGGGAGGACACTTGTCACCTCCCATAGGCTCCTTATAAAAATATCCCTGAATTTTCTCCTTTACCCGCAGAAAATCCCGCCTCGGCGCCGCGGCGCTAACACTTCAGAAAATAATTGCACGCTGCGGCGCCGCGGTCTCATTCGGCCATGGGCGCTCAACACCTGGGCAGACACTCAAGATAATCGGCGCTGCCTCGCTCTCCGTGGCCGCGGCTGAACCCCCGAATCAAGTCATCGCTTACTGATCGCGCCAAACTTGAAACTTCCATAACTTTTGACTCCGATGTCCAATCGACGAACGGTTGGTTGCGTTGGGACCTAGATTCAACGGACTACACACTAGGCCTTTTAAACACCTTACAATCCTTAACAACTGGGGTCCAATACTCAAAGGTAAACTCAAAATCCTTCCAACACATGTTTGCCAACTTATCTATCCTCTAGAATTTACGGGGTGTAACATTCTTCCCCCCTTAGAAACATTCGTCCCGAATGTTCCTTCTAAGTCTTCAGAACACATGCGCCGGTATAGTCTTCACTACTATACCTACCAAAACTCATTTATGCCTCTCATGGCCATAATATAGAAATCACGCATCTCCAAATTCCAGCTAACGGGGAAATCACCTCTAACGTGCAAACATCACTATTTTCTCCTCCCTTGGTCTAAAGGATACTCTCCTTACTCGGCGTACCTTCCTTGTACACTCACACCCCTCTCTAGTACACGTTCCACAATTCAGTCACTGCTTCCGTTTCTACCACCTTGGAGTCACTACCTCCAACTCGTCCATCTTACTAATCCACGTCATGGAAGCTACCACTTCCATCGCAAACTACCCATGGAATCATCACACAAAACTCCATGTATACCATACACTCCGACAAGGATTAACAGTAAAGGCTTCTACCCAAGACGGCCTTACATCTAAGGTCTCAAAATTTTTCTCATTCCCAAACTTACCCTCTTTATAACCATGCTTCCAAATCACATTATATACACAAAGCTACCCGAACATAGCACTCAACACATCACCACAACATCAAAGCATACAATACTCTGTAGGTTAAGAACATACTGTAACTATTGCTTCACTTCCTTCTTGTCGCTCTACTCATGTTCTTTCCTAAGACGACGCACAAAAGGAGGAGGTGAATCGTCCATCGATCCCGGCGTGAATCTCAACCTCCGCGCTATCTCGTGGGACAATTCCTTGCAAAATGGCCCGGTGGCCGCATGTAAAACAGATTCCCTATTAGCACGACACTCCCATCGCGAGCCTACCACAATGGTCACAACGAGGTAAGGTGGTCCCATCCGACTAACATCCCCGATCCCCAAAAACCAAACCTTGGAGCCCGACCGCCTCCGAATTTTTCGAACGCCCCGACGATCGAGGTGGAGCACTCCGTCGGGCGGAGGCGCATAACTAACTCGCCCCGAGGCCGCTCGCCCGAAGGTCACCAAAGGACCTCGCCTTGGCCCTACTCTGCGATCTTGGTCATTCCGCCGACTCCTACGTGCCTCACATCCAAGTGCATGAGCTCGCACGGGCAATGTCCATGCCGGTGAAGAGCTACTCGAGCAACTCTTCGCCAAATAGTCATCAAGCCGTGACATAGCGGTGCACTCGTCCTCCATGTCGGCTACTAACGCGGGGGCGTCTGAGCTAGTGAGTTAAACTCCACGTTGTACTCTGACACGCCGCTCGCCTCAACATCAAAAACTGCCGGCCCGAGTCCTCATATCCGAGGCAAGAAATGCAAGAAATGCCTCCGAGAACTCGCCCCATCTCTGGAAGTGCATGCCTCCCGGGACAGCTCCCACGAATCAAACGATCGGCCGCGGTATCACGCAGCCGATGCGAACCTAGGACCACCGACTCGGTCTCCGATGCTCGATCACTCTCGCGATCCGTCAGAATCGCTTCGGATGAACTCGCGGATCATCCTCGTGCCTCGACCGTAGAACTCTGGCGCCACAACTCGTAAAGTCCCGCAGCCTCAAACTATCCGATCTCGGGTGAACCATGGTGCATCGAACTGCGTCCGGCCCACTTTATCCTCGTGTTCGCCACAACGGCCAATAATCGCCAACTCCTTGTAACCCATCTCCTGCTCCGGGCCTGGGACCGAGGCTCAGTCTTGTGGTCTCTGTAGAGCCGCCATTTGCTCTACTCGCGACTCCTCTCGCCGCTTGCCCTTCGGGCCTCGGTTGCCTTCGCAGAGGCATAATCGGTAAAAACGAAACACGCCGGAGGGTCCAACTTACAACACGACTCTAAGGCACGATCTCGTAATGAGAAGAATAGAAACTAATCCTAAATGTCCTGACCTCCCGATTATAGATGTGGTGCACAACACATCGATAATCAAGACTTACTTAGACACGGTGCAGACACTTTCCGAGGACTAATCGCTCGATACCATACTTCACGACCAAACCGGCTCGCGATCGTGCCTTACCCGCACCCAAGTAGTCAAACAACATCGAGAGAAAATCAATGAAATTAAAAACTCATACATGATAACCAATGAAAAGAGAAAACAAAGCAACCAAGCGGTTACCTTTTCTCAAAAATAACTAACACTGAGCGATTACAATCCTCGCCACATCGATTACTGCACTTAAGAATTTTTATAACATCTCGACGGACAGGGCGCCATACCCCGAATGTACAAAAAGTTCTACAACTTGAGAACTGCATCAAGTGACAAAGTCTCCGAAGGAATGGAGCTCGAGAACCGAACAGCGATCCAAAGTGCGGATCAACAAGCGATGTATCTCAACTGCGGCATGAACGCAGCCCGGCGGGGTCGATAACAACAGTACGAGTATGCGAAGCAGAAAAATCAGTAAATGAAATCATAATAGTCTATAAGGAAAACAGAGACATGTATGATAACCAAACTACAAGACACCACGATATACGATTCGGTCAAATCAAATCACATCAAGTCAGGGACTCACGCCCGAAAGATCATTACTCAAAGTGGACGCATACTCGTGGGCTACCCAACGTGTCGGTATGTCCAACCCAATAACAAGATAGTACTCACAGTGGACGCATACTCGTGGGCTACCCAACGTGTCAGTATGTCCCAACCAATAACAAGATAAGACTCCCAGTGGACGCATACTCGTGGGCTCCCCAACGTCGGTATGTCCAAACAAATACCCGTGATAATACTCATCGCGGACGATACTGGGCTACCCAACGTGTCGGTATGTCCAACCCAATAACAAGATAGTACTCACAGTGGACGCATACTCGTGGGCTACCCAACGTGTCAGTATGTCCAAACCAGTTTACAAGATAACACTCCTAATAGAAGCATACCCGTGGGCTACCCAACGTGTCGATATGTCCCAAAGGATCAATATAGTGGAAGATACCCGGCTACCCAACGTGTCGATATGTCCATCATACCACCCGATATCCGGCCCTGTCGAGAGACTCGGTAGCACAAAGTCAAACACTTGCACAACAACAAAACTATCACCACAAGCACAAAGTTACACACAACTCAAAGTACCTTCGTTTCAGTCGACAAACCGGGTTCCAACCCCAAAATACTACATTCTTTCCTACCTTCAAAGACCTCTCTTTACGTAGAAACCATACGATACTATCACAATAGTATCACACACATTCATGTTTAGAACACGTACTTCAAACACAATTAACATAACGTCAAGTATACTTTTAAAAGTCCAAGTAATTAACTCCTTTAAGGTCAAGTATTCCTACCTTTTAAAACTAAGTCATTTACTTTTCCCTAAGAAAAGTTCGATATTTGAAACAAGTGATTTATACTTTCAAACTCAAGTTACTTCTCTTTTCCAAAATCCAAGACATTATCCTTTACAATCCATTAAGTTCATTCTTTGGAATTTTAAGAAAACCAGAACTTGTTGTCAATGATTCTCATTTAAGCAGCCATGATCTAGGAAATGTAATATCATTTTGTCTCATCTTAGTTTCTATGCAGATGGAGGTTTCTACTGGTTTTAGTATAATCAATTAGTCGAAACCATTTCCTTTATTAGCGCTGCAGTGGTGTGTTCGATACTTGTTCCCACTTTCGAAATCCATTTCACATTCTTAGGCCGTTATACCTAACTTCCCATAAAGCTAGTATAACTCTTAAGTTTTCAAAACTAAGTATTACTCATTACTCACGAATGAGGTTTTACAACTTTTGAATACATTACAAAACTTTCCCAATTCTAAGTTAAGTCTCTTATCTTACAAGATCACGTCTCTTAACTTCTACCAATCAACAACCGTTTCTTTTACTCACATAAAGTTGTTATAACTGACTTCCCATAAAGCCGTTATAACCCCTTTATGTTTTAAACCAACCAATTACCACATAAACATTTATGAGACCAAGAGGGCTCATTCTTTAAGCACCGAGTGCCCATTACTAACGGATAAGACTTACTACTCTTACACCTAATGAAGCCCTTTACACTTCATAACAAGTCAAGACACAATTTGGAAAATCAATTTCCTTTAACACACGCAAGGCCAACCGCACTATATATTTCACAAATAGTCATCAAGAGGATAGGAAGAATCACATACCTCGCGACGATTGTCGACACTAAGCAAAATGCTCCTCAAGACTATCTCCTTAAGAAGAATATGCTACACGTAGTACTTCAATCCTATAAGGGCCATAAACGCCTATCAAACTCTAGTTTCAACGTAGAGTAAACTAAGTACAAGGCCCCTACATTCTACGGAAATTGGGAGAACTTCCTTTGTTTCTATTAACTTGCCACCTTTCACAAGGCCGAAATCAACAAGGCTACAAGATCCAAATCTAAGCCAACTTAACTATAATAGCCTCAGGCTCACAAATCTATACAAACTTAACTATAACAGCCTCAGGCTCACAAATCTATTCAAACTCTAAATATAACAGCCTCAGGCTCACAGATCTATACTACTATCACAAGTAAAAACTCAAATCCAAGAGGAAGGGAAACTTTTACCTTTTGGAAAAGCCCACAAGCCCTTTTCTTCCACTTCCTTTCCGTCAAACTCGTCCACCAGTGCTTCCCACAAGTTCACCAACACCTTTTTCCTCCTTGCCGCCGCTCCAACAGTTCCCTAAGGCCAGGTTTCTCAAAAACCTAGAGAGAAGGGAGATGGGTTTTCTCTTGGGAGGGTTTGAAATGAAATGGCCAAGTCTTCCAAGACTTGGCCCTAAAATAGGCTTCTATCATTTGGTCAAAGGATGGGAGGACACTTGTCACCCTCCCATAGGCTCCTTATAAAAATATCCCGGATTTTTCTCATTTACGCAGAAAAATCCGCCTCGCCAGCCCCGCGCCGGCCAGGCGCTAACACTTCAGAAAATAATTGCACGCGTCTGCGCCGCGTCCTGATTCGGCGCGCGGCGCGCCAACACCCGGTACAATCGGCGCGATGCCCTCGCGCCCGCTTCTCTCCGCATACTGAACTCCCGAATCAAGTCATCGCTTACTGATCGCGCCAAACTTGAAACTTCCATAACTTTTGACTCCGATGTCCAATCGACGAACGGTTGGTTGCGTTGGGACCTAGATTCAACGGACTACACACTAGGCCTTTTAAACACCTTACAATCCTTAACAACTGGGGTCCAATACTCAAAGGTAAACTCAAAATCCTTCCAACACATGTTTGCCAACTTATCTATCCTCTAGAATTTACGGGGTGTAACAAATAAAAAGTGTATGGACAAATATTTGGGTGTTGGCCAAGAGTTGACAATTTCGGGTATTGATTTCGTTGGCTTTAATTGTTGTTATTAACGTCACCTATTTCATGTTAAAAATGGAATAATATTGTTGTAGATAAGTTGTTATACCATATATAGAAGTGTTGGAACTTGAAGTGGAATAAAATGGATTAAGGAAAGAGTTATCGGGTTGTAGTTGTTGGCCGTGGAATCTATAAAACTGTTGGATATTGTCATTCAGTTTTTATGGACTGTTTTGTGGCGTGTATATGCTGGAAATTCAGTTGTCAACATGCATGATTAATGTGGTAAAATTTCTAATGAATTTTCTAAGGAATAAGGGTGTAAAAGGGTGTTAAAAGGCTTCACATTTTACCCTTATTATTGATGGAATTGTGGACTGTTTTTATGGACTGTTTTGTATAGATTAAGTGGCCGAATTTTACACTTCAATTAGGCATGTAATCCCCTTTGATTGCTGTTTTGATTGTGCCTTATGTGAGGCTTGATTGTTGTTGAATTTGGGCCTTGGAAAAGGTGGAAAAGTACGTATTTATAGGGGAAGTGCTGCCCAAATTTCCCTAGAAAAAGGACAACATTTACTTGGTGTTAACCTGCTTTAGTGAGAACGTGTTGATATGCGTGTTATTGTCGTTATAGGTTGAAGTACATTGAGACGTATTCTAGATTGTATAGTTGGTTAGTCGCGAAAAATATATGTGAACTATCCTTTCTTCTTCTAGCATGATTCCTTGTTATAAAGGGAGTGAATCCTACTCCTTAATTATGTTCTTCATTAATAGTACTTTTGTTACACCCTGTAATACCAGGGCTACTAATTGAGAACGTGATTAAGGATTTAAGATTTGAATTTTGGAAGGAAAGAATTATAACATTTTCCTAAGGAAAATTCGAAAAATGTGGCGACGGAAAAATTATTAACATGGATTTTAATACTTCTAATTGGATTTATGGACTTAGTATTGGATTACGAAGAATTGGAATTGATAATATGGGGTCCTCCGAGAATTTCACAATTTTGTGGAGCCCTTCGATTTTAAGATATTTTGGAATTATCTAGATATTTTATCAAGAGGGAATTTCCGGCCAATGGGAGGTTGACACATGGAACTCCTCCACTTGTCTTGCAAAGACAAATATCTATATTAGAGATAGAGTGTTACACCCCGTAAGTCCAGGAAATGTATAAGAGAATGTATGTAAGGAATCAAGAATTGGAAATTAGTACGAAAGGAAGAATTGTTTTTCCGACAGAAAATCTTCCGAACGTCGGAAAGGAAAAATGTTCGTTGAGGAGAATTAGATTCTCAAAATTCATTATTTGAGGAATATGGAACTTTTAACTTTATGGAAATTTATTTTTACGGATTTGGTCATGTGGGGCCCACCCGAGGAATTTTACATTTTGTGGGGCCCACGAGGGTTACAGAATTTTATGGACGAATTAGAGGGCGACACGTGGCACCTCCCCCTCATGCCCTTGGATGATTTATTGCAAGGCTAAAATGGTCATTGACCATGGTAAAAGATCAAGTCTTGCTAGCTTGAGATTGTTGACTTGTCAACTTGTCCACTTGGCTTAACATTAATTATTCTTCATCCTAGCCCACAAGTGTTTTAATCTAAGCCCTCCATTGTGTTATAAATGATACACTAGTGCAAGTCAAGCTCTTGAACACTTAGAAAAAATTAGAGAAGCCTTGTTCTTGAGTAAGTGCTCTCGGGTTTGAGGTCCCTTCCACGCAAAATTTTTGTAGTTTTGATCCATTATTCACAAGACTTTAACCCTAGGTCCCTAAGGGTATTGTAAGGATGTCTCAATAGAAAGATTTCGGAAAAACGACGTTTTCACGTTAGTCGCAAGGCGAAAACCTAAGTAGTTTTCCTAGTTTTGGATTGGAAATGGAAGAGAAGTTGGTTGTGAACTTCTAAAGGCTTCAAATAGCGGATTGGAGCGTAAAGGAAAGGAGCTAAGAATTGCTAAGGAGCGACTTTGAATCTTGGAATTTTTAAGGGCTTGTAAAGGTAACATTCTTGTCGTTTTAGTAATTAATGATTACTTATCATTGTAGTTATGGATATTAGCAAGCATGAGTTATATATTATGAAGTTTGATAAGTGTATTGGCTATTGGAACCCTAATCCGAAAACTAGCATGTTTAGCCTTAAGATTACAATTCAAGTTGATTATTAGTTTAAGTCGTCGCATGTTGTATAAAGAAGGGAATTGTAGGTGTTGAAGTTGTTTATGGCTATATAACATGTTAGACCTTAGAACTTGGAATTTGAAAAAAATTGGAAAAGACTTAGTGTTGTTGTATAAGTATAGCCGAGAATGGCTTTAAATATGGAACTACTTCGTATGAATTGTGGGGCGGAATTTTACACGTATTGTAAGGCGTGTAATCCCCTTTGATTGGTTGGTATGTTGAGCCTTAAATGTGGCATGTTTGGTTATTGTATTCGGCCTTGAAAAAGGTGGCAAAGTATGTAGAAACAAAGGAAGTGCTGCCCGATTTTCCGTAGAATAAGAGACCGTTTACTTAGTATTATTCTACGTTATAAACTAGAAGTTGATAGTCATGTTGTGACCATTATAGGATGACACTTCTACGTACGGCGTATTCGGCTTAGCTTGTGGATTTAGCCGAAAAGGTATGTGAACTATCTCCTCTTCTAGCATGATTCCTTAAGATAAAGAAAGTATGTCCTACTCCTTAAATGATCCATTCCTTAAGATAAAGAAAGTATGTCCTACTCCTTAAATGATCCATTCCTTGGTTGTACTTGGATTGCCTAAAATAGAATTTGTTCTATGTACTTCCTTGATTGTACTTTGATGTTTAAATTGTAAGTTGTATAATCCATTTCCTTAGTGAAGTTTGGATTATTAAAAGTGAAAGTATTTTAATTAAAGTACATAGAGTCTTGAAAAGGAAGTGGGTTCCAAATCTTTTGGCTAGTGCCTTAGTTCCAAAACCTAAGGTTGTTATAATGACTTTAGGGGAGTCAAAGGAGTGATTTACTTAATTGTTTTAAAAGAGGAGAAATGACATGATTTAAGAGAAGTAACTTGTTTTAAAGGTGTGAGTTACTTGAGGTTTAAAAGTAGAAGAAACTTGTTTTCTAAATATTAAGAGACTTGAAGTATTTTGAAAGCTAAGAACTTGATTTGTAAGTATGTGATACTTGGTTTTAAAAGTATAAGTCTCTTGGTTATAAAAAGGAATGAATATGTCTAAAACCATAAATGGTTATAACGGCTTTATGGGAAGTTGGTTATAACGGCTTTATGGAAGGTTAAGAAAGTTGTCTATTTTGATTATTAGGCATAAGTTGCCTAGATTGTGAAAATTCGAAGTTACTTGATTTCAAGCTTTGAAATGAGTATTCTAAAAGTGTAGTAACTTACTTTGAAAAATAGACACACTTTGATACTACGGGTGTTAATATCTTGGGGTTTTACATAAAAATGGGTCTTTTGAAAAGAATGTACGAACGTAGTACTTTGGCTTGTTTAATTGAGAATTATTCTATGTGTGTCTTGATAAGTACTTTGGCTTGTTTAATTGAAAATTATTCTATAAGTGCCTTGAGTTTATAAAATGAAAGTCTAAAGATTTTATGAACTTGCCTATGTGTGCTGGTGATAGCTTTTGAGTGCAAGTATTATGTTTTATTACGTTGCCGCGACTCTCGGTTGGAGGTCACCGCCTTGTTGTAAGTTTACTTGGACGCATCGGCGGTGATGTAGGATTCCACGGGTATGCTTCCATTATTTGTGTTACTCTCGACATGCTTATACAATATGGGATTCCGGCACGTGACCGAGGCGGGTTAGATTCGATTGTTTGTATTACCGTGGTCATGCTTATACGATGTGGGATTCCGGCACGCGACCACGTGGGATATTTTATTCCACGGATCGCCCTCCACGAGCTTTAGCGACGCAGTCGATCCGTAGTTAGCTTTCGTACTTGCCGTCGATTCTTGACGCCAGATCCGTAGTTGGCTTTCATCTTGCCCGTCGATTCTATTACGCGCTTTGTACGGTAGACTCGGTAGATAGCTTTCGCACTTGCCGGCCATATCTCGTGACGCAGCCGATCCGTAGTTAGCTTGTAATTGCCCGTCGATTGACGACGCATCGATGATCCGTAGTTGGCTTTCATCTTGCCGTCGGTTTATGATGCAGCCGGATTCGTGGTTCGTTTTCCTACTGCCCGCATGCTTTTAGGACACAGTGGGACTTGGTGTTCATGTATGCCTATTGGTGTTATATTATATCATGGATCAGCGGTGAGGAAGGATTCCACGGGCATGATTGATATTATGGGCGTGAGACCCATGGTTATATTTTAGTAATGACTTTGAGGCACGCGTCCTCGACTTGATATGTCGCCTTATGTATTGTATCGTAGGTTGGCTATCATACATGTCTCTGCTTTGTTTAGGCGTTATGATTTCATTACAAGATTTCATCGTTTCACATACTTGGTACATTCTTCGCATCGACCTCCTCGGGTGCGTTCATGCCGCAGTTTAGGTAATGATTTGGTGATCTGCAGTGTAGGACCGCCGTAGTTTTGGATAGCTCCCGCTCAGGAGTTTATCTTTTTGGTATAGATCCTTCAGTACAGGCTTTTGTACAGTTATGGGTACGGCGGGGCCTTGTCCCGTCATAGTTCAGTATAACTCTTAGAGGTCTGTATTCATATGTGGGATTGAACTCATGTATAGTGTAGTGTCTTTTGATTATATATATTATATGGCAGCCTTGTCGGCTTTGCCCTTGCACATACGTTGGTTTGGAAAAAAAAAGAGGTGTTATTTAATTTCCGCAGTTTACTTAGTTGTTAAGGTAGAAGGGTGCCTGTGTAGGCACGACCACTGCCCGGTTCGGGGCGTGACATAGAGATTGAAGACTTAGCCATTTATTTCATTTCTCACAATTTTCATCTTCCAAAC
Source organism: Przewalskia tangutica (assembly GCA_029844215.1). Lineage (NCBI taxonomy): Eukaryota > Viridiplantae > Streptophyta > Magnoliopsida > Solanales > Solanaceae > Przewalskia > Przewalskia tangutica. The sequence continues at coordinate 80,760,519 of CM056720.1, read as the reverse complement.
TTTCTCTTCTCTCCTCTCCTTGCCTTGAGTCACGAAAATCCATGGAAATTCCAAGAACAAGGGTTGATTATTATAAAAGATTAAGAACAGTAATCAAATTCTAAGACAAGTTAACTCTCCAAGTACTCCAAAAATCTATGTTGGCCGAAATCGGGGTTGAAAGCCCTAGCTTGTTCATCAACTTTTTGGAGGTAAAACGTGAAGGGAATTTGGTTATAAGGTTGTAGTGGATACATGGGAGTGATTGAATCTTGAAGAAGTGGAGCAAAACGAAAACTGCGGGCCAAAGTTGAGCGGACGGCCTTGGACGTTTTTGGCTTAAAAAGGGGTAAATATTCTTCCTTCTCTTGAAGTAATTGGATATTACATGTTGTTATAATGTATAGACGAGCTTGTGCCAAAAATAATGAAGAATAAAAAGTGTATGGACAAATTTTTGGGTGTTGGCCAAGAGTTGACAATTTCGGGTATTGATTTCGTTGGCTTTAATTGTTGTTATTAACGTCACCTATTGCATATTAAAATGGAATAATATTGTTGTAGATAAGTTGTTGTACCATATATAGAAGTGTTGGAACTTGAAGTGGAATAAAATGGATTAAGAAAAGAGTTATCGGGTTGTAGTTGTTGGCCGTGGAATCTATAAAATTATTGGATATTGTCGTGCTGTTTTTATGGACTGTTTTGTGGAGTGTATATGCTGTAAATTCAGTTGTCAACATTCATGATTAATGTGGTAAAATTTCTAATGAATTTCCTAAGGAATAAGGGTGTAAAAGGGTGTTAAAAGGCTTCACATTTTACCCTTATTGTTGATGGAATTGTGGACTATTTTTATGGACTGTTTTGTATAGATTAAGTGGCCGAATTTTACACGTCAAGTAGGCATGTAATCCCCTTTTATTCCTGTTTTGATTGTGCCTTAAATGGGGCTTGATTGTTGTTGAATTTGGGCCTTGAAAAAGGTGGAAAAGTATGTATTTATAGGGGAAATGCTGCCCAAATTTTCATAGAAATGGGAGAACATTTACTTGGTGTTAACCTGCTTTAGTGAGAACGTGTTGATATGCGTGTTATTGTCGTTATAGGTTGAATTACATTGAGACGTATTCTAAATTGTATAGTTGGTTAGTCGCGAAAAATATATGTGAATTATCCTTTCTTCTTCTAGCATGATTCCTTGTTATAAAGGGAATGAATCCTACTCCTTAATGATGTACTTCATTAATAGTACTTTTGTTACACCCTGTAATACCAGGGCTACTAATTGAGAACGTGATTAAGGATTTAAAATTTTAATTTTGGAAGGAAAGAATTATTACATTTTCTTAAGGAAAATTCGAAAAAATGTGGCGACGGAAAAATTATTAACTTGGTGTTTAATACTTCTAATTGGATTTATGGACTTAGTATTGGATTACGAAGAATTGGAATTGATAATATGGGGTCCGCCGAGAATTTCACAATTTCGTGGAGCCCTTCGATTTTAATATATTTTTGAATTATCTAGATATTTTATCAAGAGGGAATTTCCGACCAATGGGAGGTTGACACATGGCACTCCTCCACTTGTCTTGCAAAGACAAATATATATATTAGAGATAGAGATTGAAGACTTAGCCATTTATTTCATTTCTCACAATTTTCATCTTCCAAACTTTCTATTCTCTCCTCTCCTTGCCTTGAGTCACAAAAATCCATGGAAATTCCAAGAACAAGGGTTGATTATTACAAAAGATTAAGAACACTAATCAAGTTCTAAGACAAGTTAACTTGGAAAATCCATGGAAATTCCAAGAACAAGGGTTGATTATTATAAAAGATTAAGAACACTAATCAAGTTCTTAGAAAAGTTAACTCTCCAAGTACTCCAAAAATCTATGTTGGCCGAAATCGGGGTTGAAAACCCTAGCTTGTTCATCGACTTTTTGGAGGTAAACGTGAAGGGAAGTTGGTTATAAGGTTGTAGTGGATACATGGGAGTGATTAAATCTTGAAGAAGTGGAGCAAAACGAAAACTGCGGGCCAAAGTTGAGCGGACTGCCTTGGACGTTTTTGGCTTAAAAAAGGGTAACAATTCTTCCTTCTCTTGATGTAATTGGATATTACATGTTGTTATAATGTATAGACGAGCTTGTGCTAAAAAGAATGAAGAATAAAAAGTGTATGCACAAATTTTTGGGTGTTGGCCAAGAGTTGACAATTTCGGGTATTGATTTCGTTGGCTATAATTGTTGTTATTAACGTCACCTATTGCATGTTAAAAATGGAATAATATTGTTGTAGATAAGTTGTTATACCATATATAGAAGTGTTGGAACTTGAAGTGGAATAAAATGGATTAAGGAAAGAGTTATCGGGTTGTAGTTGTTGGCCGTGGAATCTATAAAATTGTTGGATATTGTCGTGCAATTTTTATGGACTATTTTGTGGCGTGTATATGCTGGAAATTCAGTTGTCAACATGCATGATTAATGTGGTAAAATTTCTAATGAATTTCCTAAGGAATAAGGGTGTAAAAGGGTATTAAAAGGCTTCACATTTTACCCTTATTGTTGATGGAATTGTGGACTGTTTTTATGGACTGTTTTGTATAGATTAAGTGGCCGAATTTTACACGTCAAGTAGGCATGTAATCCCCTTTGATTGTTGTTTTGATTGTGCCTTAAATGGGGCTTGATTGTTGTTGAATTTGAGCCTTGGAAAAGGTGGAAAAATACGTATTTATAGGGGAAGTGCTGCCCAGATTTCCATAGAAAAATGAGAACATTTACTTGGTGTTAACCTGCTTTAGTGAGAACGTGTTGATATGCGTGTTATTCTCGTTATAGGTTGAAGTACATTGAGACGTATTCTAGATTGTAGAGTTTGTTAGTAGCGAAAAATATATGTGAACTATCCTTTCTTCTTCTAGCATGATTCCTTGTTATAAAGGGAGTGAATCCTACTCCTTAATGATGTACTTCATTAATAGTACTTTTGTTACACCCTGTAATACCAAGACTACAAATTGAGAACGTGATTAAGGATTTAAGATTTGAATTTTGGAAGGAAAGAATTATAACATTTTCTTAAGGAAAATTCGAAAAAATGTGGCGACGGAAAAATTATTAACTTGGATTTTAATACTTCTAATTGGATTTATGGACTTAGTATTGGATTACGAAGAATTGGAATTGATAATATGGGGTCCGCCGAGAATTTCACAATTTCGTGGAGCCCTTCGTTTTAAGATATTTTGGAATTATCTAGATATTTTATCAAGAGGGAATTTCCGGCCAATGGGAGGTTGACACATGAGACTCCTCCACTTGTCTTGCAAAGACAAATATCTATATTAGAGATAGAGATTAAAGACTTAGCCATTTATTTCATTTCTCACAATTTTCATCTTCCAAACTTTCTCTTCTCTCGTCTCCTTGCCTTGAGTCACGAAAATCCATGGAAATTCCAAGAACAAGGGTTGATTATTACAAAAGATTAAGAACACTAATCAAGTTCTAAGACAAGTTAACTCTCCAAGTACTCCAAAAATCTATGTTGGCCGAAATCGGGGTTGAAAGCCCTAGCTTGTTCATCTACTTTTTGGAGGTAAAACGTGAAGGGAATTTGGTTATAAGGTTGTAGTGGATACATGGGAGTGAATAAATCTTGAAGAAGTGGAGCAAAACGAAAACTGCGGGCCAAAGTTGAGCGGACTGCTTTGGACGTTTTTGGCTTAAAAAATGGTAAAAATTCTTCCCTCTCTTGAAGTAATTGGATATTACATGTTATTATAATGTATAGACGAGGTTGTACTAAAAATAATGAAGAATAAAAAGTGTATGGACAAATATTTGGGTGTTGGCCAAGAGTTGACAATTTCGGGTATTGATTTCGTTGGCTTTAATTGTTGTTATTAACGTCACATATTGCATGTTAAAAATGGAATAATATTGTTGTAGATAAGTTGTTATACCATATATAGAGGTGTTGGAACTTGAAGTGGAATAAAATGGATTAAGGAAAGAGTTATCGGGTTGTAGTTGTTGGCCGTGGAATCTATAAAACTGTTGGATATTGTCGTGCAGTTTTTATGGACTGTTTTGTGGCGTGTATATTCTGGAAATTCAGTTGTCAACATGCATGATTAATGTGGTAAAATTTCTAATGAATTTCCTAAGGAATAAGGGTGTAAAAGGGTGTTAAAAGGCATCACATTTTACCCTTATTGTTGATGGAATTGTGGACTGTTTTTATGGACTGTTTTGTATAGATTAAGTGGCTGAATTTTACACTTCAAGTAGGCATGTAATCCCCTTTGATTTCTGTTTTGATTGTGCCTTATGTGAGGCTTGATTGTTGTTGAATTTGGGCCTTGGAAAAGGTGGAAAAGTACGTATTTATAGGGGAAGTGCTGCCCAAATTTTCATAGAAAAAGGAGAACATTTACTTGGTGTTAACCTGCTTTAGTGAGAACGTGTTGATATGCGTGTTATTGTCGTTATAGGTTGAAGTACATTGAGATGTATTCAAGATTGTATAGTTGGTTAGTCGCGAAAAATATATGTGAACTATCCTTTCTTCTTCTAGCATGATTCCTTGTTATAAAGGGAGTGAATCCTACTCCTTAATGATGTACTTCTTTAATAGTACTTTTGTTACACCCTGTAATACCAGGGCTACAAATTGAGAACGTGATTAAGGATTTAAGATTTGAATTTTGGATGGAAAGAATTATAACATTTTCTTAAGGAAAATTCGAAAAAATATGGCGACGGAAAAATTATTAACTTGGATTTTAATACTTCTAATTGGATTTATGGACTTAGTATTGGATTACGAAGAATTGGAATTGATAATATGGGGTCCGCCGAGAATTTCACAATTTCGTGGAGCCCTTCGTTTTAAGATATTTTGGAATTATCTAGATATTTTATCAAGAGGGAATTTCCGGCCAATGGGAGGTTGACACATGGAACTCCTCCACTTGTCTTGCAAAGACAAATATCTATATTAGAGATAGAGATTAAAGACTTAGCCATTTATTTCATTTCTCACAATTTTCATCTTCCAAACTTTCTCTTCTCTCCTCTCCTTGCATTGAGTCACGAAAATCCATGGAAATTCCAAGAACAAGGGTTGATTATTATAAAAGATTAAGAACAGTAATCAAATTCTAAGACAAGTTAACTCTCCAAGTACTCCAAAAATCTATGTTGGCCGAAATCGGGGTTGAAAGCCCTAGCTTGTTCATCGACTTTTTGGAGGTAAAACGTGAAGGGAATTTGGTTATAAGGTTGTAGTGGATACATGGGAGAGATTGAATCTTGAAGAAGTGGAGCAAAACGAAAACTGCGGGCCAAAGTTGAGCGGACGGCCTTGGACGTTTTTGGCTTAAAAGGGGGTAAATATTCTTCCTTCTCTTGAAGTAATTGGATATTACATGTTGTTATAATGTATAGACGAGCTTGTGCCAAAAATAATGAAGAATAAAAAGTGTATGGACAAATGTTTGGGTGTTGGCCAAGAGTTGACAATTTCGGGTATTGATTTCGTTGGCTTTAATTGTTGTTATTAACGTCACCTATTGCATATTAAAATGGAATAATATTGTTGTAGATAAGTTGTTGTACCATATATAGAAGTGTTGGAACTTGAAGTGGAATAAAATGGATTAAGAAAAGAGTTATCGGGTTGTAGTTGTTGGCCGTGGAATCTATAAAATTATTGGATATTGTCGTGCTGTTTTTATGGACTGTTTTGTGGAGTGTATATGCTGTAAATTCAGTTGTCAACATTCATGATTAATGTGGTAAAATTTCTAATGAATTTCCTAAGGAATAAGGGTGTAAAAGGGTGTTAAAAGGCTTCACATTTTACCCTTATTGTTGATGGAATTGTGGACTATTTTTATGGACTGTTTTGTATAGATTAAGTGGCCGAATTTTACACGTCAAGTAGGCATGTAATCCCCTTTTATTCCTTTTTTGATTGTGCCTTAAATGGGGCTTGATTGTTGTTGAATTTGAGCCTTGAAAAAGGTGGAAAAGTATGTATTTATAGGGGAAATGCTGCCCAAATTTTCATAGAAAAGGGAGAACATTTACTTGGTGTTAACCTGCTTTAGTGAGAACGTGTTGATATGCGTGTTATTGTCGTTATAGGTTGAAGTACATTGAGACGTATTCTAAATTGTATAGTTGGTTAGTCGCGAAAAATATATGTGAATTATCATTTCTTCTTCTAGCATGATTCCTTGTTATAAAGGGAATGAATCCTACTCCTTAATGATGTACTTCATTAATAGTACTTTTGTTACACCCTGTAATACCAGGGCTACTAATTGAGAACGTGATTAAGGATTTAAAATTTTAATTTTGGAAGGAAAGAATTATTACATTTTCTTAAGGAAAATTCGAAAAAATGTGGCGACGGAAAAATTATTAACTTCGTGTTTAATACTTCTAATTGGATTTATGGACTTAGTATTGGATTACGAAGAATTGGAATTGATAATATGGGGTCCGCCGAGAATTTCACAATTTCGTGGAGCCCTTCGATTTTAATATATTTTTGAATTATCTAGATATTTTATCAAGAGGGAATTTCCGACCAATGGGAGGTTGACACATGGCACTCCTCCACTTGTCTTGCAAAGACAAATATATATATTAGAGATAGAGATTGAAGACTTAGCCATTTATTTCATTTCTCACAATTTTCATCTTCCAAACTTTCTATTCTCTCCTCTCCTTGCCTTGAGTCACAAAAATCCATGGAAATTCCAAGAACAAGGGTTGATTATTACAAAAGATTAAGAACACTAATCAAGTTCTAAGACAAGTTAACTTGGAAAATCCATGGAAATTCCAAGAACAAGGGTTTATTATTATAAAAGATTAAGAACACTAATCAAGTTCTAAGAAAAGTTAACTCTCCAAGTACTCCAAAAATCTATGTTGGCCGAAATCGGGGTTGAAAACCCTAGCTTGTTCATCGACTTTTTGGATGTAAAACGTGAAGGGAAGTTGGTTATAAGGTTGTAGTGGATACATGGGAGTGATTAAATCTTGAAGAAGTGGAGCAAAACGAAAACTGCGGGCCAAAGTTGAGCGGACTGCCTTGGACGTTTTTGGCTTAAAAAAGGGTAACAATTCTTCCTTCTCTTAATGTAATTGGATATTACATGTTGTTATAATGTATAGACGAGCTTGTGCTAAAAAGAATGAAGAATAAAAAGTGTATGGACAAATTTTTGGGTGTTGGCCAAGAGTTGACAATTTCGGGTATTGATTTCGTTGGCTTTAATTGTTGTTATTAACGTCACCTATTGCATGTTAAAAATGGAATAATATTGTTGTAGATAAGTTGTTATACCATATATAGAAGTGTTGGAACTTGAAGTGGAATAAAATGGATTAAGGAAAGAGTTATCGGGTTGTAGTTGTTGGCCGTGGAATCTATAAAATTGTTGGATATTGTCGTGCAGTTTTTATGGACTATTTTGTGGCGTGTATATGCTGGAAATTCAGTTGTCAACATGCATGATTAATGTGGTAAAATTTCTAATGAATTTCCTAAGGAATAAGGGTGTAAAAGGGTGTTAAAAGGCTTCACATTTTACCCTTATTGTTGATGGAATTGTGGACTGTTTTTATGGACTGTTTTGTATAGATTAAGTGGCTGAATTTTACACGTCAAGTAGGCATGTAATCCCCTTTGATTGATGTTTTGATTGTGCCTTAAATGGGGCTTGATTGTTGTTGAATTTGAGCCTTGGAAAAGGTGGAAAAATACGTATTTATAGGGGAAGTGCTGCCCAGATTTCCATAGAAAAATGAGAACATTTACTTGGTGTTAACCTGCTTTAGTGAGAACGTGTTGATATGCGTGTTATTCTCGTTATAGGTTGAAGTACATTGAGACGTATTCTAGATTGTAGAGTTGGTTAGTAGCGAAAAATATATGTGAACTATCCTTTCTTCTTCTAGCATGATTCCTTGTTATAAAGGGAGTGAATCCTACTCCTTAATGATGTACTTCATTAATAGTACTTTTGTTACACCCTGTAATACCAAGACTACAAATTGAGAACGTGATTAAGGATTTAAGATTTGAATTTTGGAAGGAAAGAATTATAACATTTTCTTAAGGAAAATTCGAAAAAATGTGGCGACGGAAAAATTATTAACTTGGATTTTAATACTTCTAATTGGATTTATGGACTTAGTATCGATTATGAAGAATTGAATTGATAATACGGGTCCGCTAAAATTTCACAATTTCGTGAAGCCCTTCGTTTTAAGATATTTTGGAATTATCTAGATATTTTATCAAGAGGGAATTTCCGGCCAATGGGAGGTTGACACATGAGACTCCTCCACTTGTCTTGCAAAGACAAATATCTATATTAGAGATAGAGATTAAAGACTTAGCCATTTATTTCATTTCTCACAATTTTCATCTTCCAAACTTTCTCTTCTCTCCTCTCCTTGCCTTGAGTCACGAAAATCCATGGAAATTCCAAGAACAAGGGTTGATTATTACAAAAGATTAAGAACACTAATTAAGTTCTAAGACAAGTTAACTCTCCAAGTACTCCAAAAATCTATGTTGGCCGAAATCGGGGTTGAAAGCCCTAGCTTGTTCATCTACTTTTTGGAGGTAAAACGTGAAGGGAATTTGGTTATAAGGTTGTAGTGGATACATGGGAGTGAATAAATCTTGAAGAAGTGGAGCAAAACGAAAACTGCGGGCCAAAGTTGAGCGGACTGCTTTGGACGTTTTTGGCTTAAAAAAGGGTAAAAATTCTTCCCTCTCTTGAAGTAATTGGATATTACATGTTATTATAATGTATAGACGAGGTTGTACTAAAAATAATGAAGAATAAAAAGTGTATGGACAAATATTTGGGTGTTGGCCAAGAGTTGACAATTTCGGGTATTGATTTCGTTGGCTTTAATTGTTGTTATTAACGTCACATATTGCATGTTAAAAATGGAATAATATTGTTGTAGATAAGTTGTTATACCATATATAAAGGTGTTGGAACTTGAAGTGGAATAAAATGGATTAAGGAAAGAGTTATCGGGTTGTAGTTGTTGGCCGTGGAATCTATAAAACTGTTGGATATTGTCGTGCAGTTTTTATGGACTGTTTTGTGGCGTGTATATGCTGGAAATTCAGTTGTCAACATGCATGATTAATGTGGTAAAATTTCTAATGAATTTCCTAAGGAATAAGGGTGTAAAAGGGTGTTAAAAGGCATCACATTTTACCCTTATTGTTGATGGAATTGTGGACTGTTTTTATGGACTGTTTTGTATAGATTAAGTGGCTGAATTTTACACTTCAAGTAGGCATGTAATCCCCTTTGATTGCTGTTTTGATTGTGCCTTATGTGAGGCTTGATTGTTGTTGAATTTGGGCCTTGGAAAAGGTGGAAAAGTATGTATTTATAGGGGAAGTGCTGCCCAAATTTCCATAGAAAAAGGAGAACATTTACTTGGTGTTAACCTGCTTTAGTGAGAACGTGTTGATATGCGTGTTATTGTCGTTATAGGTTGAAGTACATTGAGATGTATTCAAGATTGTATAGTTGGTTAGTCGCGAAAAATATATGTGAACTATCCTTTCTTCTTCTAGCATGATTCCTTGTTATAAAGGGAGTGAATCCTACTCCTTAATGATGTACTTCTTTAATAGTACTTTTGTTACACCCTGTAATACCAGGGCTACAAATTGAGAACGTGATTAAGGATTTAAGATTAGAATTTTTGATGGAAAGAATTATAACATTTTCTTAAGGAAAATTCGAAAAAATGTGGCGACGGAAAAATTATTAACTTGGATTTTAATACTTCTAATTGGATTTATGGACTTAGTATTGGATTACGAAGAATTGCAATTGATAATATGGGGTCCGCCGAGAATTTCACAATTTCGTGGAGCCCTTCGTTTTAAGATATTTTGGAATTATCTAGATATTTTATCAAGAGGGAATTTCCGGCCAATGGGAGGTTGACACATGCCACTCCTCCACTTGTCTTGCAAAGACAAATATCTATATTAGAGATAGAGATTAAAGACTTAGCCATTTATTTCATTTCTCACAATTTTCATCTTCCAAACTTTCTCTTCTCTCCTCTCCTTGCCTTGAGTCACGAAAATCCATGGAAATTCCATGAACAAGGGTTGATTATTATAAAAGATCAAGAACACTAATCAAGTTCTAAGACAAGTTAACTCTCCAAGTACTCCAAAAATCTATGTTGGCCGAAATCGGGGTTGAAAGCCCTAGCTTGTTCATCGACTTTTTGGAGGTAAAACGTGAAGGGAATTTGGTTATAAGGTTGTAGTGGATACATGGGAGTGATTGAATCTTGAAGAAGTGGTGCAAAACGAAAACTGCGGGCCAAAGTTGAGCGGACTGCTTTGGACGTTTTTGGCTTAAAAAGGGGTAAAAATTCTTCCCTCTCTTGAAGTAATTGGATATTACATGTTATTATAATGTATAGACGAGGTTGTACTAAAATTAATGAAGAATAAAAAGTGTATGGACAAATATTTGGGTGTTGGCCAAGAGTTGACAATTTCGGGTATTGATTTCGTTGGCTTTAATTGTTGTTATTAACGTCACCTATTGCATGTTAAAATGGAATAATATTGTTGTAGATAATTTTTTATACCATATATAGAAGTGTTGGAACTTGAAGTGGAATAAAATGGATTAAGGAAAGAGTTATCGGGTTGTAGTTGTTGGCCGTGGAATCTATAAAATTGTTGGATATTGTCGTGCAGTTTTTATGGACTATTTTGTGGCGTGTATATGCTGGAAATTCAGTTGTCAACATGCATGATTAATGTGGTAAAATTTCTAATGAATTTCCTAAGGAATAAGGGTGTAAAAGGGTGTAAAAGGGTGTTAAAAGACTTCACATTTTACCCTTATTGTTGATGAAATTGTGGACTGTTTTTATGGATTGTTTTGTATAGATTAAGTGGCCGAATTTTACACGTCAAGTAGGCATGTAATCCCCTTTGATTGCTGTTTTGATTGTGCCTAAAATGGGGCTTGATTGTTGTTGAATTTGAGCCTTGGAAAAGGTGGAAAAATACGTATTTATAGGGGAAGTGCTGCCCAAATTTCCATAGAAAAATGAGAACATTTACTTGGTGTTAACCTGCTTTAGTGAGAACGTGTTGATATGCGTGTTATTCTCGTTATAGGTTGAAGTACATTGAGACGTATTCTAGATGGTAGAGTTGGTTAGTAGCGAAAAATATATGTGAATTATCCTTTCTTCTTCTAGCATGATTCCTTGTTATAAAGGGAGTGAATCCTACTCCTTAATAGTACTTTTGTTACACCCTGTAATACCAGGGCTACAAATTGAGAACGTGATTAAGGATTTAAGATTTGAATTTTGGAAGGAAAGAATTATAACATTTTCTTAAGGAAAATTCGAAAAAATGTGGCGACGGAAAAATTATTAACTTGGATTTTAATACTTCTAATTGGATTACGAAGAATTGGAATTGATAATATGGGGTCCGCCGAGAATTTCACAATTTCGTGGAGCCCTTCGTTTTAAGATATTTTGGAATTATCTAAATATTTTATCAAGAGGGAATTTCCGGCCAATGGGAGGTTGACACATGGCACTCCTCCACTTGTCTTGCAAAGACAAATATCTATATTAGAGATAGAGATTAAAGACTTAGCCATTTATTTCATTTCTCACAATTTTCATCTTCCAAACTTTCTCTTCTCTCCTCTCCTTGCCTTGAGTCACGAAAATCCATGGAAATTCCAAGAACAAGGGTTGATTATTATAAAAGATCAAGAACACTAATCAAGTTCTAAGACAAGTTAACTCTCCAAGTACTCCAAAAATCTATGTTGGCCGAAATCGGGGTTGAAAACCGTAGCTTGTTCATCAACTTTTTGGTGGTAAAACGTGAAGGGAAGTTGGTTATAAGGTTGTAGTGGATACATGGGAGTGATTAAATCTTGAAGAAGTGGAGCAAAACGAAAACTGCGGGCCAAAGTTGAGCGGACTGCTTTGAACGTTTTTGGCTTAAAAAAGGGTAAAAATTCTTCCCACTCTTGAAGTAATTGGATATTACATGTTATTATAATGTATAGACGAGGTTGTACTAAAAATAATGAAGAATAAAAAGTGTATGGACAAATATTTGGGTGTTGGCCAAGAGTTGACAATTTCGGGTATTGATTTCGTTGGCTTTAATTGTTGTTATTAACGTCACCTATTGCATGTTAAAAATGGAATAATATTGTTGTAGATAATTTGTTATACCATATATAGAAGTGTTGGAACTTGAAGTGGAATAAAATGGATTAAGGAAAGAGTTATCGGGTTGTAGTTGTTGGCCGTGGAATCTATAAAATTGTTGGATATTGTCGTGCAGTTTTTATGGACTATTTTGTGGCGTGTTTATGCTGGAAATTCAGTTGTCAACATGCATGATTAATGTGGTAAAATTTCTAATGAATTTCATAAGGAATAAGGGTGTAAAAGGGTGTTAAAAGGATTCACATTTTACCCTTATTGTTGATGGAATTGTGGACTGTTTTGTATAGATTAAGTGGCCGAAGTTTACACGTCAAGTAGGCATGTATTCTCCTTTGATTTCTGTTTTGATTGTGCCTTAAATGGGGCTTGATTGTTGTTGAATTTGAGCCTTGGAAAAGGTGGAAAAATACGTATTTATAGGGGAAGTGCTGCCCAAATTTCCATAGAAAAATGAGAACATTTACTTGGTGTTAACCTTCTTTACTGAGAACGTGTTGATATGCGTGTTATTCTCGTTATAGGTTGAAGTACATTGAGACGTATTCTAGATTGTAGAGTTGGTTAGTAGCGAAAAATATATGTGAACTATCCTTTCTTCTTCTAGCATGGTTCCTTGTTATAAAGGGAGTGAATCCTACTCCTTAATGATGTACTTCATTAATAGTACTTTTGTTACATCCTGTAATACAAGGGCTACAAATTGAGAACGTGATTAAGGATTTAAGATTTGAATTTTGGAAGGAAAGAATTATAACATTTTCTTAAGGAAAATTCGAAAAAATGTGGCGACGGAAAAATTATTAACTTGGATTTTAATACTTCTAATTGGATTTATGGACTTAGTATTGGATTACGAAGAATTGGAATTGATAATATGGGGTCCGCCGAGAATTTCACAATTTCGTGGAGCCCTTCGATTTTAAGATATTTTGGAATTATCTAGATATTTTATCAAGAGGAAATTTCCGGCCAATGGGAGGTTGACACATGGCACTCCTCCACTTGTCTTGCAAAGACAAATATCTATATTAGAGATAGAGATTAAAGACTTAGCCATTTATTTCATTTCTCACAATTTTCATCTTCCAAACTTTCTCTTTTCTCCTCTCCTTGCCTTGAGTCACGAAAATCCATGGAAATTCCAAGAACAAGGGTTGATTATTATAAAAGATCAAGAACACTAATCAAGTTCTAAGACAAGTTAACTCTCCAAGTACTCCAAAAATCTATGTTGGCCGAAATCGGGGTTGAAAGCCCTAGCTTGTTCATCGACTTTTTTGACGTAAAACGTGAAGGGAATTTGGTTATAAGGTTGTAGTGGATACATGGGAGTGAATAAATCTTGAAGAAGTGGAGCAAAACGAAAACTGCGGGCCAAAGTTGAGCGGACTGCTTTGGACGTTTTTGGCTTAAAAAAGGGTAAAAATTCTTCCCTCTCTTGAAGTAATTGGATATTACATGTTATTATAATGTATAGACGAGGTTGTACTAAAAATAATGAAGAATAAAAAGTGTATGGACAAATATTTGGGTGTTGGCCAAGAGTTGACAATTTCGGGTATTGATTTCGTTGGCTTTAATTGTTGTTATTAACGTCACATATTGCATGTTAAAAATGGAATAATATTGTTGTAGATAAGTTGTTATACCATATATAAAGGTGTTGGAACTTGAAGTGGAATAAAATGGATTAAGGAAAGAGTTATCGGGTTGTAGTTGTTGGCCGTGGAATCTATAAAACTGTTGGATATTGTCGTGCAGTTTTTATGGACTGTTTTGTGGCGTGTATATGCTGGAAATTCAGTTGTCAACATGCATGATTAATGTGGTAAAATTTCTAATGAATTTCCTAAGGAATAAGGGTGTAAAAGGGTGTTAAAAGACTTCACATTTTACCCTTATTGTTGATGGAATTGTGGACTGTTTTTATGGACTGTTTTGTATAGATTAAGTGGCCGAATTTTACACGTCAAGTAGGCATGTAATCCCCTTTGATTGCTGTTTTGATTGTGCCTTAAATGGGGCTTGATTGTTGTTGAATTTGGGCCTTGAAAAAGGTGGAAAAGTATGTATTTATAGGGGAAATGCTGCCCAAATTTCCATAGAATAGGGAAAACATTTACTTGGTGTTAACCTGCTTTAGTGAGAACGTGTTGTTATGCGTGTTATTGTCGTTATAGGTTGAAGTACATTGAGACGTATTCTAAATTGTATAGTTGGTTAGTCGCGAAAAATATATGTGAACTATCCTTTCTTCTTCTAGCATGATTCCTTGTTATAAATGGAGTGAATCCTACTCCTTAATGATGTACTTCATTAATAGTACTTTTGTTACACTCTGTAATACCAGGGCTACTAATTGAGAACGTGATTAAGGATTTAAGATTTGAATTTTGGAAGGAAAGAATTATTACATTTTCTTAAGGAAAATTCGAAAAAATGTGGCGACGGAAAAATTATTAACTTGGTGTTTAATACTTCTAATTGGATTTATGGACATAGTATTGGATTACGAAGAATTGGAATTGATAATATGGGGTCTGCCGAGAATTACACAATTTCGTGGAGCCCTTCGATTTTAAGATATTTTGGAATTATCTAGATATTTTATCAAGAGGGAATTTCCGACCAATGGGAGGTTGACACATGGCACTCCTCCACTTGTCTTGCAAAGACAAATATCTATATTAGAGATAGAGATTGAAGACTTAGCCATTTATTTCATTTCTCACAATTTTCATCTTCCAAACTTTCTCTTCTCTCCTCTCCTTGCCTTGAGTCACGAAAATCCATGGAAATTCCAAGAACAAGGGTTGATTATTACAAAAGATTAAGAACACTAATCAAGTTCTAAGACAAGTTAACTCTCCAAGTACTCCAAAAATCTATGTTGGCCGAAATCGGGGTTGAAAACCCTAGCTTGTTCATCGGCTTTTTGGAGGTAAAACGTGAAGGGAAGTTGGTTATAAGTTTGTAGTGGATACATGGGAGTGGTTGAATCTTGAAGAAGTGGAGCAAAATGAAAACTGCGGGCCAAAGTTGAGCGGACTGCCTTGGACGTTTTTGGCTTAAAAAAGGGTAAATATTATTCCTTTCCTTGAAGTAATTTGATATTACATGTTGTTATAAAGTATAGACGAGCTTGTGCGAAAAATAATGAAGAATAAAAAGTGTATGGACAAATTTTTGGGTGTTGGCCAAGAGTTGACAATTTCGGGTATTGATTTCGTTGGCTTTAATTGTTGTTATTAACGTCACCTATTGCATGTTAAAAATGGAATAATATTGTTGTAGATAAGTTGTTATACCATATATATAAGTGTTGGAACTTGAAGTGGAATAAAATGGATTAAGGAAAGAGTTATCGGGTTGTAGTTGTTGGCCGTGGAATCTATAAAACTGTTGGATATTGTCGTGCAGTTTTTGTGGTCTGTTTTGTGGCGTGTATATGCTGGAAATTCAGTTGTCAACATGCATGATTAATGTGGTAAAATTTCTAATGAATTTCCTAAGGAATAAGGGGGTAAAAGGGTGTTAAAAGGCTTCACATTTTACCCTTATTGTTGATGGAATTGTGGACTGTTTTTATGGACTGTTTTGTATAGATTAAGTGGCCGAATTTTACACGTCAAGTAGGCATGTAATCCCCTTTGATAGCTGTTTTGATTGTGCCTTAAATGTGTCACGACCCGACCTCGGGCCCGTGACTGGTGCCTTACCCAGGGCACCCTAGTGATATAACATCAGAGAAAATCAGCGGAAATAAAAACTTAAACAGGAAACAAGATACATCATAAGAAAATAGGCCAACCAAAACGGTCGCCTTCATGCGTATATATAAAACCGAACAGTTATAATCCTTTACAACACTGCCCACAACAGTACTACAGACCTCTAAGAATGTAACAACAACTATGACGGGACAGGGCCCCGCCATACCCCTGAATGTACTAGAACCTACGACTCAGGGAAACATACCAAAAGATAAGCCTCCGGAGAAACAGAGCTTCCCAATACGCTGAACTGAGATCCTATGAGCGAGGATCCACAACCGATGTACCTCTACCGCAGATGAACGCAGCTTCAAGGAGGTCGATAACAGTACCAAGTATGTGAAACTGAAAATACCGTAATGAAATCACATTTCATCATTTTATAAAACCTTTGCGATAAGTAAACAAGAGGCTGCAAGTAAGGGGACGCACATCCCCAGAATAATCACTCACACATATCTATGGGTCTCACGCCCATAATATCACTCATGCCCGTGGAACTCATTCCTCACTGCCGGCAGTACATGATGTAAAACAACATCCATATGTGAACCTGAACACTAGATCCCGCTGCGTCATCAAACCGACGCCAAGTAGAATCGCCTATACTGCATCCAAAAGCTAGTCATAAAACTTCACGCAAGGTACAAAGCTAATTACCAGATCCAAAAGCTAGCCACGCAACTGGCCGAGGCAAGTACCAAAGCTAACGTACCCTAGCCAACCGTCTCACGAGATATGACCGAGGCAAGTATCTCAAGCTATCTACCATAGGCTACCGATACACGAGAAATGACCGTAACAGTATCTAAAGTGTGCTCGAACCACACGCATAAATCAAGCCCGTGATCGCTCGTCACCGCGCAAGCTTCATGGATTAGCGTCCGTGGACTAACAATCAACCTCACAATGACCGCATGCCCCAAGATCTCACCTCTAAGTCATGGCCATGAAACCATCCTATCGATGCATGCCCGTGGAACATCCATCACGCCAAGACGTCCAAAGGAATAACAAGATGATACTCAAAGTGGTCGATATTCGTGGAAAATCCAACGCCACAAGATGTCCAACAATCAATCGATAACCGCCTCCTGCAGAGTCACTAAGACATCAACAAAACACTTGCACATCAAAGACTATCACGACAAGCATAGGCAAGTTCAACATACATACATTTTTATCAACAATCCGGTTTCAAACCCAAAATACTACATACTTTCATTCTTTCAAAAGACCTCTTTTTCGTAAAAGCCACATGATACTAATACTGTAGTATTAAAACACGCTTCCTTTAAACCAAATTACTACACCTTCGTAAAATCTTTATAAGATTTTTAAAATCAAGTACTCTATACCTTTTAAAACTAAGTGCTTTTCTTTTAAAACAACAACAAGTGTTCTTTAAAACCCAAATAACTTTACTCTTTTCAAAACAAGTAACCTATACTTAAATCAAGTTACTTCACTTTTTCCAAAAAAAACAAGTCGTTATAAGTCAAGTCTCTTGTCTTTCAAGATCAAGTCTCTTAACTTTCAAAATCAAGTCGTTTTACAGTCAAAACCAAATCTTTCTTTTATTTTCATAAAGTCGTTATAACTAACTTCCCATAAAGCCATTATAACACTTTATGTTTTAAACAAACAAAATCCATTTCACACACGTACGTCTACCGTACTATATAGTTTACAACAATCATGCTCAAGAGTATAGGAAGAATCACATACCTTTTAGCTTAAGCCACAAGCCAAGTCAAGTATGTCGCATCCACCTATAAAGGCCACAATATATCTATCAATCTCTAGTTCTCTTCAGAGAATACTTAAGTAAACAGCTCCCGATTCTACGTAAAATTCGGCAAAGACCTCCCCGCTATCACATAAAACTCTCCTATCCAGGCCCGCTACTGCACCAACAACTCCTGAGGATTATACGCCTAACCTGACGTGTTCAATTCTACTCCACAATAATACAACATTTCATCAGAATACAAATTTCATGTAAATACAAATAATACTCATTCTATATATAGTATGCTCAACTATATATTACTACAATATGTAATATCCAATTACAATAGGGACATAGATCATTACCGATAAGCCCAAAATTATCCAAGATTATATGTCGATCCCGAGCAACGCTTAGCTCCAATTCCTTACGCTCCAACCCGCTCCAAGCAACCCTTAGAAGTTTCTAAACAACTTCTAAATACTTCAACCAAGCTTATGAAGATTTTCTAGGTTTCATTTCATGACTAATGGATAAAGTAGTATTTCCTGCCCAAGTATTAAAACAACCTTGGAATACTACTAGGATACTAGGCTAGTGTATTTGGAATTATACCACAATACACAAGGTATTCTACATAAGAGGAGGGGTGGACGAAACCACAAAAAGGGAGGGAGTATTTGCCTTGAAAGGCTTTCAAGTGTTGATGAAATACTCTTCAAGCTAAGGGGTATATATAGAAGAGTCAAGGGCCAAGATCAATGCAAGGTGGGTGGTCACGATTGGGCCATGTGTGTGTGGGTCCCACCACAACACATGGCCAACGAAATAGGCTACCAAGTGTCAAGGCCAAAATCGGCCAGTTGAGAGACATGTGGCTAGCCACTTGTCACACCATTTCGCCCACATGGCCACACAAGGTGACACGTGTCGCCCCGATTCGTCCAAAATATTTCGTCTTCCAAAATATCCAAAATGCCGAAACCTCAAAAACAAATGCCCCACAAAACCGTAAATTCCTCCCGTGGGCCCCACGTGACCATTTTCGAAAATAAAATCTCAAAATTCTAATATAATCCAAGAAGTCCGAATACCAAATCTGGAAATCCAATTCCCACTAACGAACCTTTGCTTCACAAAAACCGGAACTTTTCCGTCGAAAAATTCACATCTTTCTTTCTTTCCAAAATTTATGTCGTATTCTCGTACGTACATCCCCACATACATACCTCGAACTACTGGTATAACATTCTTCCTTAGAAACATTCGTCCCGAATGTTCCTTCTAAGATTCCAAACACACATGCTCCGGTATAGTCTTCACTACTACACTTACGAACCAATCATGCCATCAATGGCCATAGCATAACATACAAATCCAAACCACGAGGAATCACCTCTAACATGTAAAACAACACTAACTCTCACTCCTGGTCCAAAGGATACTCTTCTGAAACCTAGTAACATGGAGTACGTGACGATCGCTCCTAAGCCTGACGATCGCTATCTTATGTGCAACCCTACTATTGTACAACCAATGCCGAAAGGCCCAAAAGTACTTCGCTAAGTTGCCTCGCTTTCCAAAACTCACACACTTTCCGGGTGGTACCTTCAAGAAGACCCACCGCCAACTCGAACTCCAAGTGTTGATGCTGATTATCCGACGCTTCGCCGACCAGCCGCAAACAACCCCATCCGATAAGCTTCTCCTATCCACATTCTCACTGAAACAAGATGTACCACTATCCAACCTTGCCAACATCGAACCAATCGATTGGCAATCAACACTTCCGCTTATACAAGCCTTCGTAATGCGATATCCGAATCAAATGGTAGCTATTATAATAATACACACTCAACAAGAGGCACATAATCCTTACACTACCCTCGAAATCACAACACCGCCCGAGGGTAAATGCACATCGAGACTCACTCGAGTTCCTATCCCCGCTGGTAAAACCTCCGCATACAAAAGAAATAGCCGAAACTGGGCTCCACCGCCGCCATAGAAAGTAGGAACCCCGGCAGCCTTACAACCTCCCGATACATAACATCTCGCATAATCCTCCGCGAGTAAATGGGCCCCGATCGAAGACAAGATAGCCGACCTCATCACCGACTACTAGTCGAACGCATCCTCGAACTCGCACGATGGTTACCTAAACTTGGGTCTAGCACCTCGTGACCCCATCACACTGGGACCACCACAAATGACCCCACCTTATTCGGTTGCGGGTTGACCGCCATCCGCCTCAACCCGACCCATTTCGCCAATCCTTGTTCCCCGATCCTAACAATCTCACTAATCAAGTCAATAAAAACCTAGTGGTCTTCTTAGCTCAACTACCCTCTTATAATTCACACCCTCGTGGACTTATCACGCAATTATACCCCACGATACTATGCACTCCAACAAAGGTCGAATCGCAAACAAAATCTTTTACCCAAGACGACCTCGCCTAAGGTCTCCACGTATAATATTCTAGTGCTCACAATCTCTATGCACTCCAACTTCCCTTTACTAACCAGGCCTCTAAATCACAATTAACATAATACATAGCACAGCATCACATCATCAATGCATACTAGTCTCTAGAGTGTAAAGGATATACCTGAAATCAAAAAGGCGGTTCCAAGGACCGCTAGAACTGGGAGCTTCCACCACGACTCGCCGCTCGCTCGCCGGTATGAACACCGCCTAGCTATCGGGTGAAGAACCCGCAATGATCCCAAGGCCGAAGTCTCAACATCCGCGCTACTGGTCGGACAATTCTTCGCTAAATGGCCTCGCCGCCGCATGTAAAACAAACTCTCTCAATACCGCGACACTTCGCACGGGTTTTACCACACCGCCACACCGAGGTCGTGGCTTCATCCGCCAACACTCCCGCTTCTCAAAACCTTAACCCCAGGAGCCCGACCGCCTCAAGACCAGAGGACCACTGCATCGGGCGGAGGTGCATAACTAGTTTGCCGCCGCGCGTCCGCTTGAAAGTTGCGCAAAGGACTCTGCCCCGCCTTCTTCTCGCCGTATCGTCAATCCGTCGGTCTCTCCGTGCCTCACACCCTAGTGCATGAGCCTGCATGCGGGCAATGTCCATGCCCGGCTGAAGCGATACACCCGAACAAGACTCTTCCAAGTAGTCATCAAGCCCTGTGACGTAGCGGTGCACTCGGTCCTCCATATTAGCTACTAACGCACGGGACATATCGCCAACGAGTCGAACTCTACGTTGTACTCCCGAATCGCGGGCCCTCCCTGCCTCTCAAAGATCAAAACCTCGTTTACCGCGCCTCCTCATCTGCGGAGGCAAGAAATGGCTGAGAAATGTTTCCGAGAACTCGTCCCAACCAGCTGGAGGCGCATGCTCCTCCCGGGACAGCTCCCACGAATCAAACCAGTCGACTACGGTATCACGCAGCCGATGTGAACTGAAGATCACGGACTCGGTCTCCGAAGCCTTGATCACGCGCATGATCCTTCTCAGAATCGACGGATGAACTCTTGCGGATCATCCTCAGGCCTCGACCCGTAGAACTCTGGCGGGCTACAACTCAGAAAATCCCGTAGCCTCAAACTATCTGATCTGGGGTGAACTACGGGGCTATCGAATCGAATCCGCCAGATCCACTTATCCTCATGTTCGCCGCGATCTCGCTAGTAATCGCCATCTCCTTGTAACCCATCTCCCCGCGCGCCAGCCGTGGATCGAGGCTCGTGTAGTGGTCTCGCAGCCACCGCCGCGCCCTAAACTCGCTGGGCCGGGCGGCGTCACAAAACTCGCTGCCTCAAGCACTATTCAGTAAATGACGCTCGCGCTCGACTCCTCAGATCCTACTAGCGCCTCTCGGCCGCTTTGCCCTTCTCGGGCTCTGGTTTTACGTGGAGGCATAATCGCGTAAAAGAATACGCCGAAGGAGTCCAACTTACAACACAGCTTCTAAGGCATGATCTCGTAATGAAGAATGGAAACTAATCCTAAATGTCTCGCACTCCTCGACATAGATGTGGTGCACAACACACCGATAATCAAGACTCTACTAGACACGGCTCAGAGACACCTTCCGAGGATTAATCGCTTCGATACCACTTTTGTCACGACCACCCGACTGCCCGTGATCGTGCCTTACCCCGGGCACCCTAGTGATATAACATCAGAGAAAATCAGCGGAAATAAAAACTTAAACAGGAAACAAGATACATCATAAGAAAATAGGCCAACCAAAACGGTCGCCTTCATGCGTATATATAAAACCGAACAGCATAATACTTTACAACATCGCCTACAACAAGCATTACATGCACTTCTAAGAATGTAACAACTATGACGGACAGTGGCCCCGCCATACCCCTGAATGTACAAGAACCTACGACTCAGGGAAACATACCAAAAGATAAGCCTCCGAAGAAACGGAGCTTCCCAATACGCTGAACTGAGATCCTATGAGCGAGGATCCACAACCAATGTACTTCTACCGCGGCATGAACGCAGCCTCAAGCGAGGTCAAGCATAACAGTACCAAGTATGTGAAACTGAAAATACCGTGAATGAAATCACATTTCATCATTTTATAAAACCTTTGCGATAAGTAAACAAGATGCAAGTAAGCGGACGACATCCCCGTAATAATCACTCACACATATCTACGGGTCTCACGCCCATAATATCACTCACGCCCGTGGAACTCATTCTCATCCGCCGCAGCATGATGTAAAACAACATCCATATGTGAACTCAACACTAGATCCCGCCGCTATCAAACCGATCGCCAAGTAGAATCGCCTATACTGCATCCAAAAGCTAGTCATAAAACTTCACGCAAGGTACTAAGCTAATTACTGATCCAAAAGCTAGCCACGAATCGCCGAGGCAAGTACCAAAGCTAACGCATTCTAGCCAACCGCCTCACGAGATACGACCGAGGCAAGTATCTCAAGCTATCTACCATAGGCTACCGATACACGAAATGACCGAACAAGTATCTAAAGTGTGCTCAACCACACGCATAAATCAAGCCCGTGATCGCCACCATCGCGCAAGCTTCATGGATTAGCGTCCATGGACTAACAATCTGAACCTCACAATGACCGCATGCCCCGATCTCACCTCGGAAGTCATGGCCATGAAACCATCCCACCGACGACGCCGTGGAGCATCCATCACGCCGACGTCCAAAGGAATAACAAGATGATACTCAAAGCCGACGATACTCGTGGAAAATCCAACGCACAAGATGTCCAACAATCAATCGATAACCGCCCTCCTGCAGAGTCACGGCAAAGACATCAACAAAACACTTGCACATCAAAGACTATCACGACAAGCATAGGCAAGTTCAACATACATACATTTTTATCAACAATCCGGTTTCAAACCCAAAATACTACATACTTTCATTCTTTCAAAAGACTCTTTTTCGAAAAGCCACACGATACTAATACTGTAGTATTAAAACATGTTTCCTTTTAAACCAAATTACTACACCTTCGTAAAATCTTTATAAGATTTTTAAAATCAAGTACTCTATACCTTTTAAAACTAAGTGCTTTTCTTTTAAAACAACAACAAGTGTTCTTTTAAAACCCAAATAACTTTACTCTTTTCAAAACAAGTAACCTATACTTAAATCAAGTTACTTCTTTTTCCAAAAACAAGTCGTTATAAGTCAAGTCTCTTGTCTTTCAAGATCAAGTCTCTTAACTTTCAAAATCAAGTCGCTTTATACCAAACCAAATCTTTCTTTTATTTTCATAAAGTCGTTATAACTAACTTCCCATAAAGCCATTATAACACTTTATGTTTTAAACAAACAAAATCCATTTCACACACGCACGCCTACCGTACTATATAGTTTACAACAATCATGCTCAAGAGTATAGAAGAATCACATACCTTTTAGCTTAAGCCACAAGCCAAGTCAAGTATGTCGCGCAGAAGATCCACCTATAAAGGCCACAATATATCTATCAATCTCTAGTTCTCTTCAGAGAATACTTAAGTAAACAATTCCCGATTCTACGTAAAATTCGGCAAAGACTCCCCATTATCACATAAAACTCTCCTATCCAGCCCGCTACTGCATCAACAACTCCTCAGGATTATACGCCTAACCTGACGTGTTCAATTCTACTCCACAATAATACAACAACATCAGAATACAAACTATGTAAATACAATTCAATACTCATTCTATATATAGTATGCTCAACTATATATTACTACAATATGTAATATCCAATTACAATAGGGACATAGATCATTACCTCGATAAGCCCAAAATTATCCAAGATTATATGCCGATCCCGAGCAACGCTTAGCTCCAATTCCTTACGCTCCAACTCCGCTCCAAGCAACCCTTAGAAGTTTCTAAACAACTTCTCTAAATACTTCAACCAAGCTTATGAAGATTTTCTAGGGTTTCATTTCATGACTAATGGATAAAGTAGTATTTCCTGCCCAAGTATTAAAACAACCTCGAATACTACTAGGGATACTAGGCTAGTGTATTTGGAAGTATACCACAATACACAAGGTATTCTACACAAGATGGGAGGGGTGGGACGAAACCACAAAATAAGGAGTGGAGTATTTTGCCTTGAAATGATTTCAAGTGTTGATGAAATACTCTTCAAGCTAAGCGGGTATATATGTAAGAGTCAAGGCGGCCAAGATCAATGCAAGGTGGGTGGTCAAGATTGGGCCATGTGTGTGTGGTCCCACCACAACACATGGCCAACGAAATAGGCTACCAAGTGTCAAGGCCAAAATCGGCCAGTGAGTAGCGATGTGGCCAGCCACTTGTCACACAATTACGACCCACCTGGCCACACAATGTGGGTAAACGTGTCGCCCCCTAATCGTCCAAAAGATTTCGTCTTCCGAAAAATATCCAAAATCCCGGAAACCTCAAAACAAAGCGGCCCCACAAAATCAGAAATTCTCCCGTGGCCCCACGTGACCATTTTCAAAATAAAATCTCAAAATTCTAATATAATCCAAGAAGTCCGAATACCAAATCTGGGAATCCAATTCCCACTAACGAACCTTTTTCTTCACAAAAACCGGAACTTTTCCGTCGAAAAATTCACATCTTTCTTTCTTTCCAAAATTTATGTCGTATTCTCGTACGTACATACCCTGGAACTACGGGGTATAACAAAATGGGGCTTGATTGTTGTTGAATTTGGGCCTTGGAAAAGGTGGAAAAGTACGTATTTATAGGGGAAGTTCTGCCCAAATTTCCATAGAAAAAGGAGAACATTTACTTGGTGTTAACCTGCTTTAGTGAGAACGTGTTGATATGCGTGTTATTGTCGTTATAGGTTGAAGTACATTGAGACATATTCTAAATTGTATAGTTGGTTAGTCGCGAAAAATATATGTGAACTATCCTTTCTTCTTCTAGCATGATTCTTTGTTATAAAGGGAGTGAATCCTACTCCTTAATGATGTACTTCATTAATATGTCACGACCCATTCCGGGGCCCGTGACTGGTGCCTTACCGGGGCACCCAAGTAGTCATACATCAGAGTAATCAGCGGAAATATGAAACAAGACATGAAACAGTTTATAAAATAAGACACAGTTTATGTGAGAAAACATAGCCTTTCTAAGATATATATATAAACACGGTTTATAGCTACATCCGATATCAGATAACATACTACTGCACCTCTAAGGAAATATACAACTATGGCGACAGTGGCCCGCCATACCTCGATCAGACAAAACTATCTACAACAGTGAGATCATACCCAAAAGTAGAGCCTCCTAAAAGATGGAGCTCCCGACACCAACGTAGATCCTAAGAATGTGGATCTAGCACTGCCGCCTTACCGCTGCATTTAACGCACTCGGCGAGGTCAAGACAACAGTACTAAGTATATGAAATCAGAAATACTTAAATGAAAACATATCATTTTAAAATCAGTTTTGCAAGTATGTATGAAACAACCATGGGACCGCATATAAGTGCCACATCATAAACAAGAGCAACAATAGGTAAATCGCAATGTGTCTTTTCTAGGTCGCGAATGATCAAGCAGGCCAATTGCCTGTAGTATCACCATGCAAGCCTAACTCGACTCAGAGTCCGCATAGGCCACTCACATAGGCCCACATAGGTACATAACCCCGCATCGAGGGTAACTACTCCTGCATCGCCCCGACTCGTAGTCCGCACGGCCACATGCATCCGCATGAGGTATAACCCCGCATCACTAACCTCAGAACTCCCGTAGCTCCGCATAGGTCCTTGGACCCGCATGAGGTATTCTCGAATCACGGTCCTGCATCACCGAGTCTACCCCCGACGGAGGGCCCTTAACCCCGTAATATGTCAAGAGGTGAGTGATAGTACACTAACATAACAAATTATCTTTAAACAACATAAGCACAACAAAAATACTCTCTTATACAAACGTTATAAAGACACTAACACACATAGCATCATATCATGTCTACTTATCAAACCATCTTATTATTCTTTTCACAATTCAATATAAGTCCGTTATAAACACATAGGCAAACTGCTTTTTTATCATTCTTAAGTGGTTATACTTAACTTCCCATAAAGCTAGTATAACTCTTAAGCTTCGTTATAAAACTCAATTAGTTCTCTTCATAAAAATGATTCAAGATTCTTTGAAATGCTTTCATTCTTTATTATTCAGCTTAAGCCGAGGCATCGCAGTTGTTATTCAGCTTAAGCCAGGCATTGCCGTAAGTATTATTCAGCTTAAGTCAAAGACATTGCCGTAGTTATTATTCAGCTTAACACACGTACGCTCACCGCACTACATATATATTGTAAAATATCATGCTTTAGGAAGAATCACATACCTTCTCAAAACCACCGCCAAGTTGAATATGTCGCGCCAGAGAATCAAATTTATAATAGTCGACACGCCTATCAACGCTCACTACTTTGTAAAATTCTAAACAGAGGGTTCTATATCCTACGGAAAATTGGGCGACTTTCCCTACCCTGAGCTACTTAAGTTCATCAGGAAAACAAATTCCATGTAAGTACTTTGATTATTCTTCTTTAAACCCTTCTATCGTGATAATAGTTCAATTCTATTCGCAATATTCTTCTAAGTATCTAATACTTATTCTTATACTACTACAAAGAAGTATTCTCTAATTCAAAAGAGGGTTAGGATTAGTTACCCTGTAAGCCCAATAATATCCTAGATAAAGTCGCACTGAGCAAGGTTTTGCTCCTAAGTTGTATGCTCCAAGAAACCTTAGAAGTTCTTCACAACTTCTACTAAGTACTAAGGGATTTGGGCTAGGTATTTTGGGCATTATAACAATACAAGAAGGCAACTTTTCTACCAAGTGGGGTAGATTTCTAGGCAGGGGCCCTCGCCAAACTTCAAAAGGGAGTGGTAGGAGGATTTGGACGAAAAGCTTTAGAGAGAGGGGGAGGGATTTTTCAAGACTTGGAAATTGATTTGTGGATTAAGAACTCTTCATCCAAAGGGGGGTATTTATAGGTCAAGACATGGCCAACCAATGGCCAAGATTTAGCCAAGTGCAAAGTGTAAGGTCAAGATTAGGGCAAGTGTCCTTGGCCAACTTGCACACAAAATATCCTACCTAATCCTTGACTTGTGCAAAGGCACAAAAAACGTGCAACTCCTAGTCCATTTCGTCCAATGGACGATTTCAAGTCCACCAATTGGAGGGTGCCAAGTGTCGCCCTCCCGCTGGTCCAAAATGTTTCGCCTCTCTAAAAATCCGCAAAAATACTAAATGACATAGCCGAATTTTCCTACGAAAGTCGTGGAAACGCTTCGGAAAAACGATTCTTTTAGTGAGTTGTGCACAAATAAAAACGCCCAAGGCTTAAGCTTTTAAGGCCAAATTTCAGACGCACGCCTTACGCATACTCCGAAATACGGTATAACATTCTCTCTTAGAAACATTCGTCCGAATGTTCCTTCCCAAGACAAGCTTAACGATAAGATTCTTCATAACTTAAACAGCTGCAAATGCCACACACGCCACGTAACAACACTTAGGCATAAACGATAATGAAGATTTACAAGTAGGAAAGTGAATTACCCGAGGTGTGGAATAGGTGAGGATATTTCGCCTCATGTCTTCCTCGGCTTCCCAAGTCATTTCTCCCGAGCTCGCTCCGCCACAAGACTTTGACTAATCCACGCCCTGGTCCGCAGACGCCTAACTCGACGATCGACATCGCCATGGAACCTCCTCATACGATAACCCCTGGTCACCGACATCGCCAATCGGTGCACCCTAGATGGATCCCCGATACATCTCTCAAAGATAGATACGTGAAAACCGGATGATCGCCTCCAGACGGACGGCAGATCCAACTCATAGGCAACCTTGCCTACCTCGCGACAACCAAACGCCCAATGTACTTTGGGCCGAGTTTCTTCTTCCGAATCTCATCACACCTTCACGGGTGACACCTTCAGAAAACCCAATCATCAATCGCAACTCTGCATGCCGACGACGATGATCTCGTGATACGACTTTGCCGACTCAGTGTCAATAGCCGCCTGATAAGCTTCACTTATCCATCGTCACCGCACCAACCGTCCCACTAGCCGCACTCGCCCACATCGAACCAACCTATAGGCGACCGCACTTCCTCCCATACAAGGCCTCATAAGGCGCCATCCGAATACCGGAGTGGTAGCTATTATTGTACGCGAACTCAACTAGAGGCAAATGATCCTCCCCTACCTCGGTCGATAACACAAAGCTCGCAAAGATATCCTCAAGAGTCCGGATAGTGCGACGGCCCGTCTGCTCTGCGTGGATGGAATGCAAGATTGTGCTCACCGCATCCCTAAACCTCTCAAAAGACCTCCGTTAGCCAGAACCGGGCTCTCTGCGATATGATCGAAATAGGACTCCATGCACCGACGATCTCTGATGTAAAGTCCGCATAATCCTCACCAAAAGTCGCCCCGACGGAAGAAAGTGGGCTGATTTCGCCACCACAACGATAACCCATATAGAATCATGTCTCTCCGAAAGCGAGGTAATCTTGTGATAAAGTCCATGTTGATTACCTCCCACTTCCGTGTCGGATCTCAATCGCTCAGAATAAACCACTGTGCCTCTCGTGCTCTACCTTCACCGCCGACAACACGCACCGAGCTACGAACTCGCAACGCCCCTCTTCGCCATCCCACCAATACACGATCTAAGGTCGTGGTACATCTTGTTCGACTCGATGGATAGAGTAACGCCGCGCAGGCTTCCCAAGAACTCGCCGCCAAGTCCTAAAACATCCGAACACACAACTCGCTCTCAAACCTTAGCACCCCATCGTGCTACCTCAAAAGCGACCCTTGCCTCACGTAAGAGTCAGATCACGATATCGAATCAAAGCCGATCTCGAATCGGTTGCCTCTTCACCTCTCGACGATGGAAGACTCGCAACCTCACGAACTCTAACCCCACCGCTATCGTAATCAATCAAACGGACACCAAGGCTCGCTAATCGATGCAAATCACGAACCATGTCCTCCTCTCTAGTCGCATCCGATAGGCTCCCATCGACCTACGACTAAGAGCATCCGCCACAACATTGGCCTTCCCGTGGTACAGATATCAACATCATAATCCTTAAGCAACTCTAACCACCGCCTCTGCCGTAAGTTCACTCTCCTCCGTCAAGATATACCGAGGCTCTTGTGGTCTGTAAAATATCCACGTGAACCCCATACAAATAGTGCCTCCAGATCTTCAAAGCGTGAATCACACCGCCAACTCCAAATCACGCGGGGTAGTTCCTCGTGTTTCTTCACCGCCGGACGCATATGCTATAACCCCGCCATGCGCATCAACACACATCCCAACCCGATGCCCGACGCATCACAATACACGCATATAACCATCCGACCTCCGGAAGAGTAAGAACGGGCGGCCGCCGCCTCTCTTTCAAAGAATCGAAACCCCGCCACAAGCATCACCATCAAACTTGGCCGCCTTCCGAGTCACCTAGTCAACGGTGCGTAGATAAGCAAACTTCTCCACGAACCGCCGATAATATCCTCGCAAGGCCCGTAAAATCGCGAACCTCGCTTGAGTAAGAGTTCAGGCCAAGTCCTCGATCGCTTCGATTCGCCAGATCCACTGAATGCCATCACCCGACTAATATGCCCAAGAAACGCCATCAAGTCAACCAAAACTCACATTTGGAAAACTTGGCATAATCGCTGGTCTCGAGAATCACAAGACAGCCTCAAATGCTCCGCATGCTCCTCGCCCGAGCGAATAAACCAAGATATCATCAATGAACACTATCACAAACGTGTCCAAAATGGTTTGAACACTCGCTCATCAAATCCATGAATACCGCCAGAGCATCGTCAACCCAAAAGACATGACCGAACTCATAATGCCCGCACGGTCCGAATGCACCCTGTGGACATCCACCTCTCGACTCGCACTGATGATAGCCCGATCGCAGATCAATCTTGAGAAACATCTCGCACTCGCAACCGGGTCGAACAAATCATCAATCTCGGGAAGGGTATTCGTTTAATGGTCACCTTGTTCACCGTCAGAATCAACACACATGCAGCTGGCCCCGCCCTTCTTCTTTACGAACAATACCGGCGCTCCTGGAGAAACACTAGGCCCGATGAAGCCCTTCTCCAAAGAAATCCTAAGTTGATCCTTCAACTCTCTCAACTCGGCGGTGCCATTCTCAGATGGCAGAATGGAAATAGCCGAGTGTCCGCAATATGTCTATACAAAACTCAATCTCCTCTCGTGAGGATACCCGGAGGTCGTATGGAAACACGTCTGGGAACTCTCTGACCACTGGAACTGACGGAAAATCTGTTACCGCAGCTTCAGTATCAAACACACGAACGAGATGGTAGATATACCCCTTCTGCACCATCTTCCTAGCCTTGAGGTAGGAAATAAACCTACCCTCGCGATACCGTGCTCTCCCACTCAACAACCGGCCTCAGAAACCGAACTGCATTACTTTCTCTCAGCTCTACATTGGCGTAGCAAGATAGCCAATCCATCTCCATGATCACGCTGGTCAATCATCTCCAACTCTATCAAGTCGCCAGGGTCCGACGATCAGAATGGTCACAGGACAAGCTCTATATACCCGCCGAGCTACCACCGAATCACCCACTGGCGTAGCTACCTCGAAAGGGTCTATGGACTCAGGCTCTATCCCTATCCTACTAGCAACAATGGGAGATATATAGGACAGAGTAGAACCCGGATCTATCAAGGCATAAACATCAAACCCAGAAACTGATAAGGTACTGACGACATCGCGAGGCCTCGATCCCGCTGTTCGACAAAGCATAAATGCGTTCGAGGACCGCTAGAATCGGGACCCGCGCCACGACCGCCACGACCGGCGGTCCATGAGTACCTTGCCCTCCGTGGCGAGTAATCGTCGGGATGAAGAAGACCGTGAAAGAACTCAGATGTTGACTTACCATCAAGATCGCCTTGGCCTGACAAGCCGTGATAGTGACCCCGCTGCCACAATCAAACAAGCTCCCGTAGCATCACAACTCCCGGTGGGATATGCCGACGCCACACCGGCGGGGTGGTCCCGACGCCGTAACCTCTCGCCGCTCGATGTTCGAGGTCCCGCCCCGGTTCGCCTCGAATATCTCCGGGCCGAGTGCTGGTGCAAATCTAGATCGCTGAGGCCGCCACCACGATAGCCACCAAAAGACCTTCGCCGCCCCGCCTTCTTCTCGCCGCGTCACAACCCGCCGGCCTCTACGCCTCACATCCAAGAGCATGAGCTCGCACGCGTAATGTCCATACCGGCCGAAGAGAAACACCGCATATGACTTCGCCATATAGTCATCTAGCCCGCGACGTAGCGGTGCACCCTATCCTCCATATTTGCTACCAACGCCGGGACATATCGAGCCAATGAATCAAACTCGACATTGTACTCCCGACAAGGCGCCCTCTCGCCTCGCCAGAAAAATCTATCACCCGCGCCTCCTCATCCGCGAGGCAAAGTGAGTGAGGAAAGCCTCCGAGAACTCATCCCAAGTACCGGGACGCCAGGTTTCCCGGATAACTCCCATGAATCAAACCAATCGATCGCGGTATCACGCATCCTATGCGAACCAAAGATCACTGACTCGGTCTCCGACGCCCGATCACTCGAATCCTTCAGTGACGGATGAACTCTCGCGGATCATCCTCCGCCTCGACCCGTAAAACTCGCGGGCTACAACTCGTGAAGTCTCGTAGCCTCAAACTATTCGCCTCGGGTGAACCACGGTACGATCGGGCCGGATCGAATCGCCGTGATCCACTCGCCCTCGTGTTCGCCACAATCCTAGCCAATAGCCGGGCCATCTCTCAGACTTATCTCTCCGCCCAGCCGTGGGACGAGGTGCGGCATCGTAGTCTCGCTGAATCGGGCGGCGTCGAGAACTCGCCGTCTCGTATAGATCGGGCCCGAGCCTCGTGACTTAGGTGTCCCACTAGCGCCTCTACGCTTGCCCTTCCGCCCGGCCGCTTTACGCGAGGCATAATCAGCATAAAAAGGAATACGTTAGAGGGGTCCAACTTTAACACGCCTCTAAAGCACGATCTCAGAGTGAGAAGAATGGAAACCAATCCTAAATATCCTATAGCCTCTCGACATTGGTGCACAACACACCGATAATCAAGACTCTACTAGATACGGTCAGACACTTTCCGAGGATTAATCGCTCGATACCACTTTTGTCACGACCCATTCCGGCCCGTGGATCGTGCTCACTGGGCACCCAAGTAGTCATACATCGAGTAATCCGGAAATAAGAAACAAGACATGAAACTTTACAAAATAAGACACGCTTTATGTGAGAAAACATCGCTTTCGCATATATATATAAACATGGTTTAGCGCTACATCCGATATCTGCATAACATGACTCATGCACTTCTAAGGAAATATACAACTATGGCGACAGTGGCCCGCCATACCCCGATCGCATAAAACTATCTACAACAGGAGATCATACCCAAAAGTAGAGCCTCCTAAAAGATGGAGCTCCCGACACCAACGTAGAGATCCTAAGAATGTGATCTAGCACTGCCGCTCTTACCGCGGCATGAACGCAGCCCAAGGAGGTCAAGACAACAGTACTAAGTATATGAAATCAGAAATACTTAAATGAAAACATATCATTTTAAAATCAGTTTGCAAGTATGTATGAAACAACCAAGGGACCGCACATAGTGCCACATCATAAACAAGAGCAACAATAGGTAACCGCAATGTCTTTTCTAGGTGCGAATGATCAAGCAGGCCAATTGCCCGTAGTATCACCATGCAAGCCTAATCTCGACTCGTAGTCCGCATAGGCCACTCACATAGGCCCGCATAGGGTACATAACCCCGCATCGAGGGTAGCTACTCCTCGACATCGTCCTGGACTCGTAGTCCGCATGGCCACATAGACCGCATGAGGTATAACCCCGCATCACTAACCTGGAACTCCCGTAGCTCCGCATAGGTCCCCTGGACCCGCATGAGGTATTCTCGAATCATGGTCCTGCATCACCGAGTCTACCCCAGACGGAGTGGCGCTTAACCCCTGTAATATGTCAAGAGGTGAGTGATAGTACACTAACATAACAGCTTATCTTTAAACAACATAAGCACAACAAGAATACTCTCTTATACAAACGTTACAAGACACTAACACACATAGCATCATATCATGTCTACTTATCAAACCATCTTATTATTCTTTTCACAATTCAATATAAGTCTGTTATAAACACATAGGCAAACTGTTTCTTTATCATTCTTAAGTGGTTATACTTAACTTTCCATAAAGCTAGTATAACTCTTAAGCTTCGCTTTAAAACTCAATTAGTTCTCTTCTAAAAATGATTCAAGATTCTTTGAAATGCTTTCGCTTCTTTATTATTCAAAGCTTAAGCGTGAGGCATCGCAGTAAGTGTTATTCGTGCTTAAGCGTGAGGCATTGCCGTAAGTATTATTCAGCTTAAGTCAAAGACATTGTCGTAGTTATTATTCGCTTAACACATGTACGCCTTCACCGCACTACATATATATTGTAAAATATCATGCTTTAGGAAGAATCACATACCTTCTCAAAAACCACCGCCAAGTCAATATGTCGCGCAGAATCAAATTTATAATAGTCGACACGCCTATCAACGCTCGACTACTTTGTAAATGGCTTCTAAACAGAGGGTTCTATATCCTACGGAAAATTGGGCGACTTCCCTACCCGTGAGCTACTTAAGTTCATCAGAAAACAAATTCTATGTAAGTACGCTTTGATTATTCTTCTTTAAAC
Source organism: Przewalskia tangutica (assembly GCA_029844215.1). NCBI lineage: Eukaryota > Viridiplantae > Streptophyta > Magnoliopsida > Solanales > Solanaceae > Przewalskia > Przewalskia tangutica. The sequence continues at coordinate 80,726,394 of CM056720.1, read as the reverse complement.
CCTTCATCGTGATAACAGCTCAATTCTATTCTCAATATTCTTCTAAGTATCTAATACTTATTCTTATACTACTACAGAAGTATTCTCTAATTCAAAAGAGGGTTAGGATTAGTTACCCTGGTAAGCCCAATAATATCCTAGATAAAGTCGCTACTGAGCAAGGTTTTGCTCCTAAGTTGTATGCTCCATGAAACCTTAGAAGTTCTTCACAACTTCTACTAAGTACTAAGGATTTGGGCTAGGTATTTTGGGCATTATAACAATACAAGAAGGCAACTTTTCTACCAAGGGGTAGATTTCGGCTAGGCTGTGGGGCCTCGACCAAACTTCAAAAGCAAGTGGGTAGGAGGCTTTGGACTAAAAGCTTTAGAGAGAGGGAGGGATTTTTAAGACTTGAATTGATTTGTGGATGAAGAACTCTTCATCCAAAGGGGTATTTATAGGTCAAGACATGGCCAACCAATGGCCAAGATTTAGCCAAGTGCTAGGCAAGTGTAAGGTCAAGATTAGGGCAAGTGTCCTTGGCCAACTTGCACACAAAATATCCTACCTAATCCTTGACTTGTGCAAAGGCACAAAAAACGTGCAACTCCTAGTCCATTTCGTCCAATGGACGATTTCAAGTCCACCAATTGGAGGGTGCCAAGTGTCGCCCTCCCGTTGGTCCAAAATGTTTCGTCTCTCGGAAAAATCCGCAAAAATACTAAATGACATAGCCGGAATTTTCCCTACGAAAGCTGTGGAAACGTTTCGTCGGAAAACGATTCTTTTAGTGAGTTGTGCACAAATAAAAACGTCCAAGGCTTAAGGTTTTAAGGCCAAACTTTCGTACGTACGCCCTTACGCACATACTCCGGAAATACGGGGTATAACAAGTACTTTTGTTACACCCTGTAATACCAGGGCTACTAATTGAGAACGTGATTAAGGATTTAAGATTTGAATTTTGGAAGGAAAAAATTATTACATTTTCTTAAGGAAAATTCGAAAAAATGTGGCGACAGAAAAATTATTAACTTGGAGTTTAATACTTCTAATTGGATTTATGGACTTAGTATTGGATTACGAAGAATTGGAATTTATAATATGGGGACCGTCGAGAATTTGACAATTTCGTGAAGCCCTTCAATTTTAAGATATTTTGGAATTATCGAGATATTTTATCAAGAGGGAATTTCCGGCCAATGGCAGGTTGACACATGGCACTCCTCCACTTGTCTTGCATAGACAAATATCTATATTAGAGATAGAGATTGAAGACTTATCCATTTATTTCATTTCTCACAATTTTCATCTTCCAAACTTTCTCTTCTCTCCTCTCCTTGCCTTGAGTCACGAAAATCCATGGAAATTCCAAGAACAAGGGTTGATTATTATAAAAGATTAAGAACACTAATCAAGTTCTAAGACAAGTTAACTCTCCAAGTACTCTAAAAATCTATGTTGGCCGAAATCGGGGTTGAAAACCCTAGCTTGTTCATCGGCTTTTTGGAGGTAAAACGTGAAGGGAAGTTGGTTATAAGGTTGTAGTGGATACATGGGAGTGATTGAATCTTGAAGAAGTGGAGCAAAACGAAAACTGCGGGACAAAGTTGAGCGGACTGCCTTGGACGTTTTTGGCTTAAAAAAGGGTAAAAAATCTTCCTTCTCTTGAAGTAATTGGATATTACATGTTGTTATAATGTATAGACGAGCTTGTGCTAAAAATAATGAAGAATAAAAAGTGTATGGACAAATTTTTGGGTGTTGGCCAAGAGTTGACAATTTCGGGTATTGATTTCGTTGGCTTTAATTGTTGTTATTAACGTCACCTATTGCATGTTAAAAATGGAATAATATTGTTGTAGATAAGTTGTTATACCATATATAGAGGTGTTGGAACTTGAAGTGGAATAAAATGGATTAAGGAAAGAGTTATCGGGTTGTAGTTGTTGGCCGTGGAATCTATAAAATTGTTGGATATTGTCGTGCAGTGTTTATGGACTGTTTTGTGGCGTGTATATGCTGGAAATTCAGTTGTCAACATGCATGATTAATGTGGTAAAATTTCTAATGAATTTCCTAAGGAATAAGGGTGTAAAGGGGTGTTAAAAGGCTTTACATTTTACCCTTATTGTTGATGGAATTGTGGACTGTTTTTATGGATTTTTTTGTATAGATTAAGTGGCCTAATTTTTCACGTCAAGTAGGCGTGTAATCCCCTTTGGTTGCTATTTTGATTGTTCCTTAAATGGGGCTTGATTGTTGTTGAATTTGGGCCTTGGAAAAGGTGGAAAAGTTCGTATTTATAGGGGAAGTGTTGCCCAAATTTCCATAGAAAAAGGAGAACATTTACTTGGTGTTAACCTACTTTAGCAAGCACGTGTTGATATACGTGGTATTGTTGTTATAGATTGAAGTACATTGAGACGTATTCTAGATTGTAGAGTTGCTTAGTCTCCAAAAAGGTATGTGAACTATCATTTCTTTTTCTAGCATGATTCCTTGTTATAAAGTGAGTGAATCCCACTCCTTAATGATGTACTTCATTGATAGTACTTTGGATTTCCTAAAATAGAAGTTGTTCTATATACTTCCTTGATAGTACTTGGGGTTTCTAAAATGAAAGATTGTTATATCTATTCTCTTGATAGTACTTGGGGTTTCTTAAATGAAAAATTGTTATATCTATTCTCTTGATAGTGCATTTTCTAAAATTAAAGTTGTTTACCTATCCTATTGATCGTACTTTGAGTTTCTAAAATGAAAGTTGTTTACCTATCCTATTGATAGTACTTTGAGTTTCTAAAATAAAAGTTGTTTACCTATCCTATTGATAGTACATTGAGTTTCTAAAATGAAAGTTGTTTACCTATCCTATTGCTAGTACTTTGGGGTTCTAAAGTGGAAGTTGTTTACCTATCCTATTGCTAGTACTTTGGGATTCTAAAATCAAAGTTGTTTACCTATTCATTTAATAATGGCTTGAGTTTTTCGAAAATGATAGTTCATTCTATTTGTGCTAATGAGAGTTAAAGATGATTTGAATTGCACATAGTTGCTTGTGATAGCTATATGTGTACAGTCTTTTATATTTGGACCGTGTCCTAGAAAGGGCCGGGCAGTATACCTTAATGGGCAGAGCAGTATACCTCAATGGGCAGGGCAGTATACCTTAATGAGCAAGGCAGTATACCTTAATGGGCAGGGCATTATACCTTAATAGGAAGGGCAGTATACCTTAATGGGCAGGGCAGTATATATTACATGACTTTACCGTGTCCCAGAATGGACCGGGCAGTATACCTTAATGGGCATGGCAGTATATATTACATGACTTTACCGTGTCCCAGAAGGGGCCTGACAGAATACCTTATTGACTTTACCGCGTCCCAGAAGGGGCCGAGCAGAATACCTTATTGACTTTACCGCGTCCCAGAAGGGGCCGGGCAGAATACCTTATTGACTTTACCGCATCCCAGAAGGGGCCGGGCAGAATACCTTATTGACTTTATCGCATCCTAGATAGAGCCGGGCAGAATACCTTACAGGGCAGTACTTGTGTATAATGTTCGGGTTATACTCCCATGACATTATTTGTTTATATGGATAGACGTCCATTATATTTACATGGATTTCATATCTTGAAAAGGCACAGTGTATTTTCCGTAGTTCCAGGGTATGTATGTGAGGACGTACGTACGAGAATACGACAGAAATTTTGGAAAGAAAGAAAGAAGTGATTTTTCGACGGAAAAGTTTCCGGGTTTTGTGAAGGAAAAAGGTTCGTTGATGGGAATTGGATTCCCAGATTTGGTATTTGGGCTTCTTGGATTATTTTAGAATTATGAGATTTTATTTTCGGAAATGGTCACGTGGGGCCCACGGGAGAAATTTACGGTTTTGTGGGGCCCGCTTTGTTTTTGAGATTTTCGTTATTTTGGATATTTTCGGAAGATGAAATATTATGGACGAGTAGGGGGGCGACACATGTCACCCCCATGTGGCCAAGAGTGGCCGATTTTTATTGCCAAGTGTCCATGGCCGAATTGTCCTTACAAGTGGCAAGCCACTTGTCTTGTTTTTTGTTGGCCATGTGGTGTGGTGGGACCCACACACACATGGCCCAATCTTGACCATACACTTACATTGATCTTGGCCCTTGATTCTTCTATAAATACCCCATAGTGCAAGACATAATATTCATCCACACTTAAAGACTTTCCAAGGCAAAAATATCCCTTTCCCTTTGTATGGTTTTCGTCCCCCTCCCCCCCACTTGTGTACAAAATACTCCAAGTAGTATTGTATAATCCCAAATACCTTAGCCTAGTATCCCTAGTTGTATTCCAAGTTATTTCAATACTAGAGCCCTAAATACTACTTTATTCCATTAGTCGCAGTTGAAAGCCTAGAAAATCTTCCTAGCTTGGTTGAAGTTTTAAGAGAAGTTATTTAGAAACTTCTAAGGGTCTCTTGGAGCGGGTCGAGCGTAAGGAGTCGAGCTAAACGTTGCTCAGATCGACTTATAAACTTGGATAATTTTGGGCTTATCGAGGTAATGATCTACGCCCCTATCAGAATTGGATATTACATATCAGTAGTAGATAGAATTTAGTATAAGATATATTGGGAGGATGATTATAAAGGATTGAACTGTATTTACATTGACCGTATTTACGTGAGACTTGTGTAGTATTAATGTGAAGTGTAATTGAACACGTCCGGTTAGACGTGTAATCCCTCGAGTTGTTGGCTCGGTAAAGCAGCCTTGTGGGAGGTTATTTATGTGTTCATGTGGGGAGGTGCCCAAATTTTCCGTAGAATAAGGAATCATTTACTTAGAATATGCTCTGAAGAGAACTAGAGATTGATAGATATATCATGGTTGTTATAGGTGGATCTTCACGCCACGCATACTTGACTTGTCTTGTGGATTAAGCCGAAGAGGTATATGATTCTTCCTATACTCTTGAGCATGATTGTTGTGAACTATATAGTACGGTAGACATACGTGTGTGAAATGAATTTTGTTTGTTTAAAACATAAAGTGTTATAATGGCTTTATGGGAAGTTAGTTATAACGACTTTATCAGGATAAAAGAAAGATTTGATTTTGACAGTAAAACGACTTGATTTTGAAAGTTAAGAGACTTGATCTTGAAAGATAAGAGACTTGACTTATAACGACTTGTTTTCGGAAAAAGAGAAGTAACTTGATTTAAGTATAGGTTACTTGTTTTGAAGAGAGTAAGTTATTTGGGTTTTAAAAGAACACTTGTTGTTGTTTTAAAAGAAAAGCACTTGGTTTAAAAAGTATAGAGTACTTGATTTTAAAAAGCTTGTAAAGATTTTCTGAAGGTGTAGTAATTTGGTTTAAAAAGGAAACGTGTTTTTAATACTACGAGTATTAGTATCGTGTGGCTTTTACGTAGAAAGAGGTCTTTTTGAAAGAATGAAAGTATATAGTATTTTGGGGTTGAAACCCGGATTGTTGATATAAAATGAAAGTACGTTGAACTTGCCTATGCTTGTTGTGATGGCCTTTGATGGGCAAGTGTTTTGTTTCATACCGTGACTCTGGGAGAGCTTATCTGATTGATTGCTCGACATACCGACACGCTTGGATGGTCCACGAGTACGCGCCCACTTTGAGTATTATCTTGTTATTTCCTTCGACATATTAACACGATGGACGGTCCACTGCATGCCCAAGAGGATGGTTTCATGGCCATGCTTTCCGAGGTAAGATGCCGGGGCATGCGGTCATTGTGAGGGTTTTGTTATTAGTCCATGGACCGCTAATCCATGAAGCTTGCCGCAATGACGAGCGATCACGGGCTTGATTTGTACATGTGGTTCAGACACACTTTAGATACTTGTTCTGGTCATTTCTCGTGTATCGGCAGGCTCTGGTAGATAGCTTTAGATACTTGCCTCGGTCATATCTCGTGAGACGGTAGGCTAGGGTATGTTCGCTTATGGTACTTGCTTCGCCGCCATGCGTGGCTAGCTTTTGATCCGTAGTCGCTTCCGCATCTTGCCCGTGAAGTTTTATGACTAGCTTTTGAACCGGTAGTTGGCTATTCTACTCGCCCGATCGGTTTGATGACGCAAAGATCTAGTGTTGTGTTCACATATGGATGTTGTTTTACATCATGCATCGCCAGTGAGGAATGAGTTCCACGCATGATTGATATTACGGGCGAGACCCATAGTTATGCGTGAGTGATTATTTTGGGGGCACGCGCCCCTTACTTGACATAATCGCATTTATCGCAAAATGGTTTTATAAAATGATGAAATGAGATTTCATTACGATTTTTCAGTTTCACATACTTGGTACTGGCCAGATCGACTTCGGGCCGCTCATGCCGCAGGTAGGTACACGCTTGTTGATCCTCGCCATAGGATCGCAGTCATTGGGAAGCTCCGTTTCCTGAGGCTTATCTTTGGGTATAGTCCTCATTGTAGATACTTGTAGATTCGTGGTATGGCGGGCCCCGTCCCGTCATAGTTGTTATTACATTCTTAGAGGTCCGTAGTATCGCTGGGTGTGGTTTGTATAAGGATTGTAAATCGTTCGGCTTTATGTATATACACGGGTAACTGCTGGTTAGCCTATTTTATTATGTTGTCTCTTGTTTCGCTTAAATTTTATTTCCACCGATTTTCTCCGATGTTGTTATCACTAGGTGCCCGGTAAGGCACCAGCCATGCCCGAGATCGGTCGTGACAAAAGTGGTATCGAGCGCTTAGTCCTCTGAAAGTGTCTACGCACCGTCTAGTAGAGTCTTGATTATCGGTGTGTCAGGCACCACATCTATAATCGTGAGGTCGCAGGACATTTAGGATTGGTTTCCATTCTTCTCACTCTGAGATCGTGCCTTAGAGAGGTGTTGTAAGTTGGACTCCTTCTGACGTATTCTTTTCTGCCAGTTATGCCTCCACGTAAGGCAACCAGGGCCCAGAAGGGCAAGGCAGCAGAGGGAGTTGCGAGTAGAGCCGCAGCAGTGGCTACAGAGACCACGGTACCTGAGCCTCCAGTCCCACAGCCTGGAGCAGAGGAGATGGGTTACAAGGAGATGGCCTAGTTACTGGCCAGGATCGTGGCCGCATACGAGATAGGTCGACGCAGCAGATTCCATTCAAGAACTCCCGTAGTTCATCCCGCATCGGATAGTTTGAGATTACGGACTTTCGAGTCGCCCACCCGAAGTTCTACAGTCGAGGCCCGAGGATGATCCGCAGGAGTTCATCCGAAGCCATTCTGCGATCGCGAGAGTGATCAAGGCTTGAGACCGAGCCGGTGATCTTCGGTTCGACGGCCGCGTGATATCGCAATGATCGTTTGATTCGTGAGCTATCCCGGGAGAGCATGCACTTCCAGAGATGGGACGAGTTCTCGAGGCATTCTCACTCACTTCTTGCCTCGCGGATGAGAGGGCACGGCCGACGTTTCGGCTTTGAGACGCGGCGGACGCACAGCCGAGTACAACGTAGTTCGACTCGTTGCCTCGATATGTCCCTCGCGTTAGTAGCTAATATGGAGGATAGAGTGCACCGCCACGCCACGGCTTGATGACTACTTGGCGTAGTCTTGTTCGGTGTATCTCTTCACCGCATGAACATTGCCCGTATGCGCAGCTCATGCACTGGTGCGAGGTACTGAGAGACCGACGGACGACCAATACCAAGAGAAGGCGCCGTAACTGCAGGTCCTTGGTAACTTTCGCGGATCCGCGCAGCGAGACTAGTTATGCGCCTCCGCCAGCAGTGGTCCTCTACGCCTTCGTGAGCGTCGTGGCTCCTGTGGTTCGTGTTTTCGTGAAGCGAGTGTTGGCGGATAAGTCACCCCAACCTCGTGTGGCGTGTGGTAAACCCATGCGGGAAGTGTCGCGGTATTCGTGAGAGTTTGTTTTATACGCATGACAGGCCATTTAGCAAAGAATTGTCCGACCAAAGGTAGCGCGGATGTTGAGACTCGGCCTTCGGGATCTGTTGCGGGTTCTTCGCCTTCGATAGCTAGGCAGGGTGTTCATACACCTACAGCGGGCGTGGGTCGTGGTGGAAGTTCCCAGTTCTAGCGGTCCTTGGAACCGCCTATTTTGATTTCAGGTATATCCTTAACCCTCTAGAGACTAGTATGCATTGATGGTATGATGATGTGCTAGGTATTATGTTCAGATAGCATTATGTTAAATTGCGATTTAGAGGCCTGGTTAGTAAGGGGGAGTTGGGTACATAGAGATTGTGAGCCTTAGAATATTATACGTGGAGCCCTTAGAGGCGAGGCCGTCTTGAGTAAAAGATTTTGTTTACGATTGACCTTTGTCGGAGTGCATAGTATATGTGGGGTATAATTGTGCGATAAGTCCCTGAGTGGCGTGAATTATAAGAGGGTAGTTGAGCTAAGAATACCACTAGGTTTTCGTGACTTGATTAGTGAGATTGTTCCGGATTGGGGAACGAGAGAGGCGCGAAACGGGCCTGCCGAGGCAAGGTCGGGTCAACCCGCAGCCCGATCAGCGGGTTAATTTGTGGTGGTCCCTCTTTGTGATAGGGTCACGAGGGTGCTAGGCCCAAGTTTAGGTAACCATCGTACAGGTTTGTGGATGCGTTCGACCAGAATCGGATCGTGAAGGCCGGGAATGGCCTTAGAGGAAATTGAAACTAGTAAGATGACCAAGTTTGGAGGTAGTAACTCTGTGTGGAAATTTGGTAAGGGAATCAAATGTGGAACGTGTACTATAGAGAGTTCGTGTACGAGAAAGTACGACGAGTAAGAAGAACACGTGTTATGAGGGCGGAAGTGATTATTCTTTTGCGAAAGTAAGATGCGAAGGGAGTATCCTTTAGACCATGGGTGGGAACTTTTTGTGATGATTAGAGGTGTTTTCTCGTTGGATTGGATTTGAGTCTTGCGCACACATTATATTCTGGCCATTGGTGGCATGATCGGTTTTTTTTTGTAAGTATAGTAGTGGAGACTATACCGGCACACGTTTGATTAAAGGCTTAGAAGGAACATTCGGGACGAATGTTTCTAAGGGGGGGAGAATGTTATACCCCGTAGTTACAGGGTATATATGTGAGGACGTACGTACGAGAATACGACAGAAATTTTGGAAAGAAAGAAAGAAGTGATTTTTCGACGAAAAAGTTTCCGGGTTTTGTGAAGGAAAAAGGTTCGTTGATGGGAATTGGATTCCCAGATTTGGTGTTTGGGCTTCTTGGATTATTTTAGAATTATGAGATTTTATTTTCGGAAATGGTCACGTGGGGCCCACGGGAGAAATTTACGGTTTTGTGGGGCCCGCTTTGTTTTTGAGATTTTTGGTATTTTGGATATTTTCAGAAGATGAAATATTATGGACAAGTAGGGGGGCGACACATGTCACCCCCATGTGGCCAAGAGTGGCCGATTTTTATTGCCAAGTGTCCATGGCCGAATTGGCCTTACAAGTGGCAAGTCACTTGTCTTGTTTTTTGTTGGCCATGTGGTGTGGTGGGACCCACACACACATGGCCCAATCTTGACCATACACTTACATTGATCTTGGCCATTGATTCTTATATAAATACCCCATAGTGCAAGACATAATATTCATCCACACTTAAAGACTTTCCAAGGCAAAAATATCACTTTCCCTTTGTATGGTTTTCGTCCCCCTCCCCCCCACTTGTGTAGAAAATACTCCAAGTAGTATTGTATAATCCCAAATACCTTAGCCTAGTATCCCTAGTTGTATTCCAAGTTATTTCAATACTAGGAGCCCGAAAATACTACTTTATTCCATTAGTCGCAAAGTGAAACCCTAGAAAAATCTTCCTAGCTTGGTTGAAGTTTTAAGATAAGTTGTTTAGAAACTTCTAAGGGTCGCTTGGAGCGGGTTGGAGCATAAGGAGTTGGAGCTAAACGTTGCTCAGGATCGACTTATAAACTTGGATAATTTTGGGCTTATCGAGGTAATGATCTATGTCCCCCTATTGTAATTGGATATTACATATTATAGTAGTATAGAATTGAGTATAAGATATATTGGGAGGATGATTATAAAGGATTGAACTGTATTTACATTGGACTGTATTTATAGTAGACTTGTGTAGTATTACTGTGAAGCAGAATTGAACACGTCCGGTTAGACGTGTAATCCCCTTGGAGTTGTTGGCTTGGTAGCAGCCTTGTTGTGGGAGGTTATTTATGTGTTCATGTGTGGGGAGAGTGCGAATTTTCCGTAGAATAAGGAATTGTTTACTTATAATATGCTACTAAGAGAACTAGAGATTGATAGATATATTGTGGTTTTTATATGTGGATCTTCTAAGAGCGGCATACTTGACTTGGGTTTTGTATTAAGCCGAAGAGGTATGTGATTCTTCCTATACTCTTGACATGATTGTCAGGAACTATATAGTCGTAGACGACGCGTGTGTGAAATGAATTTTGTTTGTTTAAAACATAAAGTGTTATAATGGCTTTATGGGAAGTTAGTTATAACGAATTTATGAGGATAAAAGAAAGATTTGATTTTGACAGTAAAACGACTTGATTTTGAAAGTTAAGAGACTTGATCTTGAAAGATAAGAGACTTGACTTATAACGACTTGTTTTCGGAAAAAGAGAAGTAACTTGATTTAAGTATAGGTTACTTGTTTTGAAGAGAGTAAGTTATTTGGGTTTTAAAAGAACACTTGTTGTTGTTTTAAAAGAAAAGCACTTGGTTTAAAAAGTATAGAGTACTTGATTTTAAAAAGCTTGTAAAGATTTTCTGAAGGTGTAGTAATTTGGTTTAAAAAGGAAACGTGTTTTTAATACTACGAGTATTAGTATCGTGTGGCTTTTACGTAGAAAGAGGTCTTTTTGAAAGAATGAAAGTATATAGTATTTTGGGGTTGAAACCCGGATTGTTGATATAAAATGAAAGTACATTGAACTTGCCTATGCTTGTTGTGATAGCCTTTGACAGGCAATTGTTTTGTTTTTGTGCTACCGTGACTCTCTGGGAGGGCCGGTTATCTGATTGATTGCTTGGACATACTGACACGTTGGATGGTCCACGAGTATGCGTCCACTTTGAGTATTATCTTGTTATTTCCTTTGGACATACTGACACGATGGATGGTCCACGGTACGCGTCGATGGGATGGTTTCATGGCCACGCTTTCCGAGGTAAGATGTCGGGCACGCGATCATTGTGAGGTTTTGTTATTAGTCCATGGACCGCTAATCCATGAAGCTTGCCGCAGCGACGAGCGATCACGGCTTGATTTGTACACGTGGTTCGGACACTTTAGATACTTGTTCGGTCATTTCGTGTATCGGGCTCAGGTAGATAGCTTTAGATACTTGCCTCGGCCATATCTCGTGAGACGGTGAGGCTGGCACGTCGCTTATGGTACTTGCTCTCGCCATTGCGTGGCTAGCTTTTGATCTGGTAGTTGGCTTCCGCACCTTGCCTGAAGTTTTATGACTATCTTTTGAACCGTAGTTGGCTATTCTACTTGGCCCGATCGGTTTGACGACGCAGTGTGATCTAGTGTTGAGTTCACATATGGATGTTGTTTTACATCATGTCACGGCAGCTGAGGAATGAGTTCCACGCATGATTGATATTATGGCGTGAGACCCATAGTTATGTGTGAGTGATTATTTTGGGGCACGTGTCCCTTACTTGACATAATTACTTATCGCAAAATGGTTTTATAAAATGATGAAATGAGATTTCATTATAGTATTTTTCGCCACATACTTGGTACTGTTGTCGACCTCCTTCGGTGCGTTCATGCCACGGTAGAGGTACACCAGTTGTTGATCCTCGCTCATAGGATCGTTTTTCAGCGTTGGGAAGCTTCGTTTCCTCGGAGGCTTATCTTTTGGTATAGTCCCCTGTCATTGTAGATACTTGTACATTCAGGGGTATGGCGGGGCCCTGTCCCGTCATAGTTGTTGTTACATTCTGTAAGGTCCGTAGTCTTCGTGGGCGTGGTTTGTAAAAGGATTGTAATCGTCGGCTTTATGTATATACACGAAGGTAACCGTTTTTGTTAGCCTGCTTTATTATGTTGTCTCTTGTTTCTGTTTAAATTTTATTTCCACGATTTTCTCTCGATGTTGTTATCAACTACGGTTCGGGTAAGGCACTATGTCTGAGATCGGGTCGTGACAACCTTATTGACTTTATCGCATCCTAGATAGAGCCGGGCAGAATACCTTACAGGGCAGTACTTGTGTATAATGTTCGGGTTATACTCCCATGACATTATTTGTTTATATGGACAGACGTCCATTATATTTACATGGATTTCATATCTTGAAAAGGCACAGTGTACTGTTATTTGATTATTATACTTGTCTCTTGTTATCTGTTTGGCCTGTTATAATCTCATTTGCAGTACTTATTGTTTCACATACTTGGTACATTTTCCGTACTGACCCCCTTTCTCCGGGGGGCTGCATTCATGCCGCAGGTTTAGGTACGCAGTTTGGTGATCTGCAAGTGTAGGATCATTGCTCAGAGTTTTGGTATAGCTCCATTGTTCTGGAGTTTATCATTTTGGTAGTGATCTTTCAGTACAGGTTTTTTGTACATTTATGAGTACGACGGGGCCTTGTCCCATCATAGTATATTGTTCAAACTCTTAGAGGTCTGTATTCATATGTGGGATTAGACTCGTGTACAGTGTAGTTTCGTTTTGGCTTATATATATATAGCGGCGGCCTTGCCGGCTTTTCCTTTGCTTCTTTAAAAAAAATGATGATGAGTATCTTTATCTTCGGCGGGTTACTTGGAATGAATGGGTAGAAGGGTGCCCAGGTAGGACACCAGTCGCGGACCCGGGTTCGGGTCGTGACACCCATCACAATTGCGATGGAGCTATCTATGATTGCGATTAGAAGGTCAATGGCATTGACTTCTTTTCCAAGTTCGTTTTTGGACTTTATTTCCTCACAATAAAAGTTCTAGAGCTCGGGTCTGAGAGATTTCAACGGGGATTTACTCATTTAAGCTTAGAGGTACGATTATAACCTTAACAATTTCATTTACCATTAATTCATTCCATTATTTAGCAATTAAATTATAATTCATTCCATCATTCCATTGGTCTTTTTACCTAACCATTCCATATCCTTCTAGAGGGAAGCCTATTGTATCACATGTCAATTAATCTTCGAATCAAGGGCTTTGTTTGTAGTAGTAAGTGTTAATTCCTTGGTAATAGAGGTAGACAACTTACCCTTGAGTAAGGCAACTTGTTGCTCTAGCTCTTCATTTTCCTCAAGGATATCAGAGACCTGCCGGCTGCGGGAGTCCTCTCTTTTATGACTACGACCAATCCGATTAATAGGCCTACAACTGTGACTTAAGTTTTCTCAGATCCTTAAGCCATCCTTTTTTATTAGCCTGGTATTTCCATAGGCCTACCTTTGTGGAGGCGAACAATGATTCGGACAAGATCCCGACAATGGGTGTCCCTTTTATAAGATGCTGCTAATCAGTCTCAACTAGTCCCACCAACTAGTCAACTGGATCAGATGTCTTCAAAAGATAACTTATTTTCTCTGATACTCGGAGAACAACTGATCTACTACTATAACGCTCTAAACCACAACCTGATCAAAACACAACACTCGGTGTCTGACTGCATGTGACCGAGAGAACCACGTGACTTGCTAAATCAACATGGGCAACAAAAGTAAGTAATGTAATGATTTAAAAAAAGTTAAACTGAATATTGAAATATAATATGAAATATCATAGCAGAAATATCTCAAAACATGAAACAATACTGTCATGCCATGCTAACTAGACTAGTCTGTGAAACCTTTAAAACATGAGTCTGACTGCTAAACTATTTACCAGTAAAAGGCCTTAGCATACCTCTACTATAAAACATAATCATGAAAAATGACCAACTGACACCCCAAATGAAATAGGGCTCACTAATAGCTGATGCAGGTGAAGTCTTTGCATGCAGATCTTCCGTCCTGAAACTTAGTACATGTACTGTGAAGTCTAGGCCTAAAAAAAGGGATGTAAGTATATTTGAATTGTACCGTATTTAAAGAATTTGAAAGAATAAGTAGACACATGAAATAATAGGAACATGAATCTGAAATTGAATAATGGGCATAACACATGATCTGCCGTGAATATAATAACATATATGAAATTTGTAAAACTGTATATCTGAATATCAGTGAGAGAGCATTAACAAAACCGACATGTAACCACCACGCGTGAATGTGGGATTTAATCTCTTCCCGATCAGCTAAGACATCTCGTATCTTGTTGGGTATGAGACATAAACATGACATGAATGGATCTAATAACCCATAAAAGGGTAACATGAAGTTATCGTCCTAACTGGGCAGAGCGATCCTTATCATACGCTGGCAAATGTAGTTTCAGGTTGTTTGATCCTTCTCAGTAATCTGTGCAACTCTCAAAACATGAACATGAATAGTTGTTTTGTAAACACGTGAATTTTATGAAAATAACTTATAAAACATAGTTTGTAATTATAATTTAGCATGTGAAGAGGTATTTAATATAACTTGTATAAATCATCACAATATGTATAATTTCATGGATTGAGAGACAATGATTACATGAATTGTATTTAGGAACTCATGGAATTAAAAATATGGGTTCATAGATTACAAACATGTTCATAACAATCACAATGACATATCATGATTACAAATAAATGAAAACATGATATAAGCTTTATATATATCAAGTTGTACATGTATATAAGGTTATCATGAATTAGAGCAAAATCCTAGGTCTGAGGAAATTCATGTTTCATGGATCACATATGGCATGGAGAAGAACAATGATGTTCTCACACATGGATAGAAACTCTACATACCTCGATTTCTCCAAAACTTCTAATAAAAATATGAACTTTAATGAAGAAACCCAAAGCTTGAACTTTAATCTCTTGGGTTGGGTTTTCTTGAAAACCCTAGGTTAGAAACAAAGAATTTCACTTAGGAATTGAGTATACTTGATTAGAATCGTGTGGAAATACTTTAAAAGGGCTCACCTTAAGATATGAAGATAATGGGAGGAGAGGAACTTCGTTATAGGTCTTGGAGATTATGAAAATTTATTTTTAGAACTAAATTCACAATATATATTGTTTCAGTCGTCGGCCATTTTACGGCCGTATTGTATGATCTATATAATTTTTAAGGTGAGGGGTACGGTCCGTATAAAATAACCGTCATTGAAGTGTAACTTTCCAATAATTACCAAAAGTTGAGGGGGGCTCTACGGTCAAAATGGACGATCCGTATATTTTTATACGGTCTGTATAACCTACCGTATTTCATCAATTTCGTTGGTTATTTGTACGACCTATTTCTATGGTCCGTACCCATTTCTACAGTCCATATAAATTTGGCATAAAATTGGGATTGTTGAACTGAAACTCGGTTTTTAACTTTAACTCCTCGTATTGGTTTCCTAGATCCTGAATCATAACATGATTTGATTTGAAGGTACGAGGTGTTACAACTACCCTGCTAAGATGAGGAACCGACAACATATATATAATTAACTGACTTGTATCTGAGGTTTATCATGAACTGCGACAAAATTCTCTAACACTGAGGAGAAATAGGATTTTATAAATTAATGTGGCATGGAAAGAAAAACAATGTTCTCACACATATATAGAATCCCTACATACCTATAAATGCTCCAATCCAACATACTAGTTTGCTTGTCTGATGAAGAACACTCAAAACCCTAGCTTGAATTGCTTAAGAAGGATTACCCTGAAAATCCTATATTTTTTGTTCAAAAAATCATGTTAAGAATCATATATTTAGTGATATGATTTATTAAGAATCGTAAAGATGTTCTTACCTTGATGTGGGGGGTAGATATGAGAGAATTCTTCAAAGGGTTTTTACAAAGTTAGAATGTCTGACAAATAATTTTGAGTTAAGTGTTAAATTTATATGAGGGGGTTTCGGGACTGCCTGGCTCGCTGAGCGATCTCCAAAGAAAGGGGTGACCTTGCTATGGGCTTCGCTCAACGAGCTATATAACAAGGTCATGCCTCTCTCTGAGGGAGCGTGTGGGCCAGACTCGAGTCGCAGTGTGTCGCGATCGCGAAAGGTCTTTATGGGTCGGGTCGCATAAGACCCATCACAATTGCGATGGAGCTATCTATGATCGCGATTAGAAGGTCGCTGTCATTGGCTTCTTTTTCAAGTCCGATTTTGGACTTTATTTCCTCACAATATAGGTTCTAGATCTCGGTTCTGAGAGATTTGAAGAGGGATTTGCTCATTTAAGGGGGTAAGATTATAACCCTAACAATTTCATTTACCATTAATTCATTCCATTATTTAGCAATTAAATCATGATTTAGTATTAGAATTTGGGGACTTTGATACATACATACTGTTGTGATGATTCTTTGATTGAGGGACATAATGATCCGATGAGGCTGAAAAATAGGTAAGAATGATGCTTTCGTAACTCGAGACTAAATGATTGTGGGTGTCATAATATGATTTGAAATGAGAAAATATGATATGATGCTCATTCTCCGAGGGATACATGTCGGATGGTTATGAATGGTATATGTACCTCGCCCCCATGGGTCATGACTACGTGACAAATGTCACACCCCAACCTTGGTGAGGTGGATGGGCACCAAGTGCCTTATTTACGTGAGCGACCAAAGTAAGTAACTTAATGTATTCGACTATCTGCAAATAGAAAATCCCAATATATATATACACTTGGTCGGGACAAGTGTTATACCCCGTATTTCCAGAGTATGTACGTGAGGGCGTACGTATTAAATTTTTTTTGCCTTAAGAATTGGCTTGGTTCGAAATTTGGGCACAAGTGCCGAATAGAGTCGTCGACTAAACGCTTTCCACGACTTTCGTAGATAAAATTCGGCTATGTCATTTATAATTTTGCGGATTTTTAGAGACGAAACATTTTGGACCAACGGAGGGTGCATGTCACCTCACATTGGAAGGCTCGACGGCAAACATGGCATGTCTTGGACGATTTTGGTCCACTTTAGTTGGTAGGATATTTTGTGCAAGTTGTGTGGTAGATGGATAAGGTAGCACATGGCTAAATCCGCCTTACACTTTATGCACTTGTCTTCATCTTGGCCATTGGTTGGCCTTCACTGACCTATAAATACCCCATTAGTTGATGAGTTCTTTCATCCACAAATTGCCTAAGTCTTGAAAACCCCTCTCCTCCTCTTGAGAATTCTCGTCCTAGCCTCCCTTTCCCCTCGCCGAGAGCCACCCCTCCCTCGTGGTGTTTGCCGTGGGGTACCCACTGCCTAGTTGTCTCGTATAAATACCCCTTTGTGGTATAGAAATACTCTCCAAAGTATTGTTGTAATGTCCAAATACTCGCCCAAATACCTTGTAGTATTCCCAAGGTTACACTTATAAAAGCCTAAAATACGATTATAATTTCCTTTAGCCACTAAACGAAACCCTAAAGAAATCTTCATAGTTGTTTGAAGTACTTAAGAGAAGTTGGTTAGAACTTCTAAGGGTTGTTGGAGCAGATCGAGCACTTGAGTAGAGCTAAACCTTGCTCGGGAGCGACATTAAACTCTGATAATTTTGGGCTTATCGAGGTAAATATCTTGTCCCTATTGTAATTGGAAATTACATAAGTGTTGAATATATAGTTGTTGTATACTATATATAGAACTGAACAATCGTGTGCAATGTCTTTTGACTTAAGCTCAAGAATTAAGAATCGAATCGACAGTAATTACATAGGACGTATTAGAGACTTGTAGTAGTAGTCGTGGAGTAGAATTGTACTGTTAGTGGTTAGATGCATAACCCCACGGTTGGCTTGATGCCTACTCGATAGAGGAGATTAACGCCGCCATGGGGAGAGTCTTCTTAATTTTCTGTAGAATATTCTACGCGTTGTGGTCTAGATGTTAACAAGCGCGTGGCCTTATGAGTTGAAGTCCTACGTGTGGCGCGATTTACTTGGCTTAAGGAGAGCCATTGTTTGAGCGTTTTGCTATTAGTCGATACTGGTCGCGAGGTATGTGAACCTCTTCCTATCTCTTCAGCATGATATGTGTGAACTATGTAGTACGGTGACGATACATGTGCTAAATGTATTTGATTGGTTTAAAACATAAAAGTGTTATAACGCTTTATGGGAAGTCGCTATAATAGCTTTATGTGGATAAGCAAGTACCTGTGGTTTTTAAAAGGTAATCTGAATAATAACTGGCTTGTTATAATAAAGAACTTGATGTATTTCAAAAGATTTATAAATCGTTTTGAAGGAAGAGTAACACTTGGTTTTAAAGGTTTTAAAAAGAGTTATACTAGCTTTATGGGGAGTTAGGTATAATGTCTTAAGAGAGGTAAAGAAAATGGTTTACTAATGTTAGAAGTTAAGAGACTTGATCTTATAAGATAAGAGACTTAACTTATTTGTTTTAATGTGAATGTTTGGGTGAAACCTCATTCGTGAGTAATGAGTACTTGGTTTTATCTAAAGGGATAATGTTTTACTGATTTCGGAAATCAGAATGTGTATCGACTGCACCACCGCGTTAATAAAGGAAAATGTATTAAATAATGATGAATTGTATTAAACCATTAGAAACCTCCATCTGCATAGAAACTAAGATGAGACAAAATGATATACAATTTCTAGATCATGGCTGCTGTAATAAGAATGTTGTAAACAAGAATAACCTACTCTCCTGTAAGACATATATTACTCAATTGTTCTAAAGAATCAAGTGATTAAGTTTATGAACTATGAAACCATTTGAAAATGAGAAGCTTGAGTAATTGAAACTAGGCAAACCGGAATTTAGGAAAAGAATATTGTTACTTGACTTTGAAAAGGAATGTGGGTTAGTCATTCTAATACTACGTATCGGGTGACTTTATAAAAGTAATGGATCTCTTTTAAAAGAACTTAACGTATGTAGTACTTTGGGGGTTAAAACCCGACTTTGGCATAAAATGAAAGTACTTTGAGTTGTGTGATACTTGCCTATGCTTGTTGTTGTGAAACTAGCCTATGCTTGTTATTGTGAAACGATGCCTATGCTTGTTGTGATAGCCTTTGTTGTGCAAAGCGTTGTATTTACGTGTTATCGCGTCTCAGGAGGGTCGTTGATGGTTGAGAACTTACTTGGGCGTGTCGCATTGACGGAGAAATTCCACGCACGCCCACGGTGATAGTATTATTGTTATTAATCGCTTTGGACATATCGACACGATCGCGTAGCGCACGCATGTTTCCATTTTGATTATCGTCTTGTGATTTCCTTTTGGACATCTGACTTACGCGTAGCGCCGAGTATCGCCCATTTGGAATCTTTGTCTATTGTTTCCTTTGGACATACCGACCGTGCGTAGCGCACGCAGTATGCGTCCATTTGGAATGTTGCCTTATTGTTTCTTCTGGACATACCGACCGACGCGCGCAAGTATCGCCCATTTGGATTGTTATCTTGTTTATTATTGTTGCATCATGGACATGTCTACACCGATGCGATTCCGGTACGCGCCATGACGCGAACATGATGGATGTTGTGGGCGTGAGACCCATAGTTATATTTGAGTGGTGACTTTGAGGCGTGAGTCACGACTTGATCGCTTACATGTTGTGAATCAGTAGTTTGGTTATCATACATGTCTCCGCTTTATATAGACTAGTATGATTTCATTTACGATTTTACGCTTCACATACTGTACTGTTATCGACCTTCCTGGGCCGCGTCACGCCGCAGTAAAGGTACATCGACCGCCGATCCCCGCTTATGTGATCACATTCGCCAGCCGGAAGCTCCGCTTTCTCCGAGGCTTATCTTATTGTATGTGTTCCCTGAGTTGTAGGTTCTTGTACATTCTGTGGTATGGGCGGCCCCGTCAGTCATAGTTGTTGTAAATCTTAAGGTTCAGAACTGCCATGGGGCGGGGTTTGTAAAAGGATAAATCGTCGTATTTATGTATGTATGTTGAAGGCAAATCGCTTTTTGGCCTGTTTATTTATCATGTCTCTAATTTCATGTTTAAAGTTTTTATTTCACGTTTTCTCTCGATGTTGTATCGCTAGGTGCCCGGTAAGGCACTGTGACGCCCGAGTTCGGGCGTTACAAAAGTGGTATCGAGCGCTTAATCCTCGGAAAGTGTCTGCATCGTGTCTAGTAGAGTCTTGATTATCGGTGTGTCAGGCACCACATCTATAATCGTGAGGCTATAGGACATTTAGGATCGGTTTCCATTCTTCTCATTCCGAGATCGTGCCTTAGAGCCGTGTTGTAAGTTGGACCCTCCGACGTGTTTCGCTTTTACCGCTATGCCTCGCGAAGGCAGCAGTGGCCCGGAGGCAAGGCGAGGAGCCGCTAGTAGGATTCGGAGGAGTACGAGGCGCAGCCCCCAAGACTGAGGTAGTCTTCCACGGCGAGTTTTGTGACGCCGCCAAAGACCAAGAAGTTTAGAGTCGCAGCAGATGGCCGATGAGACTACAAGATCGAGCCTCCAGCCGCTCCTGGAGTGCAGGAGATGGGTCGCGAGACGGCCCGATTATTGGCGAGGTTGTGGCCGATATGGCGACAGCTGACGCGGCGGTTCAGCCCAAAGAAGACTGTAGCACACCGAGGCGCATGGGCTGAGGTCGCGGGATTTTTAGTTGTAGCCCGCTTGAGTTTTACGGTCGAGGCGGAGGATGATCCGCAGGAGTTCATCCGTCGCTGCAGAGATCATGCGGGTGATCAAGGCTTCAGATGAGTCTCGTGACATTTGTTCGCATCGGCCGCGTGATACCGCAATGATTGGTTTGACTCGTGGAGCTTTCGGGAGAGCATGCACTTCACGGCCGTTTGGGACGAGTTTTGGGGCCTTCGGCACATTTCTTGCCTCCACAAACGGAGGGCTCGGCCGGCGATTTTTGATGTTGAGGCGCGAGCGCGCATACCTCGAGTACAATGTGGAGTTCGACTCATCGCCCGTATGTTCCTCGCATTAGTAGCTAGTATGGAGGATCGAGTGCACCGATATGTTACAGGCTCGATGATTACCTAGCAGAGTTGTTCGTGTTTCCTTCACCGGCACGACATTGCCCGCATTCGAGCTCATGCACTGGGCGGCGAGCGCAGATCGACGGTGGACCGCCACAGGAAGGCGCCAAGACGGCGGATATTTTGGCGACTTCGAGGCGCACCGCCTCCAGCAGACTAGTTATGTACCTCCACCGCCTTCGTGAGCAGGTCGTGGCTCCAAGGGTTCGATTTTCGAGAGCGGGTGTTAACGGTAAAGCCACCCTACCTCGTTGTGACCATCAGGTAGACTCCATTTTGGAGAGTGTCGCTAGATTGGGAGTTTGTTTTGCATGCGACGCCAGGCCATTTTGCGAGGAATCCGACCAAGGGTAGCACGGATGTTACGACTCACCACCGGATCGATGGTCTGGTTCATCGCCTTCTATACGCCTGCAGGCGTGCCTATGATTAGAGTGAGCGGTTGATCTGTATATCCTTAACCTCTGTAGTTTTGGTATGCTTGTTTTAATGATCTCATTATTGTGTGCTATGTACGGATAGCGTTGTGATATTATGAGTTAGAATACATGGTAAGTGTGAACCTTAAACTATGTCACGATGAGACCTTAGGGTAAGGTCGTCTTGAGTTAAAGATTTATTTTATGTTTGACTTTATCGAGTAGTAGTATACGTGGGATTTATTTGTGTGATAAGTCCGGTAGTGTGAGATGGAAGTGGTAGCTTTCGTGATGGGAATTGGTAAGATTGTTCCGGATCGGGAACAAGAGTTTGGCGCGATTGAAGTCGGGTTGAGGACCATTTGCGGGTCAACCCAGAGCCTTGGATTGAGGTGGGTCGCTCTGGGTGGTCCCGCCAGAGGTAGGGTCACGGTGTTAGGCCCAAGTTTAGATGACCATCGTATGAGTTGGTGGATATGTTCGACCGTGTGGATCGCGAGGCCGGAACGGCCTTAGAGAAGATCGGGTTAGTCGATGACCAAGTTCGAGGTAGTGACTCGGGTTGGAAACGAAGCGATGTATGTGGTACGGATACTAGAACGAGTTCAGTGTTCGTGACGAGTTCTACGAGAAGGAGAGGTGAACGTGTGTTTTTGTGGCAGTGTGGCATGATTGTTTTCAGACGTATAGCGGTGAAGACTATCTCGACGCCGATTTGTTTTGAGACCTTGAAGGAACATTCGACGAATGTTTCTAAGGAAGAATGTTATACCCGTATTTCAGCAGTATGACGTGAGGGCGCACGATTAAAATTTTTGCCTTAAGAATTGGCTTGGTTCGAAATTTGGGCACAAGTGCCGAATAGAGTCGTCGACGAAACGCTTTCCACTTTCAGAGAAAATTCCGCTATGTCATTTATAATTTTGCGGATTTTTCCGAGAGACGAAACATTTTGGACCAACGGAGGTGACATGTGTCACCCTCACATTGAAGGCTTGACGGCAAACATGGCATGTCTTGGACGATTTTGGTCCACTTTAGTTGGTAGGATATTTTGTGCAAGTTGTGTGGTAGATGGATAAGGTAGCACATGGCTAAATCTCGCCTTACACTTGCTATGCACTTGTCTTCATCTTGGCCATTGGTTGGCCTTCACTTGACCTATAAATACCCCATTAGTTGATGAGTTCTTTCATCCACAAATTGCCTAAGTCTTGAAAACCCCTCTCCTCCTCTTGAGAATTCTCGCCTAGCCCTCCTTTCCCTCGTCGAGAGCCACCCCTCCTCTTGGTAGCCGTGGGTACCCCTAGCCTAGTTGTCTCGTATAAATACCCCTTTGTGGTATAGAAATACTCTCAAGTATTGTTGTAATGTCCAAATACTCGCCCAAATACCTTGTAGTATTCCCAAGGTTACACTTATAAAAGCCTGTAAAATACGATTATACTTTCCTTTAGCCACTAAACGAAACCCTAAAGAAATCTTCATAGTTGTTTGAAGTACTTAAGAGAAGTTGGTTAGAACTTCTAAGGTTGTTGGAGCGGATCGAGCACTGAGTAGAGCTAAACCTTGCTCGTGAGCGACATTAAACTCGGATAATTTTGGGCTTATCGAGGTAAATATCTTGTCCCCTATTGTAATTGGAAATTACATAAGTGTTGAATATATAGTTGTTGTATACTATATATAGAATCTGAACTTAATCGTGGCAATGTCTTTTGACTTAAGCTCAAGAATTAAGAATCGAATCAATCTGTAATTACATGGGATCAGACATAGACTTGTGTAGTAGTACCGTGGAGTAGAATTGTACTGTTAGGGTTAGATGTATAACCCCTGGTTGGCTTGACGGCCTCGATAGAGAGGAGATTAACGTCATTTGCGGGGAGGTCTCACCAATTTTCTCAGAATATTCTACGTTGTGGTCTAGATGTTAACAAGCGCTGTGGCCTTATAGGTCAAGTCCTACGTGTGGCGCGATTTACTTGGCTTAAGGAGTAGCCGATTGTTGAGCGTTTTGCTATTAGTCGATACTCGTCGCGAGGTATGTGAACCTCTTCCTATCTCTTCTAGCATGATACGTGTGAACTATGTAGTACGGTAGACGCATACGTGCTAAATGTATTTGATTGGTTTAAAACATAAAGTGTTATAACGGCTTTATGGGAAGTCGCTTATAATAGCTTTATGTGGATAAGCAAGTACCTTGTGGTTTTTAAAAGGTAAATCGCTTTGAATAATAAATCGCTTGTTATAATAAAGAACTTGATGTATTTCAAAAGATTTATAAATCGCTTTGAAGGAAGAGTAACACTTAGTTTTAAAGGTTTTAAAAAGAGTTATACTAGCTTTATGGGAGTTAGGTATAATGTCTTAAGAGAGGTAAAGAAAATGGTTTACTAATGTTAGAAGTTAAGAGACTTGATCTTATAAGATAAGAGACTTAACTTATTTGTTTTAATGTGAATGTTTGGGTGAAACCTCATTCGTGAGTAATGAGTACTTGGTTTTATCTAAAGGGATAATGTTTTACTGATTTCGGAAATCAGAATGTGTATCGACAGACCACTGCAGCGTTAATAAAGGAAAATGTATTAAATAATGATGAATTGTATTAAAACAAGTAGAAACCTCCATCTGCATAGAAACTAAGATGAGACAAAATGATATACATTTTCTAGATCATGGCTGCTGTAATAAGAATGTTGTAAACAAGAATAACCTACTCTCATGTAAGACATATATTACTCAATTGTTCTAAAAAGGAATCAAGTGATTAAGTTTATGAACTATGAAACCATTTGAAAATGAGAAGCTTGAGTAATTGAAACTAGGCAAACTGGAATTTAGGAAAAGAATATTGTTACTTGACTTTGAAAAGGAATGTGGGTTGGTCATTCTAATACTACGGGTATCGGGTGACTTTTATAAAAGTAATGGATCTCTTTTAAAAGAACTTAACGGATGTAGTACTTTGTGTTAAAAACCCGGACTTTGGCATAAAATGAAAGTACTTTGAGTTGTGTGATACTTGCCTATGCTTGTTGTTGTGAAACTAGCCTATGCTTGTTATTGTGAAACGTGCCTATGCTTGTTGTGATAGCCTTTGTTGTGCAAAACGTTGTATTTCTGTGTTATCGCGTCTCTCGATGGAGGGTCGGTTGACTGGTTGAGAACTTACTTGGACGTGTCGGCATTGACGGAGAAATTCCACGCACGCCCCGCTGATAGTATTATTGTTATTAATCGCTTGACATACGACACGACGCGTAGCGCACGGGTATGTTTCATTTTGATTATCGCTTGTGATTTCCTTTTGGACATCGACCCGCGTAGCGCACGCAGTATCGTCCATTTGGAATGCCGCCCTATTGTTTCCTTTGGACATATCGACCCGACGCGTAGCGCAGTATCGTCCATTTGGAATGTTGCCTTATTGTTTCCTCGACATACCGACCGACGCGTAGCGCATTTGTATGCGTCCATTTGGATTGTTATCTTGTTTATTATTGTTGCATCATGGACATGTCTACACCGACGCAAGATTCGGGCACGCGCCACGACGCGAACATGATGGATGTGGGCGTGAGACCCATAGTTATATTGAGTGGTGACTTTGAGGGCGTGAGTCCCTGACTTGACTGCTTCTATGTTGTGAACTGTAGTTTGGTTATCATACATGTCTCCTGCTTTATATAGACTAGTATGATTTCATTTACGTGATTTTACGCTTTCACATACTGGTATTGATCGACCTCCTCGGGCCGTTCATGCCGCAGGTAGAGGTACATCGACTGTCGATCCCCGCTTATAGGATCACGTTCAGCGTGTTGGGAAGCTCCGTTTCTCCGGAGGCTTATCTTTTGGTATATGTTCCCTGAGTTGTAGGTTCTTGTACATTCGTGGTATGGCGGGGCCCCGTCCCGTCATAGTTGTTGTAAATCTTAGAGGTGCAGAACTGCAGGCGTGGTTTGTAAAGGATAAGCGTCGGGTATTTATGTATGTATGTCAAGGCAATCGCTTTGGCCTGTTTATTTATCATGTCTCTCATTTCATGTTTAAAGTTTTTATTTCCGCTGGTTTTCTCTGATGTTGTATCGCTAGGGTGCCCGGGGTAAGGCACCAGTGAGGTGGATGGGCACCAAGTGCCTTATTTACGTGAGCGACCAAAGTAAGTAACTTAATGTATTCGACTATCTGCAAATAGAAAATCCCAATATATATATACACTTGGTCGGGACAAGGCCCCGACCTACCCATATAGCTTGTACAACTATATCACAAGTGTGTCTAGACTCAGTTACTCCAGAAGAAAGTGAAGCTCACAAAACTTCGGTTGATCGATTGAAGCAACTACTGGAAGACCTGTCAACTCGGGAACCTACATTTGTAACATGAGATACATCGCCCCGAGCAAACAAAAGTCGTCAGTATAAAATAATGTACCGAGTATGTAAGACAGACAAACATAATAACAAAAACTGAAACTTCAAGTAGCAATAACTAACAAAGCAACAATAAGTGTAGTGAGATATGTCACTTACTTTTAAGTTGTATTTTGCTAAGGTTACTACTAACTCTGCAATGTGAAGTACTACAACAATTCAAGTTACGCCTACTTAGATAACTAATCTCTATTCACAAATATGCTCCACTAGAGTGACAGATGGACCTTAGGAGGTTATCAAATAGTCTTCGGTAGCCGCCAAATAAGCCTTGATGGATACCAAGTAATCCCGAAGGCTAGCAAATAGGCTCAAAGGCTAACAAATAAATCGTAAGGGCCAACAAGTCGTTTCTCTTAATTCAACTAGTTTCTATGTGTATTACTTTATTTAACTAAAGCTATCTTTTGAGATGACAACATACGATAAATACAATTGCTTATAAGTAATGTAACTAAGGAATTCACTTACCTTCAGAGTTCGTGATAAATGCAGATATAATCAAATAAGTAGTAACCAAAAATGAAGTAGGCTTGGATAACTAATCAACTAGCAAGTATATGACCCGACTCTTGCTACAACTTATCTCTTGGGACTCGTATCTCATGAAGACCAACTAATGATTCCAAATACTATATGAGATCATATCGAGTAGTATAGCCACTAATGGGGATTTTGTAGTTTGGAACGAAACCAACTCGGCAAGCCAGTATATATATGGAATTTTGTATTATGACTTTCTTAGAACTTTCGACTCTTATTACACGCCAACAACTATCACGCGCAACTGGAATTTCAAGACACAATTGATAACACCTCTTACAAGCTGATTCACCTATTATTTAAGATGCATACTCGTGTGACGAATCAAATGAATGCTAATAAATTTAGGAATTGACTTATGAGCCACAAAAATCTCAACTTGACTACATGCATCACAATTTGAGGTAGTAAGGATACCAAATACAAGAATAGAATACCTATGATAATTGCTCTTCTTATGCTTTCTCTCATCAAGTACACTTTCTAAGGAGTTATGAAGGAAGGGATAGTAATTACATACCTTGATTTTTGATCTCTCAAAAAGAATACAACAAACTAGATGTCCCTTATAAGTTAATCTATAATAGATGCAACAGTAATACACATATCAACTAACAAGAAACACTACAACAAGACAACGAGCGACAAGCTCACTAAACGACAACTAAACGGCGTTTCACGCCCTTCTCCCTTCCGAACTTCGCAACAACAATAACTCAGCTAAAACAACCCAACAACATCTTATACAGATCCTACCAAGCTTAATAACTCGGACGCATGACTTCCGATCAACATCTCATGAGTCCTATATGATAAACACGCTAATATCGCTACTATGATAATTTATATAACGTTGAGAAGGGAACCTTACCTTAGTCGACGGAAAAACATGTTTCCCTTGCCCAAGATTACCACCACCAACACGTCTACAACTACGATACGGAGAACTATAAGGCTTCACAAGCTAGGAAAAGGATCGAAAATGGATTCGGGTCGGAAACTTACTTGATAAATATGATTTTTTTTTTGTATAAGTTGCTTTTAGGAAGATGAAAATATTTGCTGCTAGAACAGTAATCACATTGCTGGTAGCTCTTTCCATTTTGAGAGAATAAATTTGCTTCTCAACGCACAATTATATAGAACTCTATTTTCCTTTTTCTATTTTCGGTAAGTGGGAGCCACCTCACCATTCATTTAATGTAAACCACCTTAATTAGCCACCACATCCATGTAGTGGACGAGTCACCCATTTCTTTGTACTAATATCCCATGTGGAAAATTTTATATTGACACTTGTCTTTTTCTAACTGACTAAGCCCTTGTCTCCCACTTAAAGAATTCTAGATCTCAAATTGTTTATATGAAAATATTATTTTCAAAGACACTTCAATCATATGATATAACACTAGTTTATAATATTTTTTAGCACGCAAAAAATATATTTTTTCTAACCATCGTCGTTACACTTTTTAAGCCTTGAATCATTTCGGGAGAACCACCAATTGACGAACTTGTTTCCTTTGATTCAATTAGCCCCGAACTCTTACAAAACGTACTTAATACTTGTTTTAAATCATCATTATCCATATATAGGATCTTAACATTTCCGGTCTTATGCTACATTACTTACGACGCATACTAGCGCGAAGATATGAGGTGTACTATCCTAATTTTTATATTTTTGTCAAAATGTGTTTTCGTTGTCACGACCCCTTTTAAGGAATCGTGGTGGAACCTACATTGTTTTCACTAGTAGGTGAACCACTTCCCAATTAATGGTACAAATTTAAATAAAAAATGCAGAATTACCAAAATACTTAATAAATATGCCTATCATAATATAAAAGCGGAAATAAGTTTGATCATCAACAATACACCCCAAGAATCTAGTCAACAATACAAGAACTCTAATTGTCAAATACATAAGCCAAATAGAAAGGAACATAGTCCAATAGTCTGAACATGTCTCTCAAATACAATAAAAGATAGATTAAGATAGGAGTCTCCAAGGGTATTGTGGAAGGAAGCATATTCACCCTGAAGTCTCGAAATCCATCGGCTCAGACTCACACCCGAGGTCCTAAACTGTAGGAAGTTGTTGTATCTGCATCCAAAAAGAATATAGAAAGTGTAGTATGAGTACACAACATATCCCCGTAGGCATCATAGGTCGACAAAGATGAAAGATACGTAAATAGAAATAAATATCAAGTTGACACCAAGTAGTCATATACTAAACAGTCCAATAACCCATATAAGTCACATTGTATACATAATAATTCACTGAATTAATAAGTTACTTTGTTCATATAATGTTTTATAATCAGGTAAGTTACCACAATTTTAGAAGAGTTAATGACAATATTCCACGTATCAGGTAATTAATTAACAATCTTCATTTATCCAGGAGTCACCAAATCTCATCAATCATTCCAACACTAAACTAATCAACAAATAATCAATGAAATGATATATGTATGATATGAATGCAATGCATATGCCAGATACCTTCCATCTCTATTATACAATCATTCAAATTATATGAACTGCACACCCATGGGAGATCCGCAAAGTCCATATACTCATCCGAAATTTCTTAATGGATCCCAACTCTTGGCTGAATAATAACTGTTGCAGGCATGCAACCCGACCCCTCACGTATCATTATCATTTCAATACTGCAAATCATCTCATAAGTATTCTTACCTTCTCGGTCTCTTGGACCCACAACATTTTCGTAACACTAACATATCAATATCATCAGAACCATGAGTGTATGAATGCAAATGATAATACAAGGCAAGAAATAAGGATGTAATAAGATGCAATCAAGTATAATAGATGAATATCATATGCTTTCAGGAAATCAATACATGTAGTCCATGTAAAATCAGGATATCATATCAAAAACAATGTGATGAATAAACACAACAACAATAAATATGACGATGAGCCCAATCAACAGTAGTCGAAATCAGCTTAAGGTAGATTCTGCAAATCACCCATCATCACAATTCAACACCGGTACCCACCAAAGCATTCGTCACAACCACTAAGTGTTACACCCCGTATTTCCAAGAGATTAAAATGAGAACGAATGTATGGAAATAAGATTTGAAAGTTGGAACGAAAGAAAGAATTGTGTTTCCTAAGGAAAATCTTCCGAACCTCGTGAAGGAAAAAAGTTTATTAAATGGAATTTGGTTCTCAAAGTTGGTATTTGAGACTTTTTGAATATATTGGAATTTTGGATTTTAAATTCCGGATTTGGTCATGTGGGGCCTACGGAAAAAAATTACGGTTTTGTGGGGCCCACAATATTTTGAGATATTTTGGCCAATTATGGATTTTTGGGAGATAAAATATTTTTAGACCAATGAGAAGGTGACACATGGCATACCCCCCCCCCACCCCACTTGTCTTGGTCTTGGAAGACTTTGACCTTAGATATTTTAGAGACAAGTGGGTCATGTGGGTCCCACTCCACTTGTCTTGCTTCACTTAGTCCCTACACTTGTCCTCATCTTACCCATTGTGATACATTATATATGTATACTTAGAGACATTGCAAGACTTCATTTGCACAACACTTAGAAATATTCCATCTCTTTCCCTCTTCTCTTATGCTCTCGGCCAAGGTTGGCGGATTTCAGCCAACTTTGGAGAGGTATATCTCCTGATATACGAGGAGTGTTTAGGTGTTTCAAAAGCCTAAAATGAATTTCATCGAGTCTAGTTTCCAACTCAACAAACTGTTCGTCGATCGGACATCGTAGTAAAGAGTTATCTACGTCACAAGTTCATATGACAAAACAGTGAGCAAAAACGCTGCACTAGGCCGAGAATAGAGGGTGAAACCCTAGGGTTTCCGTCGACTTTTTGGTGATGGAATGTGAAGTAAAGTTTCTCTTAAGGTTGTAGGGGATACATATATGTGATTGGATCTTGAAGAAGTGGAGCGAAACTAAAACTACGGGCCATTGTTGAGCATTCTGCCCGGGACATTTTTGGGAACAAAATGAGGTAATAGTTCCTCTAAAATTAAAGTAATTGGATATTAATTATTGTTATAATGTATAGATGAATTCATGTTAAGGAATAAATTGAAAATAAGATGTGTATGAGGTAGATATGTTGTTGGCCGATTTGAGATAATTTTGTGCCCTTGGTTTCGTTTGTTATATGGTTGTTGTTATCCACACTTGTCGCATGTTAAAATTAGGTAATATAGTTGTTTATAAGTTGGTATGTCACATATGGAAGTGTTGGAACTCGAATTGGAATAAAATGGATTAAGGAAAGAGTTATCGGATTGTAGTTGTTTTAGTCGAAAAACTTCCCAAAACTGTTAGACGTTGTCGTATCATTTTATGGACTATTTTGTAGGTGTGGTTGTTACACTTAGAATATTATACATTTGAAGCTAGAAGTTAATAGACGTATTATGGTCATTATAGGTTGACATACTACGTACGACATATTGGACTTAGCAAGTGGATCGAACCGAAAAGGTATGTAGAACTTTCCCTATCTTTTGAGCATGAGTTTTACAAATGTATATACAGTGGACGTATGAGTTTTAAAGGAATTCGGTTTCATTTTGGTATCCTTGACTTAATCTAAGAATGTCCAAGTTGGTTGAGTTAGAGAATTAACTCACTTGTTTTAAAGGTTAAAGATGTCTTAGTTCTAAAGCATAAAGTTAGCATACGGCTTTATGGAAAGTTGGTTATAACATCTTTATGGGAAGTTAAAATAATGGTTTATTCTAGTAAGGTAAACAAAGATAAAGGACTTGAAATAAAGAATGGTAACTTGATTTAAAGGTATCATTTGCTTAAAGTTTTAAAGTAAAGGTCACTTGGTTTAGAAGCCTAAAAATGTATTTCTAAAAGTGTAGTGACTTGTTTTGTAAAGTAGACAAGCCTTGATACTACGGGTGTTAGTATCTTGGGGATTTTATACGAGAAATAGTCATGTTTAAAAAGGATAAAGGTACGTAGTACTTTGGGTTAATTCCCGGATTTTTCATGACATGTTAGTGCCTTAAGTTAAATAAAACGAGAGTGCATGATAAGTAAGTCCAATAAGACGTTAAGAGATTTCTTAACTTGTTTATGTTATGTATGATAGTCGGTTGTGCTAGTGTTATGTTATTCTTGCGGGGTAAACCCCCGGGTTACTACTTATTCCATGGATTTGCTACCCATGATGCGAGTGCGGCGTTTGTACTCATTGCAGGTCCACCGGGCCTATGCGGGTGAAATAGTCCTATGCGGGTGAAATAGTCCCATGCGGAGCAAATTGCTCCATTGCGGGTCCACAGGACCTATGCGGGTGATATAGTCCCAGCAGTAAGATTGCTTAATGATACTATGGGCGGGTGGCCCTAATTTGATCATAAGCCTCATATTTTTATGCAGTAAGGTGTACTCTTGTTTACTCTCATTATTAGTAAGGCATAGTGTACTGTTATTTGAGTTATCATACATGTCTCCAGCTTTATTTTAGACTATATGATTTCATTTCAGTATTTTCAATTTTACATACTTAGTACATCTGTTGTACTGACCCCCTTCCTCGGGGGCTGCGTTCATGTCGCAGGTAGGGGTAAGCAGGTTATGGATCCTCACTCTTAGGATCACTGATCAATTGTCAGAAGGCTCCATTTCTCCGGAGGCTTGTCTATTGGTACGATTTCCCTGATGTTGTAGATTTATGTACGTTCAGGGGTATGGCGGGGCCATGTCCCGTCACAGTTGCTATGTAAAAATTCTTAGAGGTCTGTAGTCATATCTTGTGGATTGGGTTGTAAAAAGAAAGAGGTAACTGCTTTTGGGCTTATGTATATATTTTTGGAAGGTGGCCTTATCGGTTAGCCTGTTGATATATCATGACTTGTACTTTTTGAGTTGTATGTATGTTGCGCTACTATTCTCTGATGTATACCTGTAAGGGGTGCTCAGGTAGGGCACCAGTCGCGACCCCGGGGTCGGGTCGTGACAAAAGTGGTATCAGAGCAGTTAGTCCTCGGAAAGTGTCTACATACCGTGTCTAGTAGAGTCTTGGTTATCGGTGTGTTCTGCACCACATCTATAATCAGGAGGCTGCAGGACATTTAGGATAGGTTTCCATTCTTCTCTCTCTGAGATCGTGTAGTAGAGCTGTCTTATTAGGTTGAATCCTCTATGACATATTCTTATGTATCAGTTATGCCTCCACGGAAGGCGACCAGGTCCCAGAAGGGCAAGGCAGCAGCAGGAGCTGCTAGTGGTACACAGAGGGTTACTAGGACTCAGGCCCAGACTATGCCTGAGGTCAGGCCTGTGCGTGAGTTCGCCACGACAAGATAGAGGAGCCGAGAGCGGCCGTAGCTCCAGAGGTTCCTATACCTGAGCCTCCAGTTCCGCAGCCAGGGGCAGAGTATAGAGATTATGGAGAGCAGATCAGGTTATTGACTAGCATAGTGGCAGGGCAGCACCGACAGGAGCAGGTAGCTAACCCTAGAGCCGACATTTTGAGGATTCGGGATTTTCTAGGTTGTAATCCACTCGAGTTCTATGGTTCGAGATCTGAGGATGATCCTCAGGAGTTCATTCAGCAGATACAGCGGACTATGCAGGTACTTAGGGCCTCGGAGACAGAGTCAGTTATGCTAGTTTGTTACCGGTTACGCGATATTGCGTTGAACTGGTTTGTTTGAGTCATGAGAGCTGTCTAGAGGTGTGGGTGCTCTTCCAACTGTTTGGGATGAGTTCACAGAGGCCTTCCTTGATCACTTTTTGCCTCCTGAGATGAGGAGAGCCCGCGTGGATAGGTTCTTGATAATGAGACAGAATGGGAGGACCATCAGAGAGTACAACCTGTAGTTTGACTCATTGGCCAGGTACGCGCTCACTATTGTAACTAACATGGCGGACAGAGTTCACCGCTATGTGATGGGGCTAGACCGTTATATGGTTATTGCATGTCTGGCAGTGGCCCTTCAGCCAGGTATGGATATTGCCAGGATGCAGGCTTATGCACAGGGGATCGAGGACAGAGAGAAAGAGGACCAGCCAGACCCATGCCAGCCCAAGAGGGCCAGGATGGTAGGGTTTTAGAGTAACTTTCAAGGCGGACAACTTCAGCAGCAGGCTCGGTCTACAGTTCAGCCGGCACAGAGTGCTCCTCGGTTTTCTGGCAGGAGGTTTGATCTGCCGGGTTATTCGAGAGCAGGTCAGGGCTCCAGGGCTTCGGGTTTCCAGGGGAACCGGGGTCCTAGTCAGATGAGGCTACCTTTACCTCGGTGTGGTCGATATGGTAGGTCCTATCGTGGAGAGTGTCGTATTTCTCCAGGAGCTTGTTACTCTTGCGGCCAGCAGAGCCATTTGAAGAGGGATTGTCCGACCAGAGGCAACATGGGTGGTATGATTCAGCCACAGTGGTCGGGCTGGGGTCTTCATCTTCACAGTACGCGCCGAGCGTGGTGTTCACTGGCGCAGCCGGCGCAGGTCGTGGAGGTCCTAGTTCTAGCGGTCCACGTAATCGCATATATTCCTTAGCCGGGCCGGCAACATCGAGGTTTCTGGATGTCGTCACAGGTACATTATTGATTTCATGATGTGACTTTTATGCTTTGATAGATCCAGGTTCTACCTTGTCCTATGTGTCCCCTCTTATTGCTGGTAGAATAGGGATAGAACCGGTGTCGATAGAGCCTTTTGAGGTATCTACGCCAGTGGGTGATTCGGTGTTAGCTGAGCGGGTGTACAAAGATTGCCCGGTGTTCATATACAGTCGTCAGACCCTAGCAAACTTGATAGAGTTGGAGATGACATATTTTGACGTCATTATGGGTATGGACTGGTTGACTTCTTGTTATGCCAACGTTGACTATAGAGACAGGTTGGTCCGATTCCGCTTCCTGCAGTTTGCCATCGAGTGGAAGGGCAATACAGCGTCGCCGAGGGGTAGGTTTATTTCTTACCTCAAGGCTAGGAAGATGGTGCAGAAAGGGTACATCTATCATCTGGTTCGGGTATTCGATACAAAGGCTGAGGTGCCAGTTCTTCAGTCAGTTCCGGTGGTTAGAGAGTTTCCGGATGTATTCCCAGATGATCTCCCAGGTATTCCTCCAGAAAGGGAGATTGAATTTTGTATTGATGTGCCGGACACTCTACTATATCTATTCTCGCCGCATGTGACGGCACCCGCAGAGTTGAGGAGTCAAGGACCAGCTTGAAAGATTTCCGGAAAAGGCTTTATTAGGCCTAGTATTTCTCCCTGGGGAGCACCGGTCTTGTTTGTTAAAAAGAAGGATGGGACGCTGCGTATGTGTGTTGACTACATAAAGCTGAATAAGGTAACCATTAAGAATAGATACCCCTCCCCAGGATTGATGATTTGTTTGACCAGTTGTATTGTGCGAGGTGTTTCTCCAAGATAGACCTGCGGTCCGGTTATCATCAGGTGCGAGTTAGGGAGACAGTTATCCCGAAGACTGCATTCAGGACCCGGTATGGGAACTATGAGTTCAGGGTGATGTCTTTCGGTTTGACTAACGCTCCAGCGGTATTTATGGATTTGATGAACCGGGTGTTCAAGCCATTTTTGGATACGTTTGTTATAGTATTCATTGATGACATCCTGGTTTATTCTCGCACAGAGCAGGAGCATGCAAATCACTTGAGGACAGTACTTGGGGTCCTCCGGAGCCGGAAGTTGTACGCCAAGTTCTCCAAGTGTGAGTTATGGTTGTCCTCAGTGGCATTCTTGGGGCACATTATCGGGGTTGACGGTTTCAGGTTGATACGACAAAGATTGAAGCGGTCAAGACTTGGCTGAGACCTACTACTCCGATGGAGGTGCGCAACTTCTTAGGTCTGGCAGGTTATTATCGTAGATTTGTGGAGCAGTTCGCTTCGATATCAGCGCCATTGACTAGGCTGACTCAGAAAGCGGCTAAGTTCCAGTGGACGGAAGCTTGTGAGAAGGGCTTCCGCCATCAAGGAAAAGTCGACGACAACTCCGCTTACTCTTCCCGAGGATTAGAGGCCTATGTGATTTATTATGATGCCTGCATCGCCAGGTGCGTATTGATGCAGCACGACAAGGTTATAGCCTATGCTTCCCGACAGCTACGGAAGCATGAGAGGAATTACCCTACTCACGACTTAGAGTTGGCTGCAGTTATTCATGCCTTGAAGATTTGGAGACATTATTTATGTCACGACCCATTCCGGGGCCCGTGACTGGTGCCTTACCGGGGCACCCAAGTAGTCATACATCAGAGTAATCAGCGGAAATATAAAACAAGACATGAAACAGTTTATAAAATAAGATACAGTTTATGTGATAAAACGTCGCCTTTCGGCATATATATATAAACATGGTTTAGCAGCTTACATCCAAACTGCATAACATACTGCACTTCTCTAAGGAAATATACAACTATGGCGACAGGGCCCGCCATACCGATCGCATAAAACTATCTACAACAGGAGATCATACCCAAAAGTAGAGCCTCCGGAAAAGATGGAGCTCCCGACACCAACGTAGAGATCCTAAGGACGTGGATCTAGCACTGGCCGCTCTTACCGCAGATGAACGCACTTCGGGCGAGGTCAAGACAATGTACTAAGTATATGAAATCAGAAATACTTAAATGAAAACATATCATTTTAAAATCGCTTTGCAAGTATGTATGAAACAACCAAGGGGACCGCACATAGCTACATCATAAACAAGAGCAACGATAGGTAAACGTAATGTGTCTTTTCTAGGTCGCGAATGATCAAGCAGGCTAATTGCCCGTAGTATCACCATGCAAGCCTAACTCGACTCCCATAGTCCGCATAGGCCACTCACATAGGCCCGCATAGGGTACATAACCCCGCATCGAGGGTAGCTACTCCTCGGCATCGTCCTGGACTCGTAGTCCGCATGGCCACATAGACCGCATGAGGTATAACCCCGCATCACTAACCTGGAACTCTCGTAGCTCCGCATAGGTCCCCTGGACCCGCATGAGGTATTCTCGAATCATGGTCCCAGACCGCCTGAGTCTACCCCGCATCGGAGGGCAGCTTAACCCCCGGTAATATGTCAAGAGGTGAGTGATAGTACACTAACATAACAACTTATCTTTAAACAACATAAGCATAACAAGAATACTCTTTATACAAACGTTACAAGACACTAACACACATAACATCATATCATGTCTACTTATCAAACCATCTTATTATTCTTTTCACAATTTAATATAAGTCTGTTATAAACACATAGGCAAATTGTTTCTTTTTATCATTCTTAAGTGGTTATACTTAACTTCCCATAAAGCTAGTATAACTCTTAACTTCTGTTTTAAAAACCAATTAGTTCTCTTCTGTTAAAAATGATTCAGTATTCTTTTGAAATGCT
Organism: Przewalskia tangutica; assembly: GCA_029844215.1. Taxonomy (NCBI): domain Eukaryota; kingdom Viridiplantae; phylum Streptophyta; class Magnoliopsida; order Solanales; family Solanaceae; genus Przewalskia; species Przewalskia tangutica. Next base: position 80,689,523 of record CM056720.1, on the reverse strand, counting down.
TTCAGATCTTTATTATTCAAAGCTTAAGCCAGGCATTGCCGTAAGTATTATTCAAAGCTTAAGCCGAGGCATCGCCGTAAGTATTATTCAGCTTAAGCCGTGAGGCATTGTCGTAAGTATTATTCAGCTTAAGCCGTGAGGCATTGCCGTAAGTATTATTCGCTTAACACATGTACGTCACCGCACTACATATATATTGTAAAATATCATGCTTTAGGAAGAATCACATACCTTCTCAAATAAACCACCGCCAAGTCAATATGTCGCGCAGAGAATCAAATTTATAATAGTCACGCACATCTATCAAAGTCTAGACTACTCAAGGTCATTCTAAACAGAGGGTTCACAATTCTATGGAAAGTCGGGCAGCACTTCCCTACAGGTGAGCTACTCAAGTCTCATGTGAAAACAAATTCCATGTAAGTACAATTTGATATTTCTTCTTTAAACCCTTCTATCGTGATAACATTCAATTTATTCTGTGATATTCTTTTAAGTATTTTATACTTATTCTTATACTACTACAAGATGTAATCTCTAATTCAAAAGAGGTTAGGATTAGTTACCTCGGTAAGCCCAATAATATCCTAGATAAAGTCGCTACTGAGCAAGGTTTAGCTCCTAAGTTGTACGCTCCAGAGTCTAAGAAACCTTAGAAGTTCTTCACAACTTCTACTAAGGACTAAGGGATTTGGGCTAGGTATTTTGGGCATTATAACAATACTAGAAGGCAACTTTTCTACCAAGGGTGGGGTAGATTTCGGCTAGGCTAGGGGGGGGAGGCCTCGGCCAATTTACTCAAGGGGGGGGGGAGGTGTTTGGACGAAAAGAGGCTTAAGGGAGAGGAGAGGATTTTCAAGACTTGGAAAGGAATTTGTGGATGAAGAACTCTTCATCTTAAGGGGGGTATTTATAGGTCAAGACATGGCCAACCAATGGCCAAGATGATGCCAAGTGCAAGGCAAGTGTAGGGTGAAGATTTAGGCAAGTGTCCATTCTATCTACTACACACAAATATCCTACCAACTCCTTGACTTGTGCAAAAGGCACAAAAACGTGCAACCTTGTCCAATTCGGCCCAACGGACGATTTCAAGTCCACCAATTGGAGGGTGCCAAGTGTCGCCATCCCGTTGGTCCAAAATGTTTCGTCTCTCGGAAAAATCCGCAAAAATTTGAAATGGCATAGCCGGAATTTACCCTACGAAAGTTGTGGAAACGTTTCGTCGGAAAACTATTCGTTTTGTGAGTTGTGCCAAAAAAAAAACGTTTTGTGCCTAAACTTTAAGGCTAGACTTTTGTACGTATTCCCTTACGTACATACTCTGGAAATACGGGGTATAACATTCTCCCCCCCTTAGAAACATTCGTCCCGAATGTTCCTTCCCAAGACAGTTAACGATAAGATTCTTCATAACTTAAACAATTTGCAAATGCCACACACTACCACGTAACAACACTTAGGCATAAACGATAATGAAGATTTACAAGTAGGAAAAGTGAATTACCCGAGGTGTGGGGAATAGGTGAGATACCTCCGCCTCATGTCCTCCTCGATTCCCACGCCATCTCCTCCCTAAGCTCGCTCCGCCACAAGACTTCGACGAAGCCACATCCTCGTCCGCAGACGCCTAACTCCGACGATCGACTATCGCTATGGGAATCTCTCATATGATAACCCCTGGTCACTGGACATCGCCAATCGGTGTACCCTAGATGGATCCCCGATACATCTCCTCAAAGATAGATACGTGAAACACGGATGCACCGCCTCCAGACGGACGGCAGATCCAACTCGTAGGCAACCTTGCCTACCTCGCGACACCAAACGCCCAATGTACCTTGGGCCGAAGTTTCCTTCTTCCCGAATCTCATCACACCCTTCATGGGTGAAACCTTCAGGAAAACCCAATCATCAACTGCGAAATCCAGATGTCGACGACGATGATCTGCATACGACTTCTGTCGACTCTGAGTTGTCAATAGTCGCTCTCGGATAAGCTTCACCTTATCCATCCGCCACCGCACCAAATCGTCCACTAGTCGCACTCGCCCACATCGAACCAACCTATAGGCGATCTGCACTTCCTCCCATACAAGGCCTCATAAGGCGCCATCTGAATACTAGAGTGGTAGCTATTATTGTACGCGAACTCAACTAGAGGCAAATGATCCTCCCAGCTACCCCTGAAGTCGATAACACAGGCTCGCAGCATATCCTCAAGAGTCTGGATAGTGCGCTCGCCCGTCCGTCTGCTCGTGGATGGAATGCAAGACTGTGCTCACCGCGCCCCTAAACCTCTCTCGAAAGACCTCCGAGTTAGCCGTAATCGCTCTCTGTCGATATGATCGAAATAGGGACTCCATGCATCGACGATCTCTGATGTAAAGTTCGCATAATCCTCACCAAAAGTCGCCCCGACGGGAAGAAAGTGGGCTGATTTCACACCGTCGACGATAACCCATATAGAATCATGTCTCTCCGAAAGCGAGGTAATCCCGTGATAAAATCCATGTTGATTACCTCCCACTTCCGTCGGGATCTCAATCGTCGCAACAAACCACCGTGCCTCTCGTGCTCTACCTTCACCGGCCGACAACACGCACCGAGCTACGAACTCGCAACGCCCTCTTCAAGCCATCCCACCAATACACGATCTAAGGTCGTGGTACATCTTGGTCGACCCGGATGGATAGAGTAACGCTACGCGTGTGCTTCCCAAGAACTCGATGCCAAGTCTCAAACATCCGGAACACACACCGCTCAAACCTTAGCACCCCATCAGTGCTACCTCAAAAGGACCCTTGCCCTCACGAAGAGTCAGATCACGATAACGTGTCAAAATCGATCCTCGAATCGGTTCTCTTCACCTCTCGACGATGGAAGACTCGCAACCTCACGAACTCGAACCCCATCGCTATCGTAATCAATCAAACGGACACCAAGGCTCGCTAATCGATGCAAATCACGAACCATGTCCCTCCTCTCTAACTCCACATCTGATAGGATCCCCATCGAACTACTACTAAGAGAATCTGCCACGACATTGGCTTTCCCCGGGCGGTACAGTATATAAAAATCGTAATCCTTAAGCAACTCTAACCACCGCCTCGCCGTAAGTTCACTCCTCTCCGAAGATATACCGGAGGCTCTTGTGGTGCGTAAAAATATCCACGTGAACCCCATACAAATAGTGCCTCGGATCTTCAAAGCGTGAATCACAACCGCCAACTCCAAATCATGGGTGGGGTAGTTCCTCCGTGTTTCTTCACCGCCGACGATATGCTATAACCCCGCCATGCTGCATCAACACACATCCCAACCCGATGCCCGACGCATCACAATACACGACATAACCATCCGACCTCCGGAAGAGTATGAACGGGCGCCGTCACTCTATTTCAAGAATCGAAACCCCGCCACAAGCATCACCATCAAACTTGGCCGCCTTCCGAGTCACCTAGTCAATGGTGCAGAAGATAAGCAAACTTCTCCACGAACCGATAATATCCTGCAAGGCCTAAAATCGCGAACCTCTGCCGGAGTAGTAGGTCCAGGCCAAGTCCCGATCGCCGATCTTGGCCGTATCCACTCGAATGCCATCACCCACAATATGCCCAAGAAACGCCATCAAGTCAACCAAAACTCACATTTGGAAAACTTGGCATAACCGCTGGTCTCGAGAATCACAAGACATTCTCAAATGCCCGCATGCGCTCGCCTGAAGCGAATAAACCAAGATATCATCAATGAACACTATCACAAACGTGTCAAAAATGGTTTGAACACTCGGTCATCAAATCCATGAATACCACGAGCATCGTCAACCTAAAAGACATGACCAACTCATAATGCCCGCACGGTCCGAATGCGATCTAGGGACATCCACCTCTTCGACTGCACTGATGATAGCCCGAGTAGATCAATCTTGAGAAACATCTCGCGCTCGCAATCGGTCGAACAAATCATCAATCCCGGGAGGGGTATTCGTTTAATGGTCACCTTGTTCGCATCAACACACATGCGCAGCTGCCCCGCCCTTCTTCTTCACGAACAATACCGGCGCCTCAGGAGAAACACTAGGCACGATGAAGCCCTTCTCCGTAAAAATCCCTAAGCCGATCCTTCAACTCTCTCAACTCGCGGTGTGTCATTCTCAGATGGCGGAATGGAAATAGGCCGAGTGTCCGCAATATGTCAATACAAACTCAATCTCTCGGGAGGATACCCGAGGTCGCCTGAAACACGCTCGGGAACTCTCGACCATCGAATCGACGGAAAATCTGTACCGCAGCCTCAGATCAAACACCCAACGAGATGGTAGATATACCCTTCTCGCACCATCTTCCTAGCCTTGAGGTAGGAAATAAACCTACCCTGGCGATACCGTGCTCTCCCACTCAACAACCGGCCCTCAGAAACCGGAACTGCATTACTCTCTCTCAGCCTAGATTGGCGTAGCAAGAAGCTAGCCAATCCATCCCCATGATCACGTCAAGTCAATCATCTCCAACTCTATCAAGTCGCAGTGGTCCGACGATCAGAATGGTCACAGGACAAGCTCTATATACCCGCCGAGCTACCATCGAATCACCCATCGGCGTAGCTACCTCGAAAGGGTCTATAGACTCGTGCTCATCCTCATCCTACTAGCAACAAGGGAGATATATATGCAGTAGAACCCGGATCTATCAAGGCATAAACATCAAACCCGTGAACCGATAAGGTACTGGCGACATCGGTGAGGCCTCCCGATCCCGCTGGCCGGACAAAGCATAAATGCGGTTCTCGAGGACCGCTAGAATCGGGACCCGCGCCACGACCTCGCCGCGACTGGCCGTCCATGAGTACCTTGCCCTCCGTGGCGAGTAGTCGCTGGGATGAAGAAGACCGTGAAAGAACTCGTAGGCCGACCTACCATCGCGATCGCCTTGGCCTGACAGCCGCATAGTGACCCCGCCGCCACAATCAAACAAGCTCCGTAGCACCACAACTCCCGGCCGGGGATCGCCGATCGACCACACCGGCGGGTCCCGATCGCCGCACTTCACGCTCGATGTCTCAAGTCCCGGGCCCCGGTTCGCTCTCGAATGTCCCGCTGCGGCCGAGGACGCGCAGAGTGCTCGAGCCGGGCCGTGGTGCAAATCTCGATCGCCGCCGAGGCCGCCACCACGATAGCCACCAAAAGACCTCCGTTGCCCCGGTCTTCTTCTCGCTGTCACAACCCGTCGGTCTCTACGCCTCACATCCAAGAGCATGAGCTCGCATGCGGTAATGTCCATACCGGTGAAGAGAAACACCCGCACATGACTCAGCCATATAGTCGTCTAGCCCGGTGACGTAGCGGTGCACCCTATCCTCCATATCTGCTACCAATGTTGGGACATATCGAGCCAATGAATCAAACTCGACATTGTACTCCCTGAAAGTGCGTCCTCTCTCGCCTCAAAGAAGAAAAATCTATCACCCGCGCCTCTCTCATCCGCGAGGCAAGAAGTGAGTGAGGAAAGCCTCGAGAACTCATCCCAAGTGCTGGGACGCGTGCTCTCCCGGATAACTCCCATGAATCAAACCAATCGATCGCGTATCACGCACTTATGTGAACCAAAGATCACGGACTCGGTCGACGCCCGATCACTCGTAATCCTCAGAGCCGACGGATGAACTCCTCGCGATCATTCTCCCGCCGACCAGTAAAACTCGCGCTACAATTCAGAAGTCTCGTAGCCTCAAACTCTCTCGCCTCGGGTGAACCACGGTACGACCGGGCCGGACTCGAATCGGCTGATTCACTGCCCTCATGTTCGCCACGATCCCGCAGAGTCAAGCCATCTCTCAGAGCCCTAACTCCTCCGCCTGTGCCGGGGATGCGAGGTGTGGTACTGTGGTCTCGCTGGGATCGGGCGGCGTCAGAGAACTCGTCGTCTCGTATAGATCGCCCGAGCCCTCGTGACTCTAGGTGTCCCATCGCGGCTCTACGCCTTGCCGCTTGCCGGGCCCGGGTTGCCTTACGTGAGGCATAATCACAGAAAAAGGAATACGTTAGAGGTCCAACTTTAACACACTCTAAAGCACGATCTCGAGTGAGAAGAATGGAAACCAATCCTAAATATCCTATAGCCTCCTCGATTATTGGTGTGGTGCACAACACACCGATAATCAAGACTTACTAGATACGGTCAGACACTTTCCGAGATTAATCGCTCGATACACTTTTGTCACGACCCATTCGGCCCGTGGATCGTGCCTTACGGGCACCCAAGTAGTCATACATCGAGTAATCACGAAATATAAAACAAGACATGAAACAGCTTTATAAAATAAGACACGCTTTATGTGAGAAAACGTCGCTTTTAGATATATATATAAACATGGTTTAGCATTACATCCAAAATCGCATAACATGACTACGCACTTAAGGAAATATACAACTATGGCGACAGGCCCCGCCATACCTCGATCAGACAAAACTATCTACAACAGGAGATCATACCCAAAAGTAGAGCCTCGGAAAAGATGGAGCTCCCGACACCAACGTAGATCCTAAGATGTGGATCTAGCACTGCTGCCTCTACCGCGGCATGAACGCAGCTTCAAGGAGGTCAAGACAACAGTACTAAGTATATGAAATCAGAAATACTTAAATGAAAACATATCATTTTAAAATCAGTTTTGCAAGTATGTATGAAACAACTAAGGGGACCGCATATAGTGCCACATCATAAACAAGAGCAACGATAGGTAAATCAGAACAGTCTTTTCTAGGCTGCGAATGATCGGCAGGCCAATTGCCCGTAGTATCACCATGCAAGCCTAATCTCGACTCGTGAGTCCGTATAGGCCACTCACATAGGGCCGCATAGAGTACATAACCCCGCATCGAGGGTAGCTACTCCTCGGCATCGTCCTGGACTCGTAGTCCGCATGGCCACATAGACCGCATGAGGTATAACCCCGCATCACTAACCTGGAACTCCGTAGCTCCGCATAGGTCCTCGACCCGCATGAGGTATTCTCGAATCACGGTCCTGCATCACCGAAGTCTACCCCGCACGGAGGGCGCTTAACCCCTGAATATGTCAAGAGGTGAGTGATAGTACACTAACATAACACTTATCTTTAAACAACATAAGCACAACAAGAATACTTTTTATACAAACGTTACAAGACACTAACACACATAGCATCATATCATGTCTACTTATCAAACCATCTTATTATTCTTTTCACAATTTAATATAAGTCTGTTATAAACACATAGGCAAACTGTTTCTTTTTATCATTCTTAAGTGGTTATACTTAACTTCCCATAAAGCTAGTATAACTCTTAAGCTTCTGTTTTAAAAACCAATTAGTTCTCTTCTGTTAAAAATGATTCAAGATTCTTTGAAATGCTTTCGATCTTTATTATTCAAAGCTTAAGCCGTGAGGCATCAAGTAAGTATTATTCGAGCTTAAGCCGAGGCATTGCCGTAAGTATTATTCAGGCTTAAGCGTGAGGCATTGCCGTAAGTATTATTCAGTTAACACATGTACGTCTACCGTACTACATATATATTGTAAAATATCATGCTTTAGGAGGAATCACATACCTTCTCAGCGAAAACCACCTGCCAAGTTGAATATGTCGCGCGCAGAGAATTAGCCTATAATAGTCACAGACATCTATCAAAGTCTAGACTACTCTGAAGGTCATTCTAAACAGAGGGTTCACAATTCTATGGAAAGTCGGGCAAAGACTTCCCTACCCATGAGCTACTCAAGTTCATCAGAAAACAAATTCTATGTAAGTACAATTTGATATTTCTTCTTTTAAACCCTTCTACTGTGATAACAGTTCAATTCTATTCTGTGATATTCTTCTAAGTATTTTATACTTATTCTTATACTACTACAGTATGTAATCTCTAATTCAAAAGAGGGTTAGGATTAGTTACCCTGTAAGCCCAATAATATCCTAGATAAAGTCGCACTGAGCAAGGTTTAGCTCCTAAGTTGTACGCTCCCAGAGTCTAAGAAACCTTAGAAGTTCTTCACAACTTCTACTAAGGACTAAGGGATTTGGGCTAGGGTATTTTGGGCATTATAACAATACTAGAAGGCAACTTTTCTACCAAGGGAGGGGGGGTAGATTTCGGCTAGGCTAGGGGGGGGAGGCCTCGGCCAACTTACTCAAGGGGGGGAGGTGTTTGGACGAAAAGAGGCTTAAGGGAGAGGAGAGGATTTTCAAGACTTGGAAAGGAATTTGTGGATGAAGAACTCTTCATCTTAAGGGGGGTATTTATAGGTCAAGACATGGCCAACCAATGGCCAAGATGATGCCAAGTGCAAGGCAAGTGTAGGGTGAAGATTTAGGCAAGTGTCCATTCTATCTACTACACACAAATATCCTACCAACTCCTTGACTTGTGCAAAAGGCACAAAAAACGTGCCAACCTTGTCCAATTCGTCCAATGGACGATTTCAAGTCCACCAATTGGAGGGTGCCAAGTGTCGCCCTCCCGTTGGTCCAAAATGTTTCGTCTCTCGGAAAAATCCGCAAAAATTTGAAATGGCATAGCCGGAATTTACCCTACGAAAGCTGTGGAAACGTTTCGTCGGAAAACTATTCGTTTTGTGAGTTGTGCCAAAAAAAAACGTTTTGTGCCTAAACTTTAAGGCTAGACTTTTGTACGTATTCCCTTACGTACATACTCTGGAAATACGGGGTATAACAATTTATACGGGGTTCATGTGGATATTTATATAGACCACAAGAGCCTCCAGTACACCTTTAGGCAGAGGGAGTTGAACTTGCGGCAGAGACGGTGGTTAGAGTTGCTGAAGGATTATGATGTTGATATCCTATACCATCCGGGAAAAGCCAACGTGGTTGCAGATGCTTTGATTCATAGATCTATGGGGAGTCTGTCAGAGGTACATCCAGATAGACAGGACATGGTCTGTGACATCCATCAGTTGGAGAGCCTTGGGATTCGATTGGTCGATACCGATGATAGTGGGGTATGGGTTTGTGAGGTTGCCGAGTCTTCCATCGTTGATGAGGCGAAGAGGCGACAGTATGAGGATCCAATTCTGATACGGTATCGAAATACGACTCTTCGAGAGGAGAAAAGTTTATTTGAGGTAGAACCTGATGGGGTGCTAAGGTCCGAGGGCAGATTGTGTGTTCCCAATGTTGCAGGACTTCGTCAGCAGGTTCTAGGGGAGGCATACAGTGCCCGTTACTCTATTCATCCGGGGTCGACTAAGATGTACCATGACCTCAGATGTATGTATTGGTGGGATGGCCTGAAGAGGGATGTGGCAGAGTTTGTTGCTCAGTGTCCGAATTGTCAACATGTCAAGGTTGAGCACCAGAAGCCCGGTGGGCTATTGCAGGTGATTGATATTCCGACATGGAAGTGGGAGGTTATCAACATGGATTTTGTTACAGGGTTACCTCATACTCAGACGAAGTGTGATTCCATCTGGGTTATTGTAGACAGGCTGACGAAATCAGCCCACTTTCTTCCAGTCAATACTACGTACTCGGCTGAGGATTATGTTAGACTGTATATCATGGAGATTATGAGACTGCATGGAGTTCCTATATCTATTATATCAGACAGAGGATCCCAGCTTACGGCTAACTTCTGGAGGTCTTTCCAAAAGGGGTTAGGGACACAGGTGAGTCTCAGTACCGCTTTTCATCCTCAGACCGACGGGCAGGCAGAGCGTACTATCCAGACACTTGAGGATATGCTGCGGGCCTGTGTTATTGATTTCAGGGGTAGCTGGGAGGATCATTTGCCTCTTGTTGAGTTTGCTTATAACAACAACTACCATTCTAGTATTCAGATGGCGCCATATGAGGCTTTTTATGTACGGAAGTGTAGGTCGCCGATTGGTTGGTTCAACATGGGCGAGGTTCAGTTAGTTGGCCCAGACTTGATTCAGCAGGCTGTAGATAAGGTGAAGCTTATCCAGGAGAGACTGTTAGCAGCTCAGAGTCGGCAGAAGTCTTATGCAGATAATCGGCGTCGACACTTGGAGTTTCAGGTTGACGATTGGGTCTTCTTGAAAGTATCACCCATGAAGGGTGTGATGAGGTTCAGAAAGAAGGGGAAACTTAGCCCAAGGTACATTGGGCCTTATCAGATCATCCGTAGAGTAGGCAAGGTTGCCTATGAGTTGGAATTGCCGTCCGACTCGGAGGCAGTACATCCGGTCTTCCATGTGTCTATGTTGCGAAAGTGTATAGGAAATCCATCGAGAGTTTTTTCAGCTAGCGATGTTCAGGTGAGAGGGATTATCGTATGACGAGAGTCCCATAGCGATACTCGATCGCCAGGTCAGGCGACTGCGTACCAAGGATGTGGCTTCCCTCAAAGTCTTGTGGCGGAATGATAATAGAGAGGATATGACTTGGGAAGCAGAGGAGGACATGATGAATAAGTATCCTCACTTATTCCCTACACCTTCAGGTAATTCATTTCCCTTACTTGTCAGTCTTAATTAAAGTATTTGTTTAAGTGTTGTTATGTGGCCAGATGTGGCATAATTGGTATGCAGGGGTTGTAAAGGAGACTATGTTGCTATCTAATTAGTTTGACTCCGAAAGAACATTCGGGGACGAAAGTTTCTAAGGGGGGAAAAATATTACACCCCGAAATCCCAGGACATGTATATAAGAACATACGTAAGAAAACAGGACTTTAAGATTTGAGACTTGTAGAATTTACCAGAATTATGGAAATGTCGGGAAACGAAACATTATGGACGAATGGGAGGGTGACATGTGTAACCCCCCCCCACACTTGGGCTTGGACGAAAATGGACAAGAAATGGGTCAAGTCTTGAAAGCCAAGGCTTGACATTGTTGACCAAGTCAATGAGCCCACTTGGCTAAATATTTAAATGAATTCATCCAAGCCACACAAATGTTTTAATCTAGACCCTCCATTGTTTTATATATTCATCCATGTAGCAAGACAAGTGTTATACCCCGTATTTCCAGGGTATGTACGTGAGGACGTACGTAGAAATTTGAGCCTTAAAGTTAGGCAAGGTTCGAAATTGTGCATAACTACCAAAAGGAGTCGTTTTTCGACGAAACGTTTCCACAGCTTTCGTAGGGAAAATTCCGGCTATGTCATTTAAAATTTTTGCGGATTTTTCCGAGAGACGAAACATTTTGGACCAACGGGAGGGTGACATGTGTCACCCTCACATTGGCCTTGAGTGGACGGCAAAAGGGACGAACAAGGTGGCCTTTAGTTGGTAGGATATTTTGTGCAAGTTGGTGTGGTAGATGGATAAGGTGCACATGGCTTAAATCTAGCCCTACACTTGCCTTACACTTGGAGGGATCTTGGCCATTGGTTGGCCTTTGCTTGACCTATAAATACCCCTCTAAGTGATGAACTTTCTTCATCCAAAAATCATTTGCTAAGTGTTAAAAATCCCTTCCCCTTTAGTGTTGAGTTCGCCCAACTCCTCCCTCTTGAGAGTCTTGGCCGAGAGCCACCCCTCCCTTTGTAGTGCCTAGCCGCAAGTACACCCACCCCCTAGCCTTGTTGTCTCGTATAAATACCCCCCATTTGTGGTATAGAAATACTCTCCAAGTATTGTTATAATGCCCAAATACCATTGCCCAAATACCTTGTAGTTTTCCCAATGTTACACTTATACAAAAGCCCAGAAAATACTATTATACTTCCCTCAGTCACAAAAACGAAACCCTAAGTAAATCTTCACCCGTAGTTGAAGTTATAAGTAGAAGTTGGTTAGAACTTCTAAGGGTTGGTTGGAGCTGGCCTGAGCGCACGGAGTAGAGCTAAACCTTGCTCGGGATCGACATATAAACTCGGATAATTTTGGGCTTATCAAGGTAAACACTCTTGACCTTACATTTGTAATTGGAAATTACATGTTGTTGGAATATATAGTTAAGGTATACTATATATAGAATTGAACATAGTTGTGCGGCAATGTCTTTTGACTTAAGCTGAATAATACTTACAGAATGTCTCATGACTTAAGCTGAATTTAAAGAAGAGAATCGAATCGTATTTACATAGGATCAGACATAGAGACTTGTGTAGCAAGATCGTGAATAGAATTGTACACGCCCGGTTAGGCGCAAACCCCACTGGTTGGCAGCCAGCCTCGATAGAGAGGAGATTACGCTGTGTGTGGGGAGGTGTCGCCAATTTTCTAGAATATTCTACATTGAGATCTAAGATGTTAATAGGCGCCTTGTGGCCTCTATAGGTTGAAATACTACGTATGGCGTGATCTACTTAGCTTAAGGAGTAGCCGACGGTTCGAGGTACTTGGAGGATTTTGCTATTAGTCGATAATCGTCGCGAGGTATGTGAACCTCTTCCTATCTTTTCTAGCATTATATGTGTGAGCTATGTAGTAAGGTAGTAGGACAGGTGTTAACTGTCTTTGTTTGTTTTATAACATAAGAGTTATACTAGCTTTATGGGAAGTTAGGTATAACGTCTTAAGCGGTGGTAAAATGAATGGTTTATTAATTTCAAAAGTTAAGAGACTGGATCTTATAAGATAAGAGACTTAACTTAAATGAATTAATATGGATTTTGTGTGAAACCTCATTCGTGAGTAATGAGTACTTGGTTTTTAAAAGGAATAATGTTTTACTGATTTCGGAAATCAGAATGTGTATCAATAAACCACTGCAGCGTTAATAAAGGAAAATGTATTGAATAATTAAGTATTATTAAAACCAGTAGAAACCTCCATCTGCATAGAAGCTAAGATGAGACAAAATGATATTACATTTTCTAGATCATGGCTGCTTAATAAGATTGATTATGAACAAGATTAACCTACTCACCTATGGCATAGGTTACTCTATTGTTTTAAAAATAGGTTAAAACATTGAACTATGAAACTTTTCTAAAAAGAGACTTGCGTAATTGCAATTAGGCAAACTGGAACTTTTAGGGAAAAGAAAGGCATTGTGTTGTCTTAAATTGGTTTAAAACATAAAGTGTTATAACAGCTTTTTGGGAAGTTGGTTATAACGACTTTATGAAAACAAAAGAAGGGTTTTATCATTTGTTTTAATGCGGTAACTTGACTTTTAAAAGAGAAGTATTTTGGTCCAAAGGAAGGCATGGTATTGCCTTAATTTGGTCTTAAAAAGGAAAGTATGAAAGTTGTTTTGGTTTACTTAAAAGATATAAGTCACACATTCCTTTTTATATACTACGGGTATCGGGTGACTTTTAGAAAAGGAATGAATCTCATAAAAGGAATTTAACGTACGTAGTACTTTAGGGTTAAAATCCGGACTTTGACATAAAATGAAAGTACCTTGAGTTGTGTATAACTTGCCTATGCTTTTGTTATGAAACTTGACCATGTTACGTGTGATAGTCTTGTTGTGCAAGTATTGTGTTCTACTCAACTACCGGTTCATCCGGGAATGTATTTCACTTGACTACCGGTTCATCCGGGAATGTATTTCACTTGACTACCGGTTCATCCGGGAATGTATTTCACTTGACTACCGGTTCATCCGGGAATGTATTTCACTTGACTACCGGTTCATCCGGGAATGTATTCCACTCGACTACCGGTTCATCCGGGAATGTATTCCACTCGACTACCGGTTCATGGGATGAACCGGGAATGTATTCCACACGTTTCTATATTGGGTCCATAAGATGGGCCGAGACCTGTTATACGTATCACATGATTTGTACCTAGACTGCCGGCAGTGAGGAAGGAGTTCCACGGGCATGAGGGATGACTTTGAGGACGTGAGTCCCTGACTTGACATGACTGCTTTTATGTTGTGAACTGTAGTTTGGTTATCATACATGTCTCCTGCTTTATATAGACTATTATGATTTCATTTACAGTATTTTTACAGTTTCACATACTTGGTACTGCCAGATCGACCTCCTTCGGGGCCGCTCATGCCGCGTAAAGGTACATCGACGGTCGATCCCCGCTTATAGGATCACATTTCGTGTTGGGAAGCTCCGCTCATTCGAGGCTTATCTTTGTATGTTACCCCAGTCCAGTAGGTTCTTGTACATTCAGGGGTATGGCGGGGCCCTGTCCCGTCATAGTTGTTGTCACTTCTTAGAGGTCTGTAGTACTGTTGTGGGCAGAGTCTGTAAAAAGGATAACTGTTCGGGTGTTTATGTATATATACTGAAGGCAACTGTTTTGGTTGGCCTGTTTATTTATCATGTCTCTTAACGCATGTTCATATTTTTATTTCCGCTGATTTTCTCTGATGTTGTATCACTAGGGTGCCCGGGGTAAGGCACCAGTCACGGGCCCGGGTTCGGGTCGTGACAACAAGTCTCTAACACTTAGAAAATTTTCAAGAAAAACTTGTTCTTGTCTAGTGAGCTCTCGGCATTGAGCCTTTTCCCACACAAAAAAAAAATTGTTTGTGGTTCAATAATCCCAATACTTTAAACCAAGGTTCCTAAGGGTATTACAAGGATATCTCAGTAGAAAGATCCCGGAAAAACCACATTTTTACATTAGTCGCAAGATGAAAACCTAAGTTGTTTTTATAGGTTTTGTTTGGAAATTGAAGGAAAGTTGTTTATGAACTTCTAAGGGCTTCAAATGGCGGGTTGGAGCGTGAAGGAAAGGAGTTAAGTTGCTAAGGAGTGACTTTGGATCTTGAAGTTACATTAGGGCTTGTCAAGGTAACAATATTGTCCTCTTAAGTGATTAAAGATTACATGTTGATTGTAGTCATATATATATATATATGCAAGCATGAGATATATATAATGGAGATTGAAATGTTATGGAATATGTGGATGGAATCCGAAAGTTGCATGTTTAACCTTGAGATTGTAATTCGATTTAGTTATTAGTTTTAGTCGTCGCATGTTATATAAGAAGGGATTGTAGTTGTTATTATCGATTGGAGCTATATAACATGTTAGACTAAACAACTTGGATTGAAAAAGAATTGGAAAAGACTTTGTGTTGTTGTACATTGTTAGCCGAGAATGACATTGAAATATTGGACTATTTTGATATTAATTGTGTTACACCACGGAAATTCCAGGATATGTTTGTAAGGACGTACGTAAGAACTCAAAAATGTTAAGATTTGAGACGAGTAAATTTATCGGAATTATGGAATTGTCGGAAAACGAAATATTATGATTTAACGGGAGGGCACATACGTGTCACCCCCTTAGTGGTCTTGGACGAAATTGTCTTGGATGGAATGGTCATTTGACCAATTTTAGGATGATCAAGTCTTGCAAAGACTAATAGCTTGATATTGTTGACTTAGTCAAGTCCACTTGGCTAGGATCCATGTGAAACTTATCTAGGCCAACCATTTGTGTAGATCTTGACCCTCCATAGTATTATATATGTGTACAAGTAGCAAGACAAGGCTTTTAACACTTAGCTAAATTTTCAAACAAATCTTGAAGAGCATTAAGAGAGCTCTCGGCTTTTAGGAGGGTTTCAAGAGAAAATTTTTCAATTGTTGTCCAATAATCTCCCACTTTAAACCAAGGTACCTAAGGGTATAGTAAGTATATCTCAATAGAAAAATCTCGAAAAAGATAGTTTTCGTTAGTCGCAAGGCGAGAACCTAAGGGTTATTCAACTTTGAAGTTGGAATTTGAAGATGAGTTATTCTTAAGCTTCTGGCGGTTGCTTGAGTGGATTGGAACGCCGAAAGGAGGAGCTAAAGTTGCTAAGGATCGACTTGTAGTCTTGGATCATATTTGGGCTAATATGAGGTATAATCTTCGCCTTACTTTTGTAATTGAAGATTCAATGTTATTATAAGTTAGAAATGATCATGTGATATGTGTTATGAAGTTTGATAAGTGTTATGGAATTTTAAGAGCTCAAAACCGAAATGGCATGTTTAGCCCTTTGAAATTGAAATACAATTTTAGTTGTTATTAGAAATCGTCGATGTTACCTACTTAGAGATTATGGATTGTTATAATCAAATACGACTTGATATCATGTTATGCTACCAATTTGGATTGAAATGGAAATTTGATAAGAATTGGTAAGGTTGAACTCAAGGTGGCCGAATTTGGACTTTTAGTTTGTTTTTCATTTGTATTGGACTACTTTCTAAATTGTGAGCCAATTGGGGTTGTTTAGTTAGTCATTTGTATCGAGTACCTTATAGAAGTTGTGAGCCAATCGGGGCTGTTTGGTTATTGTATTCGCCTTGAAAAAGGTGGCAAAGTAAGTAGAAACAAAGGAGGTGTCATTCGATTTTCCGTAGAATTTAGCGACTTAGCACCTAAAATATTCTACGATGAAGTAAGAAGTTAATGGACGATGGTGACCATTATAGGTTGACGATACAGGTATAGCGTATCCTACTTGAAGAATGGAATAGCTCGAGGTGGAAGTACTTTGGAGCTTTTGCTACTTGTCGATAATCGTCATGGCGATGTGAACCTCTTCCTTCTTTAGACATGGTTCTATGTATGGAATATACATGTGGTATTATTTCATGATTCCTTCTATTCTTAGAAGTTAAGAAGTATGTATGTTGATTTACTCTACGTAAGGGTTATGTCTAAGTTATCCTAAGTTATAAGTATGTTAAATTGTCCTAAGTCCTTACCAAGTCTTATGGGAGACGCTGGTAAGAATGGTTAGGAAAATATGAGATTTGATTTAAAACTATGTGTCTTGATTTATTTAAAGTAAGTAAGTGGATTTTACGCTCAAAAATGACTTGAATTTATATGTGAAAAGGGATTGATTTTAAAAGTGAAAGTTATATGGTTTTAAGAGAATAAGTTACTTGGTTTTAAAGTGTATGGAACTGTATAATTGTTTTGTATAAGTATAAGTAAGTGGATTTTAAAGAATGTATGATATAAGGTTTTAAGACTATGAACTTTGGTTGTCTTCTAAGGATTATGAAACTTTATTTTTCAAGTCAGGACTTGATTTCTAAAAGTATTGATGACATGATTTTAAGAGTATGTGACTTGAGTTTTAAAAAGAACGAAGTTTATGATTCATAAGACGTATGTACGTGGTATTTTCGGGTCTAGTTTCCTAATGTTGTAAGAATAAAAGTGCCTTGAGTTCTCTAAAATGAAAGGTTGTTATTATAGCTTTATGGGAAGTTGTTATAACGACTTAAGAAGCGGGTAACAATACGCTTTAAGATGTTACGTTAGGCAAATCGCACCGTGCCTTCACGTTGGCCGGATTACGTTATGAAATACACCGAGCCTACAAATAGGCGGACACGTTATGAAATACACCGAGCCTACAAATAGGCCTGATTACGCATGAGATACACCGAGCCTACACATAGGCCTGATTATGCCATATTACCCCGAGCCTACACATAGGCGGGTTACGCTATCTTACACCGAGCCCCACGGTGGCCGGATTATGCTACATGATTCCACAAGACACCGAGCCCCACAGTGGGCCGGATTATGCTACATGATTCCACAAGACACCGAGCCCCACAAAGCGGGCGGATTATGTTATATGATTCCACAAGACACCGAGCCCCACAGCGGCCTGATTATGTCACATGATTCATCAAGACACCGTGTCCCGCAAATGGGCCGGATTATGTTATGTAAGATATGTAAGTTATGTGAAAAGGCCGGATTAAGATCTTAAGTAAGTATGTAAGAATATGTTGTTAAATCTTATCAAAAAAGAAAGGAACAGTTAATATACGATTGATTTCGTGGAGTTAAAAGGACGCTCTTTCTACGCTTATGATTTGATTCTTGCACGTTATTTCTGCTCCACATTCGCACTGTTGTATCGACTTCTTCGGGCCGCGCTCATGTCCGCAGTTTAGGTATTACGCTTATGGATCCGCGAGCTTAGGATCCCGGTTCAAAGATTTCGAGATGGCTCCAATGTTCCGAGTTGTCGCGGCTATGTATATTCAGGGTACGGCGGGCCTTGTCCCGCCACGCTTGTTCGATTGTTATTCCTGCAGGTCCAGATTCGCATGCCGCGGGTCGGGCTTTGTCAAAGAAATGAGGCAACCGCTTCGCTTGTATTTATATATGTTCGTGAAGGTAGCCATATCGCCAACCCGTTGCTTTACATCTATTGTTTTATTTTATAAGTTTCATGTATGTTCCGCTGATTTTCTCCGATGTATACCGTAAGGGTGCCTGTGTAGGGCACCGCCGCGCCCGGGCCGGTCGTGACAAAAGTGGTATCGAGCGCTTAGTCTCGGAAAGTGTCTACTGCATCGTGTTCAGTAGAGTCTTGATTATCGGTGTGTTGCGCACCACATCTATAATCGTGAGGCTGCAGGACATTTAGGATTGGTTTCATTCTTCTCACTCGAGATCGTGCGACAGAGTCGCGGTTGTTGTGGTCGCCCTCCCTAACGAGTTATGTTGATTGCAGCCTACGAGAAGGCAAGCAGTGACCCGTAGCGACTATGTGGATTGCGTATCCGTGTTGGTAATGATTATAGTATAGTTGGTATTGTGACATACATCTATACAGAGTTATGTATGAGGTCGACGCGTGTTGCCTAGACTGATTTTAGATTACCAAGAGTTGGTAAAGACTAACTAGATACCGGAAGGTATGAAATAGTTAATGAATTTTCGCCAAGGTCTTCTGCAGAAAGAGTTATTATAGATCAAGAATAAGAGTTAAGCGCGACGGCGGTCGGGTGAGGACTCTACGGTCTCCCATGGCCCGGAATGGAGTAGGATCAGTTGGTAGTAGTTCGCCACGTGACGGGTCACGAGGTGCAAGGCCCAAGTCTAGTTAATTGTTTTACTGTTCGTGGACGTTCCACCTAACCAGTCATGAAAGCCGAAATGACCTTATGTTGTTTTATAGAGTGACTCAAAGATTCGAGGCCGAGTCGGTGGAAGTTATGTATGTATGTTAGAAGGAGTTGGAAGTACGAAAAGATAATCTCTTTGGGCTTATGATGGATGATATGCGCATGCGAGGTATTAGGCCATGTGTGGCATTGTTGGTATGTCAGGTTGTGAAAGGAAACTATGTCGCTAATTATAAGTTTGACTCAAAGAACATTCGAGGACTAATGTTTCTAAGCGGGAAGAATGTTACACCCGAAATTCCGTGATATGTTTGTAAGACGCACGTAAGAACTCAAAAATGTTAAGATTTGAGACGAGTAAATTTATCTAATTATGGAATTGTCGGAAACGAAATATCATGATTTAACGGGAGGGCTTACATGTGTCACCCCCTTAGTGGTCTTGGACGAAATTGTCTTGGATGGAATGGTCATTTGACCAATTTTAGGATGGCCAAGTCTTGCAAAGACTAATAGCTTGATATTGTTGACTTAG
This sequence comes from Przewalskia tangutica, assembly GCA_029844215.1. Classification (NCBI taxonomy): domain Eukaryota; kingdom Viridiplantae; phylum Streptophyta; class Magnoliopsida; order Solanales; family Solanaceae; genus Przewalskia; species Przewalskia tangutica. The sequence goes on along the minus strand of CM056720.1, from coordinate 80,670,204 downwards.
TCAAGTCCACTTGGCTAGATCCATGTGAAACTTATCTAGGCCAACCATTTGTGTAGATCTTGACCCTCCATAGTATTATATATGTGTACAAGTAGCAAGACAAGGCTTTTAACACTTAGCTAAATTTTCAAACAAATCTTGAAGAGCATTAAGAGAGCTCTCGCTTTGGTGAGGGTTTCAAGAGAAAATTTTCAATTGTTGTCCAATAATCTCCCACTTTAAACCAAGGTACCTAAGGGTATAGTAAGCATATCTCAATAGAAAAATCTCAGAAAAAGATAGTTTTCGGGTTAGTCGCAAGGCGAGAACCTAAGGGGTTATTCAACTTTGAAGTTGGAATTTGAAGATGAGTTATTCTTAAGCTTCTAAGGGTTGCTTGGAGTGGATTGGAACGTCAAAAGGAGGAGCTAAAGTTGCTAAGGATCGACTTGTAGTCTTGGATCATATTTGGGCTAATATGAGGTATAATCTTCGTCTTACTTTTGTAATTGAAGATTCAATGTTATTATAAGTTAGAAATGATCATGTGATATGTGTTATGAAGTTTGATAAGTGTTATGGAATTTTAAGAGCTCAAAACCGAAATGGCATGTTTAGCCTTTTGAAATTGAAATACAATTTTAGTTGTTATTAGAAATCGTCGCATGTTACCTACTTAGAGATTATGGATTGTTATAATCAAATACGACTTGATATCATGTTATGCTACCAATTTGGATTGAAATGGAAATTTGATAAGAATTGGTAAGGTTGAACTCAGGTGGCGAATTTGGACTTTTTAGTTTGTTTTTCATTTGTATTGACTACTTTCTAAATTGTGAGCCAATTGGGGCTGTTTAGTTAGTCATTTGTATCGAGTACCTTATAGAAGTTGTGAGCCAATCGGGGCTGTTTGGTTATTGTATTCGCCTTGAAAAAGGTGGCAAAGTAAGTAGAAACAAAGGAGGTCTTGTCCGATTTTCCGTAGAATTTAGCGACTTAGCACCTAAAATATTCTACGATGAAGTAAGTTAATGGACGATGGTGACCATTATAGGTTGACGACTAGGTATAGCGTATCCTACTTGAAGAATGGAATAGCTCAAGGTGGAAGTACTTTGAGCTTTTTGCTACTTGTCGATAATCGCCGCGGCGATGTGAACCTCTTCCTTCTTTAGACATGGTTCTATGTATGGAATATACATGTGGTATTATTTCATGATTCCTTCTATTCTTAGAAGTTAAGAAGTATGTATGTTGATTTACTCACGTAAGGGTTATGTCTAAGTTATCCTAAGTTATAAGTATGTTAAATTGTCCTAAGTCCTTACCAAGTCATACGAGATGTTGGTAAGAATGGTTAGGAAAATATGAGATTTGATTTAAAACTATGTGTCTTGATTTATTTAAAGTAAGTAAGTGGATTTTACGCTCAAAAATGACTTGAATTTATATGTGAAAAGGGGATTGATTTTAAAAGTGAAAGTTATATGGTTTTAAGAGAATAAGTTACTTGGTTTTGGAAGTGTATGGAACTTTATATTTGTTTTGTATAAGTATAAGTAAGTGGATTTTAAAGAATGTATGATATAAGGTTTTAAGACTATGAACTTTGGTTGTCTTCTAAGGATTATGAAACTTTATTTTTCAAGTTGTGGACTTGATTTCTAAAAGTATTGATGACATGATTTTAAGAGTATGTGACTTGAGTTTTAAAAAGAAAGAAGTTTATGATTCATAAGACGTATGTACGTGGTATTTTGGGTCTAGTTTCCTAATGTTGTAAGAATAAAAGTGCCTTGAGTTCTCTAAAATGAAAGGTTGTTATAATAGCTTTACGGGAAGTTGTTATAACGACTTTAAGAAGGTAACAATACGCTTTAAAATGTTACGTATGGAAAATCGCACCGAGCCTACACGCAGGCGGACACGTTATGAATACACCGAGCCTACACGCAGGCCTGACACGTTATGAAATACACCGAGCCTACAAATAGGCCTGACACGTTATGAAATACACCGAGCCTACAACAGGCCTGACGTTATGAAATACACCGAGCCTACAAATAGGTCTGATTACGCATGAGATACACCGAGCCTACACATAGGCCGGATTATGCCATATTACCCCGAGCCTACACATAGGCCGGGTTACGTCATCTTACACCGAGCCCCACAGGTGGGCCGGATTATGCTACATGATTCCACAGTACACCGAGCCCCACAGGTGGGCCGGATTATGCTACATGATTCCACAGTACACCGAGCCCCACAGGCGGGCCGGATTATGTTATATGATTCCACAGTACACCGAGCCCCACAGGCGGGCCGGATTATGTCACATGATTCATCAGTACACCGTGTCCCGCAAATGGGCCGGATTATGTTATGTAAGATATGTAAGTTATGTGAAAAAGGCTGGATTAAGATCTTAAGTAAGTATGTAAGAATATGTTGTTAAATCTTATCGAAAAAAAGAAAGGAACGGTTAATATATGATTGATTTCAGGAGTTAAAAGGACGTTCTTTCTACAGTTATGATTTGATTCTTGCACGTTATTTCTGTTCCATATTCGGTACCTGTTGTACTGACCCCCTTCGGGGGGCTGCGTTCATGTCCGCAGGTTTAGGTACACAGTTATGGATCCGCGAGCTTAGGATCCTGGTTCAGCATTTTGAGATGGCTCCAATGTTCCGGAGTTGTCATGGCTATGTATATTCAGGGGTACGGCGGGGCCTTGTCCCGCCACAGTTGTTCAGTTGTTATTCCTAGAGGTCTGTATTCGCATGTTGTGGGTCAGTTTGTCAAAGAAATGAGGCAACTGCTTCGGTTGTATTTATATATGTTCAGGAAGGTAGCCATATCGGCTAACCTGTTGTTTTACATCTATTGTTTTATTTTATAAGTTTCATGTATGTTCCGCTGATTTTCTCTGATGTATACCTGTAAGGGTGCCCAGGTAGGGCACCAGTCGCGGGCCCGGGGCCGGGTCGTGACAAATTGTGGGGCAGAATTTTACACGTCCTATAAGGCGTGTAATCCCCTTTGATTGGTTGATGTGTTGAGCCTTAAATGTGGCATATTGGTTATTGAATGCGGGCCTTGAAAAAGGTGGAAAAGTACGTAGAAACAAAGGAAGTGCTGTCCAATTTTCCGTAGAATAAGTGACTTTACACTTAGAATATTCTACATTTGAAGCTAGAAGTTAATAGACGTATTATGGTCATTATAGGTTGACATACTACGTACGGCATATTGGACTTAGCAAGTGGATTGAACCAAAGAGGTATGTAGAACTTTCCCTATCTTTTGAGCATGAGTTTTACAAATGTTTTGTACGGTGGACGTACGAGTTTTAAAGGAATTCGGTTTCATTTTGGTATCCTTCACTTAATCTAAGAATGTCCAAGTTGGTTGAGTTAGAGAATTAACTCACTTGTTTTAAAGGTTAAAGATGTCTTAGTTCTAAAGCATAAAGTTAGTATAATGCTTTTATGGGAAGTTGGTTATAACATCTTTATGGGAAGTTAAAAGAATGGTTTATTCTTGTTATACCCCGTATTTCCAGAGTATGTACGTAAGGACGTACGTACGAAAGTTTGAGCCTTAAGTTAGGCAAGGACCGAAATTTTTTGTTCACAACTACCGAAAAGAATCGTTTTTCGACGAAACGTTTTACAAAGCTTGCGAGGGGAAAAATACGGCTATGTCATTTATAATTTTTGCGGATTTTTCCGAGAGACAAAATATTTTGGACCAACGAGAGGGCGACACTTGTCACCCTCAAGGTTGGCGGATTCTCGCCGATTGCGCCTAGTTTTGTGCCTTGTTTTGTGCCTAAATCATGGGTCAATGTTTGTGAGGGAATGTGGAGTAGGATAGTGGGCACTTGGGCAAATCTGCCCTCCACTTGCCCCCACTTGGCTTGATCATGGCCATTGGTTTCCTATAAATACCCCCTTTGAAGACTTCTTCATCCACAAAAATCCCTAAGTCTTGAAATCCTCCCTCCCTTCTTTGGTTCGCCCAAGCCTTCCTCCCCTTTGAGTAGCTCCTGGCCGGGTACACCCTCCTAGTGGCCTTGCCGAGAGTACTACTCCCTCTTGAGAGTTGTCTCAGAAAATACTACCCCCTCTTGGTAGAAATACTCCAAGTATTGTTACTATTCCAAAATACCTTAGCCTTATACCTTGTAGTATTCCAAAAGTTACCTCTATACGTAGAGCCCGGAAATACTACCTTATGTCCTTTTTGTCTCAAACCGAAACCCTAAGGAAAATCTTCATAGCCGGTTGAAGTATTAAGTAGAAGTTGCGTAGAACTTCTAAGGGTTGTTTGGAGCAGGTCGAGCGCCTGCAGTAGAGCTAAACGTTGCTCAGGATCGACATTTAAATCTTGGATAATTTTGGGCTTATCGAGGTAAATATCTTGTCCCCCTATTGTAATTAGAGTTTGTATACTGTTGAAGTATAAGAATTAATGTATAAGTTATATACAAGGAAGGTATATAAGAAGAGAATCGAATCAGATTTATATAGATCAGATTTATGAGACTTGTGAAGTTTTGTGCAGGAAGTCACGCCTAATTTTCCGTAGAATCTTGTATCAAGATTTATTCTACCGAGTAGTCTAGACATTGATAGACTTGTATAACCGTTATAGTTGAAGCATCGCGAGTAGCATATTCTACTCGGCGGTGGAAAAGGCTAGCAGGATTACAGTACTTTGGAGCTATTTGCTAATAGTCGATAATCGTCGCGAGGTATGTGATTCTTCCTATCCTCTTGAGCATGATATTTTAAAAGAATATATATATATAGTACGGAGACGACGCGGTGTTAACTACGGCAATGTCTTTTGACTTAAGCCCAATAATCGTAATCTTGAAGTATTTCAAAAGAATTAAGAATCCTTTTGAAAGAAGAATAATACTTGTTTTAAAAGCTTAAGAGTTATACTAGCTTTATGGGAAGTTAGGTATAACGACTTAAGAGAGATAAAAAGAATGGTTTATTGATTTTAGAAGTTAAGAGACTTGATCTTAAAAGATAAGAGACTTGACTTAATTGAATTAATCAATTTTGTTAAAAGTGTGAAACCTCATTCGTGAGTAATGAGTACTTGGTTTTTAAAAGGAATAATGTTTTACCGATTTCGTAAATCGTAATAAGTATCGAATGCACTACGCAGCCATTAATAAAGGGAAATGTATTGACTAATAAGTATTATTAAAACCAAGAGAAACCTTCATCCGCATAGAAGCTAAGATGAGACAAAATGATATTACATTTCTTAGATCATGGTCACAGAATAAGATTGTTATAAACAAGAATAACCTACTCACATATAAGGCATATGTTTCTCAAATGGTTTAAAAGAGAATTATATTATTAAGTGATTAAGACTATGAACTACTAAACCTTTCAAAATGAGAAACTTGAGCATTTGAAATTAGGCAAACTTGAACGCTTTGAAAATAATGTTGTTACTTGATTTTACAAAGGGAAGTATTTTGGTTTACTTAAAAAGATAGTCACTCTATTTTTATACTACGTAATGTGACTTTTGTGAAAGAAACAGATCTTTTAAAAGAGTTAATGTATGAAGTACTTTGGGGATAAAAAACCGAACTTGTTAACATAAAGTAGAAAGTACCTTGTGTGAATAACTTGACTGTATTGGTTTGTGATAGCCTTGTAATACTTTCTTGTTGGTTCGATAAGTAAACATGTTAGGATGCTACGTGTGTTAGTATCTTGTGACGTTTCAGGTAAAGCGGTTTCCTTGTTGGCTTATGTTGTTTAACGATAAGCTGTTATGTTAGTATTATATCACTCACCTCTTGACATGATTCGGGGTTAAGTCGCCTCCACGCGGGTAGACTCAGCGGGTCTGCGGTGACCTATGATTCGAGAATACCTACGCGGTCTGTGTGGCCTATGCGGAGCTACGAGAGTTCCAGGTTAGTGTGCAACCTTTATGGTCATGCGGTCTATGTGGCCATGCGGACTGCGAGTCCAGGACGTTACCGGGGAGTAGCTTGTTACACCCCGTATTTTCAGGACATGCTTTAAGAACGTACGTAAGAACTCGCAAGTGTTAAGATTTGAGACTTGTAAATTTTTTTTTTATCGGAATTGTGAAATTGTCGGAAAACGTAGTATTGTGACGAATGGGAGGGCGACACTTGTCACCCCCCTTATTGATGCCTTGGACGAAATAGGCATGGCCAAAATGGTCATTGACCATAGTCTTAAGATGACAAAGTCTTCCTATTAATGAGCTTGAGTTTCTTGACCAAAGTCAAAGGTCCCAAGTCTTTATATTTTATAAGACTTCATCTAAACCACCCATTTGGTTACATCTTAACCCTCCATGCCCCTTTATTACACTACTAGTAGCAAGAGTATGTCATTACACTTAGAAAAATTTCCACAAAATTGAAGAACTCAAGGAAGAGCTCTCGCTTCCTCCACTTTCAAAAGGAAAATTTTATGCTTTCATTCATTAAGCCCCACACTTTAAAACCAAGGTTCATGAGGGTATTGTAAGTGTATCTCAATAGAAAACCCTAAAAGAGAGTTTTCATATTAGTCGCAAGCGAAAACCTAGTGGCTTTCTAGGTTTTGGATCGGAGGTTTGAAGGAAAGTTGTTGGTGTGGTTCTAAGGGTCTCAAGGAGCGGATTGAGGTGTCTGACGAGACTCTAGGTTGCTAAGGAGCAACTTCGGTTTTGAAGATTGGATTACAATTCGTTGAGGTATAATCTTGTTCTTTGAAAGTGTTACAAGATTATTTATATTGTTGTTAGCTTTACATGTTGCTAGCATGAAGTTGTTAAGTTGAAGTTAATAAGTATTATGGATTACTTGTAGCTTAAGTTCAAATGAAAAGTAAGTCATGTTAAATTGGAATACAATTTGATCGTTACTAGAATCGCCGCATGTAATTGACTCAAGATTCTAGTAGTTATATTTGGTTGCGACTAGATATCATGTTATGCTACCAAGTTGGATTGAAATGGAAATTGAATAAGAATTGGTATTGTTGAACTCAAGGTGGCGAATTTGTACTGTGGTTTGTAATAGTTTGTTAATTAATTGTATTGAACTACCTTCTCTATGTGGCGAGCCAATCGGGTCAGATAGTTAATTATTTGTATTGACCGCCTTCTATATTGTTGTGAGCCAATTGGGGCTGTTTGGCTATTGTATTTCGCCTTGAAAAAGGTGGCAAAGTAAGTAAAAACAAAGGAGGCGCTGTCCGATTTTCTATAGAATTTGGCGACTTAGCACTTAGAATATTCTACGTTGGAAGTAAGAGGTTAATGGACGATTGTGACCATGATAGGTCAAGAACTAAGTATAGCGATCCTACTTGAAGAATGGAATAGCTCAAGGTTGAAGTACTTTGGAGCATTTTACTACTTGTCGACAAGTCACGCGAGGTATGCGAACCTCTTCTTTCTTTGGCATGATCCTACGATGAAATCTCCATGTGATAGTATTTCAAGATTTCTTCTACTCTAGGAGTTAAGAAGTATTTGCATTGTTGAATCTAAGTTAAGAGTATGTTTAAATTGTCCTAAGTCCTTACTAGGTCTTATGGAGACGCTGGTAAGAATGGTTAGGAAGTTATGAGATTTGATTTAAAGGCTATGTGTCTTGATTTGGTTAAAGTAAGTAAGTGGATTTTATGTTCAAAATGACTTGAATTTATATGTGAAAAGGGATTGATTTTAAAAGTGGAAGTTATATGATTTTAAGAGAATAAGTTACTTGGTTTTGAAGTGTATGGAACTTTATATTTTTTATAAGTATAAGTAAACGGACTTTAAAGAATGTATGTTATGAAGTTTTAAGACTATGAACTTTGGTTGTCTTTGAAGGATTTTGAAACTTTATTTTTCAAGTTATGGACTTGATTTCTAAAGTATTGATGACATGATTTTATAAGTATGTTTACATGATTTTAAAGAGTGTATGCTACGAGGTGTTAAGACCATAAGCCTTGATTATAAGTGGAAAGGACTAAATTTTAAAAGTACGGCTTCTTAATTTATTTCAAAGTTAAGAAGATGGTTTCCAAAAGAGTACGTGACTTGAGCTTTAAAAAGAAAGGAGGTTTTATGATTCTTTTAAGTATGTATGTACGTAGTATTTTTGGATATAGTTTTCCTAATGTTGTAAGAATAAAAGTTGTCTTAAGTTCTCAAAAATGAAAGGTTGTTATAATAGCTTTATGGGAAGTTGTTATGACGACTTAAGAAAGTGAAAAGATGGTTTAAAAATGTTATGTAAGGAAAATACACCGAGCCTACGAATTGGCCGACGTTATGAAATACACCGAGCCTACAAATAGCCGGATTACGCATGAGATTACGTTATGAGATACACCGAGCCTACAACAGGCCGAATTACGCATGAGATACACCGAGCCTACACATAGGCCTGACACGCCATATTACCCCGCTACACATAGGGTTACGCCACAAGACACCGAGCCCACAGCGGGTCGATTATGCTACATGATTCCACAAAGACACCGAGCTCCACAGCGGCCGGATTATGCTACATGATTTCACAAGACACCGAGCCCACAAAGGGCCTGATTATGCTACATGATTCCACAAAGACACCGAGCTCCACAGCGCCGGATTATGCTACATGATTCCACAAGACACCGAGCCCACAGCGGCCGGATTATGCTACATGATTCCTCAGTACACCGAGCTCCACAGGCGGGCCGGATTATGCTACATGATTCCACAGTACACCGAGCTCCACAGGCAGGCCGGATTATGCTACATGATTCCACAGTACACCGAGCCCCACAGGCGGGCCGGATTATGTCACATGATTCATCAGTACACCGTGTCCCGCAAATGGGCGGATTATGTTATGTAAGATAAGTAAGTTATGTGGAAAACTTGATTAACCTCTTAAGTATGTATGTAAGAATATGATGTTAAATCTTATGGAGCAAGGAATGGAACGTTAATATACGAGTGATTTCAGGAGTTAAAATGGCATTCTTTGTACGCTTATGATTTGATTCTTGCACGTTATTTCGTTCCATATTCGTACTGTTGTGATCGACTTTCTTGGGCCGCGTTCATGTCCGCAGTTTAGGTATTACGTGGATCCGCGAGCTTAGGATCCCGGTTCAAGATTTTTATGGCTCGATGTTCCGAGTTGTCATGGCTATGTATATTCGTGGTATGGCGGCGCTGCTCCGCCACGCTTGTAATTCTGTGAGGTCCAGTCACATATCAGGTCTGCTTGTAAAGAAAGGAGGCAACTGCTTTCGCATGTATGACGCCCACGGGTAGCCCTATCTACCGACTCGTTGCTTTTACTTCCGTTGCTTTATTTATAAGTTTCATGTATGTTCACTGATTATCTCCGATGTTTATGCAGGTGCCTGTAGGGCACCGCCGCCCCGGTCGGGTCGTGACAAAAGTGGTATCGTGAGCGCTAGTCTCTGAAAGTGCTACGCTGACCGTGTCTAGGTAGTCTTGATTATCGGTGTCGCGCACCACATCTATAATCGGAGGTCGCAGGACATTTAGGATTGGTTTCATTCTTCTCACTCGAGATCGTGCGACAGAGCCGTATTGTTAGTGTTGTCCCTTCCTAACGAAGTTATGTTAATCGCAGCCACGAGAAAGGCAAATGACTCAGAATGACTATGTGGATCGCGATCCAGTTGGTAATGATTATAGTATAGTTGGTATTGTGACATACATCTATACGAGTTATGTATGAGGGTCAGACGCGTGTTGCCTAGAATAATTATAGATTACCAGGAATTGGTAAAGACTAACTAGATACCGTGAATGTATGGTAAAGTTAATGAATTTTCTCCAACTTTTTGTGTTTAATTTTGATGTAATTGGGAAATGATGAGCCGTCCGATAGGTAGTGAACCCTAAGAAGCCATATTAAGGAACCTAACTAATGTCATGTTAATAGATTAAGTTGTGTAGTAAGCTTAAGAGAATTATACTGGATGAGGTCCGGATAGAGTAAGCAATGGTTATCGTGGATCGAGACAACATGGTTTTGGTATTATGAGAAGTTTTGTACCTTGCACGGGACCGTAAGGTGGGCGTGGAGCATGGAAATTGCGAGCCTAAGAATATTGATTACGCCGAGACCTTAGGTATAAGGTTTTCTCCGCAATAAGATTTTAAGTCGGATCAAGGATAAGAGTTAAGTGCGACGACAGTCGGGTTGAGGACTCATTGGGTCTCCCATGGCCCGAATGGAGTGGGATCAGTTGGTAGTAGTTCCGCCACGTGATGTGGTCACGGCGCGCAAGGCCCAAGTTTAGTTAATTGTTTTACTGTTCGTGGACGTTGCCCACCTAACTAGGTCATGAAAGCGGAAATGGCCTTATGTTGTTTTATAGAGTGACTCAAAGGTTCGAGGCCAGAGTCGGTATGGAAGTTATGTATGTTAGAAGGAGTTGGAAGTAAAAGATAATCTCTTTGGGCTTATGATGGACAGATACGCTGTGCAAGGTATTAGGGCCACGTGTGGCATTGTTGGTATCAGGGTGGTGAAAGGAAACTATGTCGCTAATTATAAGTTTGACTCAAAGAACATTCGAGGACGAATGTTTCGGGGAAAGAATGTTACACCCCGTATTTTCGTGACATGCTTTAAGAACGCACGTAAGAACTCGCAAGTGTTAAGATTTGAGACTTGTAAAAAAATTATCTAATTGTGAAATTGCTCTGAAACGTAGTATTGACGAATGGAGGCGACACTTGTCACCCCCTTATTGATGCTCGACGAAATATGTAACGATTCGCCCGGCTCAAGCATCGTGCCTTACCCGCACCTAGCGATACATACATCGAGAGAATCACGAACATACAACATGAGTCATTATACAAGAGATATAATAAATAAACAAAGCAACCAAAACGGTTGCCTTTCAAGATATACATAAAACTCCGAACAGCTTTAATCTTTTACAACCCCGCCCACAACAAGATTACATGCACTTAAGATATACACGACTATGACGACAGTGGCTCGCCATACCCCGAATGTACAAGAACCTACAACTCAGGGAACACCTACCAAAGATAAGCCTCCGGAGAAACGGAGCTTCACGCTACCGAATCAGGATCCTATGAGCGAGGATCCACGATCGATGTACTTACCGCGCAGATTTAACGCACTCCGGGCGAGGTCAAGACAACAGTACCAAGTATGTGAAATCGCATAACATCAGAAATGAAATCATACTAGTCTATATAAAGGTGAGACATGTATGATAACCAAACTACGCTTCACAACATAAAACCATCACTCCAATATAACTACGGGTCTCACGCCCACAACATCAATCGTTCGCATTACGGCCGCATGCCCTGGAATCAGATCGGTGTAGACATGTCCACGATGCAACAATAATACCAATGTCCCATGGCCACATGCCCCCGAATCGCAGACGGTGTAGACATGTCCACGTGACCTTAATAACAAGACAAAGAATCCAAATGGAAGCATACCCGCGCCACGATCGTGTCGTGATGTCCAAAGGGAAACAATAAGACAACATTCCAAATGGACGATACCCGCAGCGCCACGATCGTGGTCGTGATGTCCTAAGGGAAACAATAAGACCACTTTCCAAATGGACGATACCCGCGCGCCACGATCGCGTCAAGATGTCCAAAAGGAAAACACGCGCGATAATCGAAACGGAAACATACCCGCGCGCCACGATCGTGTCGAAGATATCCAAAGCGACAACTACAAGACCTTAACCAAAATGAGGCATACCCGCAGCGCTACGCATCGTGGTCGTGATGTCCAAAGTGATTAACAACAATAATACTATCAATGCGAACGCATCTGCGGAATTTCTCCGCCACCGCCAAGACATCCAAGTAAGTTCTCAACTACCAACCGACTCTATCGAGACGCCAGAATACGTAAACACAACGCTTGTACAATAAAGGCTATCATCACAAGCATAGGCAAGTTTCACAACAACAAGCATAGGCAAGTTTCACAACAACAAGCATAGGCAAGTTTCACACAACTCAAAGTACTTTTCATTTTATGCCAAAGTCCGTTTTTAACCCCAAAGTACTACATACGTTAAGTTATTTTAAAAGAGATCCATTACTTTTATAAAAGTCACCCGATACCGTAGTATTAGAATGACCAACCCACCTTCCTTTTCAAAATCAAGTAACAACATTCTTTCCTAAGTTCCAGCTTTGCCTAGTTTCAATTACTCAAGCTTCTCATTTTCAAATGGTTTCATAGTTCCCAAACTTAATCACTGATTCCTTTAGAACAATTAAGTAACATATGTCATATATGTGAGTAGTTTATTCTTGTTTATAACGATCTTATTACAAAGACCATGATCTAGAAAATGTAATATCATTTTGTCTTATCTTAGCTTCTATGCAGATGGAGGTTTCTACTGGTTTTAATACAACACATCATTATTCAATACATTTTCCTTTATTAACGCCGCAGTTGGTCCTGTCGATACACATTCGATTCCCAAATCAAGAAACATTATCCCTTTAAAACCAAGTACTCATTACTCACGAACGAGGTTTCACACAAACATCCACATTAAAACAAATAAGTTAAGTCTCTTATCTTATAAGATCAAGTCTCTTAACTTCTAACATCAAGAAACCATTTTCACTTACATAAGGTCGTTATAACTAACTTCCCATAAAGCTATTATAACACCCTATGTTTTAAACCAACCAAATCACTTAGCACACGACGCTCACCGTACTACATAGTTCACAACAATCATGCTAGAAAAGGTAGGAAGAGGTTCACATACCTCGCGACGATTTATCGACAATAAGCAAAATGCTCCAAGTACTACAACCTTGCTAGCTTCTTTCCACTCCTCGAGTGAATACGCTACTCTTAGTACTTTCACCTATAAAGGTCACAAACGCCTATTAACCCCAAACACAAGTTTCTATCTTTCTAAAGAAAATTCAAGACTCTCCCGCAACAACGTAAATCTCCTCCTCTATCGAGGCCGGCCACTAAGCCAACCGTGTGGGTTTACACGCCTAACCTGACGTGTACAATTCTACACAAGTTCATCGCAATACACCCTATGTAAATACAGTCATGGGCTTCTTTATTCTTCAGCTTAAGTCAAAAGACATTGCCGAATACTAAGTATAGTTCCATATATAGTATACTTCAACTATATATCCTAACAAACATGTAATTTCCAATTACAATAGAGGACAAGATAATTACCTCGATAAGCCCAAAATTATCCAAGTTATAATGTCGATCCCGAGCAAGGTTTAGCTCCAATGCGCTCCAAACCACTCCAAACAACCCTTAGAAGTTCTAACTAACTTCTACTCAAATACTTCAACCAACTAAGATTTCCTTGTGGTTTGCTGAGACTAAAAAGGACAAAAGGTAGTATTTCCTGACTCTACGAAAGAGGTATCTTTGAATACTACAAGGTACAAGTGCTAAGGTATTTGGGCATTATAACAATACTGGAGTATTTCTATACCACAACAAGGGTATTATACGAAACAACTAGTTAGTGGTACCACCCGCTAGACCTCATTTTTGGAGTGGAGACCTCACGCCAAAGGCCACTTTCGAGGAGAGGATCTTGGACGAGAGTCAACAAGAGGAGGGAGGGATTCAAGACTTGGAAACATTTGTGGATGAATGAAGTCTTCACAAAGGGGTATTTATAGAAACCCAAATGCCAACCAACGGCCAAGATCAAGCCACGTAAGCAAGCAAGTGTAAGGCCTTGATCGCCAAGTGCACCCTAACCCCTACTCCACAAAACACGGCACAAGACAAGCCACAAACAAGGCCAAAACAAGGCACAAAACAAGGAACCAATAGGCCAAAAACGTGAGCCAAAAGATCAAGCCAATTCGTGAACCACATCTTCCACTGACGCCCACTGCTTCAATGCAGGTGACACGCCACCCTCCCGTTGGTCCAAAATGTTTCGCCTCTAAAAATCCGCAAAAATTAAAAAGGACATAGCCGAATTTTCCTACGAAGTCGTGGAAACGCTTTCATTAAAACGACTCTAACCGGTGTCACAAGACAGCGTCATTCGCCACTTACAGGCGGGTGACACGTGTCACCTCCTATTGGCCCAAAATAAAACATCTTCCAAAATATCCACAATGGCCAAAATCTCAAAACAAAGCTGGCCCCACAAAATCAGAATTTCTCCCGTGGCCCCACGTGACCATTTCCAAAAATAAAATCTCAAAATTCTAATATAATCTATGAAGTCCAATACCAAACTGGGAATCCAATTCCCATTAACGAACCTTTTTCTTCACAAATAACCGAAACTTTTCCGTAAAACTCACATCTTTCTTTCTTTTCAAAATTTCGCACGCCGCACGCACGCCCTCACATACATACCTCGCAACTACGGGTATAACATTCTCCTCCTTAGAAACATTCGCCCCGAATGTTCCTTCTCAAGACGGATATCGATGAAGTTCCTCTAACAAGTTGTCAACGCCACAGCCGCGAAATAACACACGCTTCTTCCTTCCTTACTCGCCGTTGCCCTTCTCGAACACTTGAACTCTCCCAGATGTACCATACTTCAGTCATTACTCGCCTCGAAAATCTCTGGAGTCACTACCTCCAAACTTGGTCATCTTACTAACCTCAAACTTCCTTAAGGCCATTCCCGCTTTACGAACCGCTTCTGGTCGAACGCGGCCCACGAACTCATACGATGATCATACAAACTTGGGCCTAGCATCCTCGTGACTTACCACCTGGCGGACCACCCAGAACTGGCCCCACCCTGTTGGTTACGGTTTGACCTGCAAATGGTCCTAAACCCGACCCCCCAACCGTGCAAACTCTTGTTCCCGATTCGAACAATCTTACTAATTCACATCATGAAAGCTACCACTTCCATCTCACACTACCCATGGACTTATCACACAAATAAATCCCACGTGATACTACTCACCCTTATAAAGGTCAAACATAAAACGAATCCTTTACTCAAGACGACCTTACCTCTAAGGTCTCACCGTGAAATAGTCTAAGGTTCACACTTACCATGCTCCATACGAATCCTTCCAACTAAGCATGTTTTCTAACTCATAATTAACACAACGCTATTCGCATAGCACACACAATAATGAGATCATCATAACAAGCATACCAAAACTCTAGAGGTTAAGGATATACCAAGCTACCGCCCACTCTAATCATAGGCCACCGCAGGCGCATAGTAGTAGGCGTGATGAACCAGCCACAAATCCTCGGCGTCGAGTCGAACATCCGCGCTTCCCTTGGTAGACGCTCGCAAATGGCCTGCTGGCCACATGCAAAACAAACTCCCAATCTAGCACGACACTCTCCAAAATGGAGTCTACCACAATGGTCACAACGAGGTGGTGGCTTCACCGTTAACACCCCGCTCGCAAAATCAACCTCGAGCCCCGACCGCCTCAAGGCGGTGGAGGACCACTGCACGTGGGGGTATATAACTAGCTCGGCCGAGGCGGTCCGCCAAAGCCACCAAAGGACCCCGCCGCCCGGCCCTCTTCTCACACTCCAGTCATTCCACCGACCCTCCGTGCCTCACATCCTAGCGCATGAGCTCGCATGCGGCAATGTCCATGCGGTCGAAGAGAAACACCCGCACAAGACTCACCATATAATCATCTAGCCCTGACGAGCGATGCACTCCTATCCTCCATATCTCGCAACTAGCGCAGGGACATATCGAGCCAAAGAATCGAACTCGACATTGTACTCGACGGCGCTTCTCTGCCTCGCAGAACAAAAATCTGTTTACCCGTGCCTCCTCATCCGCGAGGCAAGAAGTGCGTGAGGAAAGCCCCCAAAACTCATCCCATACCGCTGGAGGTGCATGCTCTCCCGAAAGCTCCCATGAATCAAAACCAATCGATCGCGGTATCACGCACCGACGCGAACCAAAGGTCACAGACTGCTCAAGCTCGATCACCCGCATGATCCGTCAGAATCGCCGGATGAACTCTGCGATCATCCTCCGCCTCGACCCATAAAACTCGGGCGCTACAACTCGTAAAGTCCCGTAGCCTCAAACTATCTCGCCGGGGTGAACCATCGGTGCATCGAACCGAATCGCCGTGATCCACTGTCCTCATATCGCCACGACTCGCCAAAGAATCGGGCCATCTCCTTGTAACCCATCTCTCTCGCCTGCATCGCGGATCGAGGCTCGTGCATCGCGTCTCGGCAGCCTATTGCCGCGTCTAACCTTCGCTGGGCCGGGCGGCGCACAAAACCCGCTGTCTCAAGCACAACTCGTACTGCCTCGCTCGCGCTCGTTCCTCAGATTCACTAGCAAAGACTCTCGGCGCCTTGCCCTTCGGGCTCTGTTTGCGCGGAGGCATAATCGTAAAAACGAGATACGCCGGAGGTCCAACTTACAACATGCCTCTAAGGCACGATCTCGTGATGAGAAGAATGGAAACTAATCCTAAATGTCTCAGCCTCGATTATAGATGGTGCACAACACATCGATAATCAAGACTTACTAGACACGGTCGTAGACACTTTCCGAGGATTAATCGCTCGATACCACTTTTATAACGACTGCCCGGGGTTCATCGTGCCTTACCGGCACCCTAGCGATACATACATCGAGAGAATCAATGAACATACAACATGAGTCATTATACAAGAGATATAATAAATAAACAAAGCCAACCAAAACGGTTGCCTTGATATACATAAAACTCGAACAGCTTTAATCCTTTTACAACCCCGCCTACAACAGATTACATGCACTCTAAGATATACATGACTATGACGGACAGGCCCCGCCATACCCCGAATGTACAAGAACCTACAACTCAGTGGAACACCTACTAAAAGATAAGCCTCCGAGAAACGGAGCTTCACACGCTACAATCGTGATCCTATGAGCGAGATCCACGCATCGACGCACTCTACCGCGCAGATGAACGCAGCCCAAGCGAGGTCGCATAACAGTACCAAGTATGTGAAACTGCATAACATCAGAATGAAATCATACTAGTCTATATAAAGCAGAGACATGTATGATAACCAAACTCGATTCACAACATAAAACAACATCACTCCAATATAACTATGGGTCTCACGCCCACAACATCAATCGTTCGTGACATGGCGCATGCCCCGAATATCAGACGGTGTAGACATGTCCATGATGCAACAATAATACCAATGTCCCACGGCCACATGCCCCTAATTCGTGATCGTAGACATGTCCATGTGACCTTAACAACAAGACAGAATCCAAATGGAAGCATACCCGCGCGCTTACGATCGTGTCGGATGTCCAAAGGGAAACAATAAGACAACATTCCAAATGGACGATACCCGTGCGCTACGCATCGTGGTCGATGTCCCAAGGGAAACAATAAGACCACTTTCCAAACGGACGATACCCGTGCGCCACGATCGTGTCGTGATGTCCAAAAGGAAAACAAGGCGATAATCGAAATGGAAACATACCCGTGCGCTACGCATCGTGTCGATATCCAAAGCGACAACTACAAGACCTTAACCAAAATGGAGGCATACCCGCGCGCTACGCATCGTGTCAAGATGTCCAAAGTGATTAACAACAATAATACTATCAGCGTGAACGCACTGCGGAATTTCTCCGCCACCGCCAAGACATCCAAGTAAGTTCTCAACTACCAACCGACTCTATCGAGACGCGGTAACACGTAAAACACAACGCCAGTACAATAAAGGCTATCATCACAAGCATAGGCAAGTTTCACAACAACAAGCATAGGCAAGTTTCACAACAACAAGCATAGGCAAGTTTCTACACAACTCGAAGTACTTTCATTTTATGCCAAAGTCCGGTTTTTAACCCCAAAGTACTACATACGTTAAGTTCTTTTAAAAGAGATCCATTACTTTTATAAAAGTCACCCGATACGTAGTATTAGAATGACCAACCCACCTTCCTTTTCAAAATCAAGTAACAACATTCTTTCCTAAGTTCCGTTTTGCCTAGTTTCAATTACTCAAGCTTCTCATTTTCAAATGGTTTCATAGTTCCCAAACTTAATCACTTGATTCCTTTTAGAACAATTAAGTAACATATGTCATATATGTGAGTAGTTTATTCTTGTTTATAACGATCTTATTACAAAGACCATGATCTAGAAAATGTAATATCATTTTGTCTTATCTTAGCTTCTATGCGGATGGAGGTTTCTACCGTTTTAATACAACACATCATTATTCAATACATTTTCCTTTATTAACGCCGCAGTTGGTGCTGTCGATACACATTCGATTCCGAAATCAAGAAACATTATCCCTTTAAAACCAAGTACTCATTACTCACGAATGAGGTTTCACACAAACATCCACATTAAAACAAATAAGTTAAGTCTCTTATCTTATAAGATCAAGTCTCTTAACTTCTAACATCAGTAAACCATTTTCACTTACATAAGGTCGTTATAACTAACTTCCCATAAAGCTATTATAACACCCTATGTTTTAAACCAACCAAATCAATTAGCACATGTACGTCTACCGTACTACATAGTTCACAACAATCATGCTAGAAAAGGTAGGAAGAGGTTCACATACCTCGCGACGATTTATCGACAATAAGCAAAATGCTCCAAGTACTACAACCTTGCTAGCCCTTTCCACTCCTCGAGTAGAATACGCTACTCTTAGTACTTTCACCTATAAAGGTCACAAACGCCTATTAACCCGAAAACACAAGTTTCTATCTTTCTAAAGAAAATTCGCAAAGACTCTCCCCGCAACAACAGAATCTCCTCCTCTATCGAGGCTGGCTACAAGCCAACCGTGGGGGTTTACACGCCTAACCTGACGTACAATTACACAAGTCTATCGCAATACTGACCCATGTAAATACTGATTCAGTTCTTTATTCTTCAGCTTAAGTCAAAAGACATTGCGAATACTAAGTATAGTTCCATATATAGTATACTTCAACTATATATCCTAACAAACATGTAATTTCCAATTACAATAGAGACAAGATAATTACCTCGATAAGCCCAAAATTATCCAAGTTATAATGTCGATCCCGAGCAAGGTTTAGCTCCAATCGTGCGCTCCAAACCACTCCAAACAACCCTTAGAAGTTCTAACCAACTTCTACTCAAATACTTCAACCAACTATGAAGATTTCCTTGTGGTTTCTTGAGACTAAAGGACAAAAGTGTAGTATTTAGGACTCTACGTAAAGAGGTATCTTTGAATACTACAAGGTACAAGGCTAAGGTATTTTGGGCATTATAACAATACTAGGAGTATTTCTATACCACAACAAGGGTATTATACGAAAACAACTAGGCTAGTGGGTAATTCTACCGCTAGACTCCTCACAAGGAGGGAGACCTCACCGCCAAAGGCCACTTTCAAGGGGAGAGGAGCTTGACGAGAGTCAACAAGAGGAGGGAGGGATTCAAGACTTGGAAACATTTGTGGATGAATGAAGTCTTCACAGCGTGGGGTATTTATAGAAACCCAAATGCCAACCAACGGCCAAGATCGCCATGTGCAAGGCAAGTGTAAGGCCTTGATCAAGCCAAGTGCACCCTAACCCCTACTCCACAAAACATGGCACAAGACAAGCCACAAAACAAGGCCAAAACAAGGCACAAAACAAGGAACCAATAGGGCCAAAAACGTGAGCCAAAAGATCAAGCCAATTCGTGAACCACATCTTCCACTGACGCCCACTTGCTTCAATGTGAGGTGACACATGTCACCCTCCCGTTGGTCCAAAATGTTTCGCCTCTCTAAAAATCCGCAAAAATTAAAAAGGACATAGCCGGAATTTTCCTACGAAAGTCGTGGAAACGCTTCGCCAAAAACGACTCTAACCGTGTTGTGCACAAAGCGTCATTCTCAAGCCACCTAGGCGGGGTGACACGTGTCACCCTCCTATCGCCCAAAATAAAACATCTTCCAAAATATCCACAATGGCCAAAATCTCAAAACAAAGTGGGCCCACAAACCGTAGAATTTCTCCCGTGGCCCCACGTGACCATTTCCAAAAATAAAATCTCAAAATTCTAATATAATCTATGAAGTCCAAATACCAAACTGGGAATCCACCCCATTAACGAACCTTTTTCTTCACAAATAACCGGAAACTTTTCCGTCGAAAACTCACATCTTTCTTTCTTTTCAAAATTTCTGCCGTACGCTCGCACGTACGTCCTCACATACATACCCTGCAACTACGGGGTATAACAAAATAGGCATGGACAAAATGGTCATTGACCATAGTCTTAAGATGACAAAGTCTTCCTATTAATGAGCTTGAGTTTCTTGACCAAAGTCAAAGGTCCCAAGTCTTGATATTTTATAAGACTTCATCTAAACCACCCATTTGGTTACATCTTAACCCTCCATGCCCCTTTATTACACTACTAGTAGCAAGAGTATGTCATTACACTTAGAAAAATTTCCACAAAATTGAAGAACTCAAGGAAGAGCTCTCGGCTTCCCTCCACTTTCAAAAGGAAAATTTTGCGTTTCTTGTCCATTAAGCCCCACACTTTAAACCAAGGTTCATGAGGGTATTGTAAGTGTATCTCAATAGAAAACCCGGAAAAGAGAGTTTTCGTATTAGTCGCAGCGAAAAACCTAGTGGCTTTCTAGGTTTTGGATTGGAGGTTTGAAGGAAAGTTGTTGGTGTGGTTCTAAGGGTCTCGAGGAGCGGATTGAGGTGTCTTGACGAGGCTCTAGGTTGCTAAGGAGCAACGGTTTTGAAGATTGGATTACAATTCGTTGAGGTATAATCTTGTTCTTTGAAAGTGTTACAAGATTATTTATATTGTTGTTGTTAGCTTTACATGTTGCTAGCATGAAGTTGTTAAGTTGAAGTTAATAAGTATTATGGATTACTTGTAGCTTAAGTTGAAATGAAAAGTAAGTCATGTTAAGTTGGAATACAATTTGATCGTTACTAGAATCGTCGCATGTAATTGACTTGAAGATTCTAGTAGTTATATTTAGTTGCGACTAGATATCATGTTATGCTACCAAGTTGGATTGAAATGGAAATTGAATAAGAATTGGTATTGTTGAACTCAAGGTGGCCGAATTTGTACTTGTGGTTTGTAATAGTTTGTTAATTAATTGTATTGAACTACCTTCTCTATTGTGGTGAGCCAATTGGGTTTGTATAGTTAATTATTTGTATTGGATGCCTTCTATATTGTTGTGAGCCAATTGGGGCTGTTTGGCTATTGTATTTCGCCTTGAAAAAGGTGGCAAAGTAAGTAAAACAAAGGAGGTGCTGTCCGATTTTCTATAGAATTTGGCGACTTAGCACTTAGAATATTCTACGTTGGAAGTAAGAGGTTAATGGACGTATTGTGACCATGATAGGTTGAAGAACTAAGTATAGCGTATCCTACTTGAAGAATGGAATAGCTCAAGGTTGAAGTACTTTGGAGCATTTTACTACTTGTCGACAAGTCACGCGAGGTATGTGAACCTCTTCTTTCTTTGGCATGATCCTACGTATGAAATCTCCATGTGATAGTATTTCAAGATTTCTTCTACTCTTAGAGTTAAGTATTTGCATTGTTGAATCTAAGTTAAGAGTATGTTTAAATTGTCCTAAGTCCTTACTAGGTCTTATGGGAGACGTTGGTAAGAATGGTTAGGAAGTTATGAGATTTGATTTAAAGGCTATGTGTCTTGATTTGGTTAAAGTAAGTAAGTGGATTTTATGTTCGAAAATGACTTGAATTTATATGTGAAAAGGGGATTGATTTTAAAAGTGGAAGTTATATGATTTTAAGAGAATAAGTTACTTGGTGTTGGAAGTGTATGGAACTTTATATTTTTTTATAAGTATAAGTAAATGGACTTTAAAGAATGTATGTTATGAAGTTTTAAGACTATGAACTTTGGTTGTCTTTGAAGGATTTTGAAACTTTATTTTTCAAGTTATGGGACTTGATTTCTAAAGTATTGATGACATGATTTTATAAGTATAAGCGACATGATTTTAAAGAGTGTATGCTACGAGGTGTTAAGACCATAAGCCTTGATTATAAGTGGAAAGGACTAAATTTTAAAAAGTATGGCTTCTTAATTTATTTCGAAAGTTAAGAAGATGGTTTCCAAAAGAGTATGTGACTTGAGCTTTAAAAAGAAAGGAGGTTTTATGATTCTTTTAAGTATGTATGTACGTAGTATTTTTGGATATAGTTTTCCTAATGTTGTAAGAATAAAAGTGTCTTAAGTTCTCAAAAATGAAAGGTTGTTATAATAGCTTTATGGGAAGTTGTTATGACGACTTAAGAAGAAGTGAAAAGATGGTTTAAAAATGTTATGTAAGGAAAATACACCGAGCCTACGAATTGGCCGGATTACGTTATGAAATACACCGAGCCTACAAATAGGCCGGATTACGTTATGAGATTACGTTATGAGATACACCGAGCCTACAAATAGGCCGGATTACGTTATGAGATACACCGAGCCTACACATAGGCCGGATTACGCCATATTACCCCGAGCCTACACATAGGCCGGGTTACGTCACAGTACACCGAGCTCCACAGGCGGGCTGGATTATGCTACATGATTCCACAGTACACCGAGCTCCACAGGCGGGCCGGATTATGCTACATGATTTCACAGTACACCGAGCTCCACAGGCGGGCCGGATTATGCTACATGATTCCACAGTACACCGAGCTCCACAGGCGGGCCGGATTATGCTACATGATTCCACAAGACACCGAGCTCCAGGCGGGCGGATTATGCTACATGATTCCACAAAGACACCGAGCCCACAGCGGGCGGATTATGCTACATGATTCCACAAGACACCGAGCTCCACAGCGGGCGGATTATGCTACATGATTCCACAAGATACCGAGCCCCACAGCGGGCGGATTATGTCACATGATTCATCAAGACACCGTGTCCCGCAAATGGGCGGATTATGTTATGTAAGATAAGTAAGTTATGTGGAAAAACTTGATTAACCTCTTAAGTATGTATGTAAGAATATGATGTTAAATCTTATGGAAAGAAGGAATGGAGCAGTTAATATACGAGTGATTTCGTGAGTTAAAAATGGCATTCTTTTGTACGCTTATGATTTGATTCTTACACGTTATTTCGCTCCATATTCGCACTGTTAAATCGATTTCTTCGGGGCCGAGTTAAATGTCCGCAGTTTAGGTATTAGCTGTGGATCCGCGAGCTTAGGATCCCGGTTCAAGATTTTTAGATGGCTCGATGTTCGGAGTTGTCATGGCTATGTATATTCGGGGTATGGCGGGGCCTGTTCCGCCACAATTGTAATTCTAGAGGTGCGTAGTCACATATCAGGGTCTGTTTGTAAAGAAAGGAGGCAACTCCTTTATTTATGACACGTCCATGAAGGTAGCCTTCGGCTAACTTTGTTGTTTTACTTCCGTTGCTTTATTTATAAGTTTCATGTATGTTCCGATTATCTCTCGATGTTTATTGTAAGGGTGCCCGTGTAGGGCACGATCGCGATCCCGGTCGGTCGTGACAAAAGTGGTATCGTGAGCGCTTAGTCCTCGGAAAGTGTCTACGCACCGTGTCTAGTAGTCTTGATTATCGGTGTGTTGTGCACCACATCTATAATCGTGAGGCTGCAGGACATTTAGGATTGGTTTCATTCTTCTCACCGAGATCGTGCGATAGTCAGTATTGTTAGGGTCGTCCCTCCCTAACGAGTTATGATAATCGCCGCTACGAAAGCGTGATGACCCAGAATGACTATGTGGATTGCGTATCCGTTGGTAATGATTATAGTATAGTTGGTATTGTGACATACATCTATACGGAGTTATGTATGAGGGTCAGACGCGTGTTGCCTAGAATAATTTTAGATTACCAGGAATTGGTAAAGACTAACTAGATACCGGGAAGGTATGGTATAGTTAATGAATTTTCGCCAAGGTTTTGTGTTTTATTTTGAGGTAATTGGGAAAGGATGAGCTGTCTGATAGGGTAGTGAACCCTTAAGAAGCCATATTAAGGAACCTAACGGAATGTCATGTTAATAGATTAAGCTGTGTAGTAAGCTTAAGAGAATTATACGGATGAGGTCTGGATAGAGTAAGCAATGGTTATTGTGATCGAGACAACATGGTTTTGGTATTATGAGAAGTTTTTGTACCCGGTTACTGGGGGACTGGTAAGGTGGGCGTGGAGCATGGAAATTGCGAGCCTAAGAATATTGATTACTGCCGAGACCTTAGGTATATAAGGTTTTCTCTGGCAATAAGATTTTAAGTCAGACCAAGGATAAGAGTTAAGTGCGACGATGAGTCGGGTTGAGGACCTGTTACGGGTCTCCCCATGGCCTGGAATGGAGTGGGATCAGTTGGTAGTAGTTCCGCTACGTGACAGGGTCACGAGGGCGCAAGGCCCAAGTTTAGTTAATTGTTTTACGGGTTCGTGGACGCGTTCCACCGGAACTAGGTCATGAAAGCCGGAAATGGCCTTATGTTGTTTTATAGAGTGACTCCAAAGGTTTGAGGCCAGAGTCGGTATGGAAGTTATGTATGTATGTTAGAAGGAGTTGGAAGTACGAAAAGATAATCTCTTTTGGGCTTATGATGGACAGATATGCGTGCAAAGTATTAGGGCCATGTGTGGCATTGTTGGTATGTCGGTGTGGTGAATGGAAACTATGTCGCTAATTATAAGTTTGACTCCGAAAGAACATTCGAGGACGAATGTTTCTAAGGGGGGAAGAATGTTACACCCCGTATTTTCAGGACATGCTTTAAGAACGTACGTAAGAACTCACAAGTGTTAAGATTTGAGACTTGTAAAAAAAAATTTATCTAATTGTGAAATTGTCGAAACGTAGTATTGTGACTAATGGGAGGGCGACACTTGTCACCCCCCTTATTGATGCCTTGGACGAAATAGGCATGGACAAAATGGTCATTGACCATAGTCTTAAGATGACAAAGTCTTCCTATTAATGAGCTTGAGTTTCTTGACCAAAGTCAAAGGTCCCAAGTCTTGATATTTTATAAGACTTCATCTAAACCACCCATTTGGTTACATCTTAACCCTCCATGCCCTTTATTACACTACTAGTAGCAAGAGTATGTCATTACACTTAGAAAAATTTCCACAAAATTGAAGAACTCAAGGAAGAGCTCTCGCTTCCTCCACTTTCAAAAGGAAAATTTTATGCTTTCATTCATTAAGCCCCACACTTTAAAACCAAGGTTCATGAGGGTATTGTAAGTGTATCTCAATAGAAAACCCCGGAAAATGAGAGTTGTCAGATTAGTCGCAAAGCGAAAACCTAGTGGCTTTCTAGGTTTTGGATTGGAGGTTTGAAGGAAAGTTGTTGGTGTGGTTCTAAGGGTCTCAAGGAGCGGATTGAGGTGTCTTGACGAGGCTCTAGGTTGCTAAGGAGCAACTTCGGTTTTGAAGATTGGATTACAATTCGTTGAGGTATAATCTTGTTCTTTGAAAGTGTTACAAGATTATTTATATTGTTGTTGTTAGCTTTACATGTTGCTAGCATGAAGTTGTTAAGTTGAAGTTAATAAGTATTATGGATTACTTGTAGCTTAAGTTCGAAATGAAAAGTAAGTCATGTTAAGTTGGAATACAATTTGATCGTTACTAGAATCGTCGCATGTAATTGACTTGAAGATTCTAGTAGTTATATTTGGTTGCGACTAGATATCATGTTATGCTACCAAGTTGGATTGAAATGGAAATTGAATAAGAATTGGTATTGTTGAACTCAAGGTGGCCGAATTTGTACTTGTGGTTTGTAATAGTTTGTTAATTAATTGTATTGAACTACCTTCTCTATTGTGGTGAGCCAATTGGGGCTGTATAGTTAATTATTTGTATTGGACTGCCTTCTATATTGTTGTGAGCCAATTGGGGCTGTTTGGCTATTGTATTTCGCCTTGAAAAGGTGGCAAAGTAAGTAAAAACAAAGGAGTCTGTCCGTTTTTCTATAGCATTTGGCGACTTAGCACTTAGAATATTCTACGTTGGAAGTAAGAGGTTAATGGACGTATTGTGACCATGATAGGTTGAAGAACTAAGTATAGCGTATCCTACTTGAAGAATGGAATAGCTCAAGGTTGAAGTACTTTGGAGCATTTTACTACTTGTCGACAAGCGTCGCGAGGTATGTGAACCTCTTCTTTCTTTGGCATGATCCTACGTATGAAATCTCCATGTGATAGTATTTCAAGATTTCTTCTACTCTTAGGAGTTAAGAAGTATTTGCATTGTTGAATCTAAGTTAAGAGTATGTTTAAATTGTCCTAAGTCCTTACTAGGTCTTATGGGAGACGTTGGTAAGAATGGTTAGGAAGTTATGAGATTTGATTTAAAGGCTATGTGTCTTGATTTGGTTAAAGTAAGTAAGTGGATTTTATGTTCGAAAATGACTTGAATTTATATGTGAAAAGGGGATTGATTTTAAAAGTGGAAGTTATATGATTTTAAGAGAATAAGTTACTTGGTTTTGGAAGTGTATGGAACTTTATATTTTTTTATAAGTATAAGTAAATGGACTTTAAAGAATGTATGTTATGAAGTTTTAAGACTATGAACTTTGGTTGTCTTTGAAGGATTTTGAAACTTTATTTTTCAAGTTATGGGACTTGATTTCTAAAGTATTGATGACATGATTTTATAAGTATAAGCGACATGATTTTAAAGAGTGTATGCTACGAGGTGTTAAGACCATAAGCCTTGATTATAAGTGGAAAGGACTAAATTTTAAAAAGTATGGCTTTAATTTATTTGAAAGTTAAGAAGATGGTTTCCAAAAGAGTATGTGACTTGAGCTTTAAAAGAAATGAGGTTTTATGATTCTTTAAGTATGTATGTACGTAGTATTTTTGGATCTAGTTTTCCTAATGTTGTAAGAATAAAAGTGTCTTAAGTTCTCAAAAATGAAAGGTTGTTATAATAGCTTTATGGGAAGTTGTTATGGCGACTTAAGAAGAAGTGAAAAGATGGTTTAAAATGTTATGTAAGGAAAATACACGAGCCTACGAATGGCCGATTACGTTATGAAATACACCGAGCCTACAAATAGGCGGATTACGTTATGAGATTACGTTATGAGATACACCGAGCCTACAAATAGGCGGATTACGCCATATTACCCCGAGCCTACACATAGGCGGGTTACGCCACAAGACACCGAGCTCTACAGCGGCCGGATTATGCTACATGATGCCACAAAGACTCTGGCGAGGGCGGATTATGCTACATGATTTCACAAGACACCGAGCTCCACAGCGCGGATTATGCTACATGATTCCACAAGACACCGAGCTCCACGGCGGGCGGATTATGCTACATGATTCCACAAGACACCGAGCCCACGGCGGGCGGATTATGCTACATGATTCCACAAGACACCGAGCTCCACAGCGGGCGGATTATGCTACATGATTCCACAAAGACACCGAGCTCCACAGCGGCCGGATTATGCTACATGATTCCACAAAGACACCGAGCTCCACAGGCGGGCCGGATTATGCTACATGATTCCACAGTACACCGAGCCCCACAGGCGGGCCGGATTATGTCACATGATTCATCAGTACACCGTGTCCCGCAAATGGGCCGGATTATGTTATGTAAGATAAGTAAGTTATGTGGAAAAACTTGATTAACCTCTTAAGTATGTATGTAAGAATATGATGTTAAATCTTATGGAAAGAAGGAATGGAACGGTTAATATACGAGTGATTTCAGGAGTTAAAAATGGCATTCTTTTGTACAGTTATGATTTGATTCTTACACGTTATTTCTGTTCCATATTCGGTACCTGTTATGCGATTTCGGGGCCGAGTTCATGTCCGCAGTTTAGGTATTACAGTGTGGATCCGCGAGCTTAGGATCCCGGTTCACATTTTTAGATGGCTCGATGTTAGGAGTTGTCATGGCTATGTATATTCAGGGGTATGGCGGGGCCCTGTTCCGCCACAATTGTAATTCTTAGAGGTCTGTAGTCACATATTGTGGGTCTGTTTGTAAAGAAAGGAGGCAACTCCTTTATTTATGTATGTACGTCCATGAAGGTAGCCCTATCGGCTAACCTGTTGTTTTACTTCCGTTGCTTTATTTATAAGTTTCATGTATGTTCCGCTGATTATCTCTGATGTTTACCTGTAGCGGTGCCTGTGTAGGGCACGATCGCGTCCGGTCGGGTCGTGACAAAAGTGGTATCGAGCGATTAGTCCTCGGAAAGTGTCTACGCATCGTGCTAGTAGAGTCTTGATTATCGGTGTGTTGTGCACCACATCTATAATCGGGAGGTTGCAGGACATTTAGGATTGGTTTCCATTCTTCTCACTCGAGATCGTGCGATAGAGTCAGATTGTAGGGTCGCCCTCCCTAACGAGTTATGTTAATCGCGCTACGAGAAAGCGGTGACCAGAATGACTATGTGGATTGCGTATCCAGGTTGGTAATGATTATAGTATAGTTGGTATTGTGACATACATCTATACGGAGTTATGTATGAGGGTCAGAAGCGTGTTGCCTAGAATAATTTTAGATTACCAGGAATTGGTAAAGACTAACTAGATACCGGGAAGGTATGGTATAGTTAATGAATTTTCGCCAAGGTTTTGTGTTTTATTTTGAGGTAATTGGGAAAGGATGAGTTGTCTGATAGGGTAGTGAACCCTTAAGAAGCCATATTAAGGAACCTAACGGAATGTCATGTTAATAGATTAAGCTGTGTAGTAAGCTTAAGAGAATTATACGGATGAGGTCTGGATAGAGTAAGCAATGGTTATTGTGATCGAGACAACATGGTTTTGGTATTATGAGAAGTTTTTGTACCCGGTTACTGGGGGACTGGTAAGGTGGGCGTGGAGCATGGAAATTGCGAGCCTAAGAATATTGATTACTGCCGAGACCTTAGGTATATAAGGTTTTCTCTGGCAATAAGATTTTAAGTCAGACCAAGGATAAGAGTTAAGTGCGACACAGTCGTTGAGGACTGTTACGTCTCCCATGGCACGGAATGGAGTGGGATCAGTTGGTAGTAGTTCCGCTACGTGACAGGGTCACGAGGGCGCAAGGCCCAAGTTTAGTTAATTGTTTTACGGGTTCGTGGACGCGTTCCACCGGAACTAGGTCATGAAAGCCGGAAATGGCCTTATGTTGTTTTATAGAGTGACTCCAAAGGTTTGAGGCCAGAGTCGGTATGGAAGTTATGTATGTATGTTAGAAGGAGTTGGAAGTACGAAAAGATAATCTCTTTTGGGCTTATGATGGATGATATGCGTGCGAGGTATTAGGGCCATGTGTGGCATTGTTGGTATGTCGGGGTGGTGAAAGGAAACTATGTCGCTAATTATAAGTTTGACTCCGAAAGAACATTCGAGGACGAATGTTTCTAAGGGGGGAAGAATGTTACACCCCGTATTTTCAGGACATGCTTTAAGAACGTACGTAAGAACTCGCAAGTGTTAAGATTTGAGACTTGTAAAAAAAATTATCGGAATTGTGAAATTGTCGGAAAACGTAGTATTGTGACGAATGGGAGGGCGACACTTGTCACCCCCCTTATTGATGCCTTGGACGAAATAGGCATGGCCAAAATGGTCATTGACCATAGTCTTAAGATGACAAAGTCTTCCTATTAATGAGCTTGAGTTTCTTGACCAAAGTCAAAGGTCCCAAGTCTTGATATTTTATAAGACTTCATCTAAACCACCCATTTGGTTACATCTTAACCCTCCATGCCCCTTTATTACACTACTAGTAGCAAGAGTATGTCATTACACTTAGAAAAATTTCCACAAAATTGAAGAACTCAAGGAAGAGCTTTCAAACTCCACTTTCAAAAGGAAAATTTTGCGTTTCTTGTCATTAAGCCCCACACTTTAAACCAAGGTTCATGAGGGTATTGTAAGTGTATCTCAATAGAAAACCCTAAAAAGAGAGTTTCGTATTAGTCGCAGCGAAAACCTAGTGGCTTTCTAGGTTTTGGATTGGAGGTTTGAAGGAAAGTTGTTGGTGTGGTTCTAAGGGTCTCGAGGAGCGGATTGAGGTGTCTTGACGAGGCTCTAGGTTGCTAAGGAGCAACCGGTTTTGAAGATTGGATTACAATTCGTTGAGGTATAATCTTGTTCTTTGAAAGTGTTACAAGATTATTTATATTGTTGTTGTTAGCTTTACATGTTGCTAGCATGAAGTTGTTAAGTTGAAGTTAATAAGTATTATGGATTACTTGTAGCTTAAGTTCGAAATGAAAAGTAAGTCATGTTAAGTTGGAATACAATTTGATCGTTACTAGAATCGTCGCATGTAATTGACTTGAAGATTCTAGTAGTTATATTAGTTGCGACTAGATATCATGTTATGCTACCAAGTTGATTGAAATGGAAATTGAATAAGAATTGGTATTGTTGAACTCAAGGTGGCGAATTTGTACTTGTGGTTTGTAATAGTTTGTTAATTAATTGTATTGAACTACCTTCTCTATTGTGGTGAGCCAATTGTGTATAGTTAATTATTTGTATTGGATCGCTTACATATTGTTGTGAGCCAATTGGGTCTGTTTGGCTATTGTATTTGGCCTTGAAAATGTGGCAAAGTAAGTAAAAACAAAGGAGGTGTCAGATTTTCTATAGAATTTGGCGACTTAGCACTTAGAATATTCTACGTTGGAAGTAAGAGGTTAATGGACGTATTGTGACCATGATAGGTTGAAGAACTAAGTATAGCGTATCCTACTTGAAGAATGGAATAGCTCAAGGTTGAAGTACTTTGGAGCATTTTACTACTTGTCGAAAAGCGTCGCGGTATGTGAACCTCTTCTTTCTTTGGCATGATCCTACGTATGAAATCTCCATGTGATAGTATTTCAAGATTTCTTCTACTCTTAGGAGTTAAGAAGTATTTGCATTGTTGAATCTAAGTTAAGAGTATGTTTAAATTGTCCTAAGTCCTTACTAGGTCTTATGGGAGACGTTGGTAAGAATGGTTAGGAAGTTATGAGATTTGATTTAAAGGCTATGTGTCTTGATTTGGTTAAAGTAAGTAAGTGGATTTTATGTTCGAAAATGACTTGAATTTATATGTGAAAAGGGGATTGATTTTAAAAGTGGAAGTTATATGATTTTAAGAGAATAAGTTACTTGGTTTTGGAAGTGTATGGAACTTTATATTTTTTATAAGTAAATGGACTTTAAAGAATGTATGTTATGAAGTTTTAAGACTATGAACTTTGGTTGTCTTTGAAGGATTTTGAAACTTTATTTTTCAAGTTATGGGACTTGATTTCTAAAGTATTGATGACATGATTTTATAAGTATAAGCGACATGATTTTAAAGAGTGTATGCTACGAGGTGTTAAGACCATAAGCCTTGATTATAAGTGGAAAGGACTAAATTTTAAAAAGTATGGCTTCTTAAT
Organism: Przewalskia tangutica; assembly: GCA_029844215.1. Taxonomy (NCBI): domain Eukaryota; kingdom Viridiplantae; phylum Streptophyta; class Magnoliopsida; order Solanales; family Solanaceae; genus Przewalskia; species Przewalskia tangutica. The sequence goes on along the minus strand of CM056720.1, from coordinate 80,638,749 downwards.
TTATTTCGAAAGTTAAGAAGATGGTTTCCAAAAGAGTATGTGACTTGAGCTTTAAAAAGAAAGTAGGTTTTATGATTCTTTTAAGTATGTATGTACGTAGTATTTTTGGATCTAGTTTTCCTAATGTTGTAAGAATAAAAGTGTCTTAAGTTCTCAAAAATGAAAGGTTGTTATAATAGCTTTATGGGAAGTTGTTATGACGACTTAAGAAGAAGTGAAAAGATGGTTTAAAAATGTTATGTAAGGAAAATTGTTATACCCCGTATTTCCAGAGTATGTACGTAAAGACGTACGTAAAAAATTTGAACTTGAGAATTTGGCTTGGCCGAATTAATTTTGTTCACAACACCCGGTTAGAGTCGTTTTTCGACGAAACGTTTTCACAGCTTTCGTAGGGGAATTTCCGGCTATGTCATTTTTAATTTTTGCGGATTTTTCCGAGAGACGAAACATTTTGGACCAACAAGAGGGCGACACTTGTCACCCTCTCATTGGAACACCTTGGGCGGTAAAGGGAGGTTGGCCGAATGGCCATTGTTTGGTCAAGGGGTTGGTAGGATATTTTGGTGGTAGATGGATAAGGTGCACTTGGCAAGATCTTGGCCCTACACTTGCCTTGCACTTGGCAAGATCTTGCCGTTGGTTGCCTTCACTTGACCTATAAATACCCACCCCTTTGAAGACTAATTCATCCACAAAATTGCCTAAGTCTTGAAAGCTCTCCTTCTCCCTCCCCTTGTGTTGAGGTCGGCGAAGAGCCCCTCTCCCCTGGCGAGAGTCCCCAGTGGGTAGGCCGAGGGTAGACACCCCCTCTCGGGTGCTAGTGGGTACCCCAGCCTATTTGTCTTCGTATAATACCCCTCTTGATAGAAATACTCTCAAAAGTATTGTTATAATGCCCAAATTACCTTAGTCGTATACCTTGTAGTATTCTAAGGTTATACTTATCTGAAAAGCCCATAAATACTATCATACTTCCCTTAGTCACAAAACCGAAACCCTAAGGAAAATCTCCATGGTTAGTTGGAGTAATAAGTAGAAGTTGGTTAGAACTTCTAAGGGTTGTTTGGAGGCGGGCCTGAGCGCAGAGTAGAGCTAAACCTTGCTCGGGATCGACATTTAAACTCGGATAATTATGGGCTTATCGAGGTAAATATCTTGTCCTCTATTGTAATTGGAAATTACATGTTGTTAGACTATATAGTTGAAGTATACTATATATAGAATGAACGTTGTTATCGCAATGTCCTTTGACTTAAGCTGAATAATAAGAAACCTTTTCGATAGAAAAGTACCGAATCAGATTTTTACATAGACTGTATTACATGAGACTTGTGTAGCTTTTACGTGAGGTAGAATTGTGCACGTCCGGTTAGATGTATGAACCCCTGGTTGGCTTGATGGCCGACCAGATAGAGAGAGATTTCTGCCATGTGGGGATCTTGCCGAATTTTACGTAGAATGTTCTACGAAGGATCTAAATGTTAATAAGCGCTTGTGGCCTTATAGGTTGAAGTACTACGTGTGGCGCGATCTACTTGGCAAGGAGTAGCCGACGGTTGGAAGTACTGAGCGTTTTGCTATTAGTCGATACTCGTCGCGAGGTATGTGAACCTCTTCCTATCTCTTCTAGCATGATATGTGTGAACTATGTAGTGCGGTGAGACGCATACGTGCTAAATGTATTTGATTGGTTTAAAACATAAAGGGTTATAACGGCTTTATGGGAAGTTGGTTATAACGACTTTATGTTGGTAAGAAAATACTTGTGGTTTTAAAAGGTAAGCGATCCAACTATAAGCGCTTGTTATGTGTTAATAAAGAACTTGAAGTATTTCAAAAGATTTTGAATCATTTGAAAGAAGAAGTAATACTTGGTTTTTGAAAACTTAAGAGTTATACTAGCTTTATGGGAAGTTAGGTAATAACGCTTAAGAATGTTTCTTGATTTGAAATCGAATGTGTATCGACAAACCATCTGCGGCGTTAATAATAAAAGGAAATGTTTTGTGATTTAGTATTATTAAAATCGGAGAAACTTCCATCCGCATGAAGCTAAGATGAGACAAAATGATGTTTCTAGATCATGGTCATTGTAATAAGATTGCTATAAACAAGAATATCCTACTCACATATAAGACTTATGTTTCTCAGATTGTTTAAAAGAGAATTATATTCTTAAATGAATAAGACTATGAACTACGAAACCTTTCTAAAATAAGAAACGTGAACATTTGAAAATTAGGCAAACTTGGACGTTTGGAAAATAATGTTGTTACTTGATTTTACAAAGGTAAGTATTTTGGTTTACTTAAAAAGATAGTCACTCTATTTTTATGTACTACGGGTATTGTGTGACTTTTGACGTACCTTTTAAAAGAGTTATTGTATAAAGTACTTTGGGGATTAATTCCCGAACTTGTTAACTTAAAGTAGAAAGTACCTTGTGTGAATAACTTGATTGTATTGAATTGTGATAGCCTGGTAATACTTTCTCGTTGCTTTGATAAGTAATCATGTTAGGATGCTACGTGTGATAGTATCTTGTTATGTTTGTGTAAAGTGTTTTTCCCTTTATTGTGCTTCTTAACTATCAGTCGTTATGATAGTATTGTGCCACTCATCGTGACATATTAGGAGGTTAAGCCGCCTCACGCTGGGTAGACTCGGGGTCGATGGACACATGATTCGAGAATACCTTATGCGGTGCAGTAGGGCTATGCGGAATCGCGGAGTTCGGAGTTAGTATCGCGCCCTTGTGGTCATGCGGTCCTTGTGGCTATGCGGACGGGCGAGTCCAGACGCCCAGGGAGTAGCTACCCTCGATGCGGGTTATACCTCATGCGGGCCTATGAGTTTGGCCTATGCGAGTCTGGAGTTCGAGGGTTAGACGCGTACATTGATCTCGCGCAAGTGGCGGCCTTTGATCATGTGACGGTGCAGACAGATCTTATGATCTGATTCATGACCTTGTTGGTACCGGGTTTTTAGTAGTCGGCTATGCCTTCGCACTTACCCCGCACAGCTTTATTATGACACAGTGGGACTGGTGTTCATGTGTGTTCCTTGGTGCTTTTATATCATAGATCGCGGTGAGGAAGGTATTCCACGCGCATGATTGATGTTGTGGGCCTGAGACCCATTGTTATACTTGAGTGATGACTTGAGGCGTGAGTCACGACTCGACATCGCTTTGTAAAGCGTAGTTTGGTTATCATACTTGTCTCTCGCTTTATATGATCGCTATGATTTCATTCTGATTTATTTTCAGTTTCACATACTCTGCACTGTTATCGACTCCTTCGGGCCGTTCATGCCGCGGTAAAGGTACACCCGCCGTTGATCCTCGCTCTTGGGTCACGATTCAGCGTTTGGGGAAGCTCCGTTCCTCCGAGGCTTATCTTGGTATAGTCCCCGTTGTTGTAGGTGCTTACATTCGTGGTATGGCGGCCCCTGTCCGTCGTTGTTATCATATCCTTCGTAGGTGCAGAGTACTGCCATTGTGGGCGGGGTTTGTAAAAAGGATTAAACTGCTCGAGTTGAAAGAGTTGTTGTTTATATATACCAAGGTAACCGTTTTTAGTTGCTTTTCTTAATTTCACTGTCTTATTACACTGGTTTCATGTATTGTCTTTATGTTCCGCTGATTACTCTGATGTATGTCTACTTGGGTGCCCGGGGTAAGACACCAGTCACGGGCCCGGGTTCGGGTCGTGACAAAAATACACCGAGCCTACGAATTGGCCGGATTACGTTATGAAATACACCGAGCCTACAAATAGGCCGGATTACGTTATGAGATTACGTTATGAGATACACCGAGCCTACAAATAGGCCGGATTACGTTATGAGATACACCGAGCCTACACATAGGCCGGATTACGCCATATTACCCCGAGCCTACACATAGGCCGGGTTACGTCACAGTACACCGAGCTCTACAGGCGGGCTGGATTATGCTACATGATTCCACAGTACACCGAGCTCCACAGGCGGGCCGGATTATGCTACATGATTTCACAGTACACCGAGCTCCACAGGCGGGCCGGATTATGCTACATGATTCCACAGTACACCGAGCTCCACAGGCGGGCCGGATTATGCTACATGATTCCACAGTACACCGAGCTCCACAGGCGGGCCGGATTATGCTACATGATTCCACAGTACACCGAGCTCCACAGGCGGGCCGGATTATGCTACATGATTCCACAAGACACCGAGCTCCACAGCGGGCGGATTATGCTACATGATTCCACAAGACACCGAGCCCCACAGCGGGCGGATTATGTCACATGATTCATCAAGACACCGTGTCCCGCAAATGGGCGGATTATGTTATGTAAGATAAGTAAGTTATGTGGAAAACTTGATTAACCTCTTAAGTATGTATGTAAGAATATGATGTTAAATCTTATGGAAAGAAGGAATGGAGCGGTTAATATACGAGTGATTTCGTGGAGTTAAAAATGGCATTCTTTTGCGATTATGATTTGATTCTTACACGTTATTTCGCTCCATATTCGGCACTGTTATCGACCCCTTCGGGCTGCGTTAATGTCCGCAGTTTAGGTATTACAGTGGATCCGCGAGCTTAGGATCTGGTTCAAAGATTTTTAGATGGCTCAGATGTTCCGAGTTGTCATGGCTATGTATATTCAGGGTATGGCGGGGCCTGTTCCGCCACGATTGTAATTCTTAGAGTGCGTAGTCACATATTGTGGTCTGTTTGTAAAGAAAGGAGGCAACTGCTTCATTTATGTATGTACGTCCATGAAGGTAGCCCTACCGGCTGACCTGTTGTTTTACTTCCGTTGTTTTATTTATAAGTTTCATGTATGTTCCGCTGATTATCTCTGATGTTTACGTAGGGTGCCTGGTAGGGCACCGATCCCGGTCGGGTCGCGTGACAAAAGTGGTATCGAGCGATTAGTCCTCGGAAAGTGTCTGCATCCGTGTCTAGTAGAGTCTTGATTATCGGTGTGTTGTGCACCACATCTATAATCGAGGTCGCAGGACATTTAGGATTAGTTTCCATTCTTCTCACTCGAGATCGTGCGATAGAGTAGATTGTTGTGGGTTGTCCCTTCCTAACGAGTTATGTTAATCGCATTCACGAGAAAGGCGTGATGACCCAGAATGACTATGTGGATTGCGTATCCGAGTTGGTAATGATTATAGTATAGTTGGTATTGTGACATACATCTATACGGAGTTATGTATGAGGGTCAGACGCGTGTTGCCTAGAATAATTTTAGATTACCAGAAATTGGTAAAGACTAACTATATACCAGGAAGGTATGGTATAGTTAATGAATTTTCGCCAAGGTTTTGTGTTTTATTTTGAGGTAATTGGGAAAGGATGAGTTGTCCGATAGGGTAGTGAACCCTAAGAAGCCATATTAAGGAACCTAATGGAATGTCATTTTAATAGATTAAGCTGTGTAGAAATCTTAAGAGAATTATAAGGATGAGGTCTGTATAGAGAAATCAATGGTTCTTGTGATCGAGACAACATGGTTGTGGTATTATGAGAAGTTTTGTACCTTCTTGGGGGACCGTAAGGTGGCGTGGAGCATGGAAATGCGAGCCTAAGAATATTGATTCGCCGAGACCTTAGGTATATAAGGTTTTCTCCGCAATAAGATTTTAAGTCGGACGAGGATAAGAGTTAACGCACGAGTCGGGTTGTGGACCTTTTACGGGTCTCCCCATGGCCTGGAATGGAGTGGGATCAGTTGGTAGTAGTTCCGCTACGTGACAGGGTCACGAGGGCGCAAGGCCCAAGTTTAGTTAATTGTTTTACGGGTTCGTGGACGCGTTCCACCGGAACTAGGTCATGAAAGACGAAAATGGCCTTATGTTGTTTTATAGAGTGACTCCAAAGGTTTGAGGCCAGAGTCGGTATGGAAGTTATGTATGTATGTTAGAAGGAGTTGGAAGTACGAAAAGATAATCTCTTTTGGGCTTATGATGGACAGATATGCGTGTGCAAGGTATTAGGGCCATGTGTGGCATTGTTGGTATGTCGGGGTGGTGAAAGGAAACTATGTCGCTAATTATAAGTTTGACTCCGAAAGAACATTCGAGGACGAATGTTTCTAAGGGGGGAAGAATGTTACACCCCGTATTTTCAGGACATGCTTTAAGAACGTACGTAAGAACTCGCAAGTGTTAAGATTTGAGACTTGTAAAAAAATTTATCGGAATTGTGAAATTGTCGGAAAACGTAGTATTGTGACGAATGGGAGGGCGACACTTGTCACCCCCCTTATTGATGCCTTGGAAGAAATAGGCATGGCCAAAATGGTCATTGACCATAGTCTTAAGATGACAAAGTCTTCCTATTAATGAGCTTGAGTTTCTTGACCAAAGTCAAAGGTCCCAAGTCTTGATATTTTATAAGACTTCATCTAAACCACCCATTTGGTTACATCTTAACCCTCCATGCCCCTTTATTACACTACTAGTAGCAAGAGTATGTCATTACACTTAGAAAAATTTCCACAAAATTGAAGAACTCAAGGAAGAGCTCTCGGCTTCCCTCCACTTTCAAAAGGAAAATTTTGCGTTTCTTGTCCATTAAGCCCCACACTTTAAACCAAGGTTCATGAGGGTATTGTAAGTGTATCTCAATAGAAAACCCCGGAAAAAGAGAGTTTTCGTATTAGTCGCGAAAACCTAGTGGCTTTCTAGGTTTTGGATTTGAGGTTTGAAGGAAAGTTGTTGGTGTGGTTCTAAGGGTCTCAAGGAGCGGATTGAGGTGTCTTGACGAGGCTCTAGGTTGCTAAGGAGCAACCGGTTTTGAAGATTGGATTACAATTCGTTGAGGTATAATCTTGTTCTTTGAAAGTGTTACAAGATTATTTATATTGTTGTTGTTAGCTTTACATGTTGCTAGCATGAAGTTGTTAAGTTGAAGTTAATAAGTATTATGGATTACTTGTAGCTTAAGTTCGAAATGAAAAGTAAGTCATGTTAAGTTGGAATACAATTTGATCGTTACTAGTAATCGCCGCATGTAATTGACTTGAAGATTCTAGTAGTTATATTTAGTTGCGACTAGATATCATGTTATGCTACCAAGTTGGATTGAAATGGAAATTGAATAAGAATTGGTATTGTTGAACTCAAGGTGGCGAATTTGTACTTGTGGTTTGTAATAGTTTGTTAATTAATTGTATTGAACTACCTTCTATTGTGGTGAGCCAATTGGGGTGTATAGTTAATTATTTGTATTGGAATGCCTTCTATATTGTTGTGAGCCAATTGGGGCTGTTTGGCTATTGTATTTCGCCTTGAAAAGGTGGCAAAGTAAGTAAAAACAAAGGAGGTCTTGTCCGATTTTCTATAGAATTTGGCGACTTAGCACTTAGAATATTCTACGGAAGTAAGAGGTTAATGGACGTATTGTGACCATGATAGGTTGAAGAACTAAGTATAGCGTATCCTACTTGAAGAATGGAATAGCTCAAGGTTGAAGTACTTTGGAGCATTTTACTACTTGTCGAAAAGCGTCGCGAGGTATGTGAACCTCTTCTTTCTTTGGCATGATCCTACGTATGAAATCTCCATGTGATAGTATTTCAAGATTTCTTCTACTCTTAGGAGTTAAGAAGTATTTGCATTGTTGAATCTAAGTTAAGAGTATGTTTAAATTGTCCTAAGTCCTTACTAGGTCTTATGGGAGACGTTGGTAAGAATGGTTAGGAAGTTATGAGATTTGATTTAAAGGCTATGTGTCTTGATTTGGTTAAAGTAAGTAAGTGGATTTTATGTTCGAAAATGACTTGAATTTATATGTGAAAAGGGGATTGATTTTAAAAGTGGAAGTTATATGATTATAAGAGAATAAGTTACTTGGTTTTGGAAGTGTATGGAACTTTATATTTTTTTATAAGTATAAGTAAATGGACTTTAAAGAATGTATGTTATGAAGTTTTAAGACTATGAACTTTGGTTGTCTTTGAAGGATTTTGAAACTTTATTTTTCAAGTTATGGGACTTGATTTCTAAAGTATTGATGACATGATTTTATAAGTATAAGCGACATGATTTTAAAGAGTGTATGCTCACGAGGTGTTAAGACCGTAAGCCTTGATTATAAGTGGAAAGGACTAAATTTTAAAAGTATGGCTTTAATTTATTTCGAAATTTAAGAAGATGGTTTCCAAAAGAGTATGTGACTTGAGCTTTAAAAAGAAATGAGGTTTTATGATTCTTTTAAGTATGTATGTACGTAGTATTTTTGGATCTAGTTTTCCTAATGTTGTAAGAATAAAAGTGTCTTAAGTTCTCAAAATGAAAGGTTGTTATAACAGCTTTATGGGAAGTTGTTATGACGACTTAAGAAGAAGTAAAAAGATGGTTTAAAAATGTTATGTAAGGAAAATACACGAGCCTACGAATTGGCGGACACGTTATAAATACACCGAGCCTACAAATAGGCCGGATTACGTTATGAGATTACGTTATGAGATACACCGAGCCTACAAATAGGCCGGATTACGTTATGAGATACACCGAGCCTACACATAGGCGGACACGCCATATTACCCCGAGCCTACACATAGGCGGTTACGCCACAAGACACCGAGCCCACAAAGTGGCCGGATTATGCTACATGATTCCACAAGACACCGAGCTCCACAGCGGGCCGGATTATGCTACATGATTTCACGAAGACACCGAGCTCCACAGCGGGCGGATTATGCTACATGATTCCACAAGACACCGAGCTCCACAGCGGGCGGATTATGCTACATGATTCCACAAAGACACCGAGCTCCACAGCGGGCCGGATTATGCTACATGATTCCACAAGACACCGAGCTCCACAGCGGGCGGATTATGCTACATGATTCCACAAGATGCCGAGCCCCACATGCGGGCGGATTATGTCACATGATTCATCAAGACACCGTGTCCCGCAAATGGGCGGATTATGTTATGTAAGATAAGTAAGTTATGTGGAAAAACTTGATTAACCTCTTAAGTATGTATGTAAGAATATGATGTTAAATCTTATGCAAAGAAGGAATGGAGCGGTTAATATACGAGTGATTTCGGGAGTTAAAAATGGCATTCTTTTACGATTATGATTTGATTCTTGCACGTTATTTACATTCCATATTCGGTACTGTTATGCGACTTCTTCGGGCCGCGTTAAATGTCCGCAGTTTAGGTATTACGGTGTGGATCCGCGAGCTTAGGATCCCGGTTCAGATTTTTAGATGGCTCGATGTTCGGAGTTGTCATGGCTATGTATATTCGGGGTATGGCGGGGCCTGTTCCGCCACGATTGTAATTCTTAAGTGCGTAGTCACATATTGTGGTCTGCTTTGTAAAGAAAGGAGGCAATCGCGCTTTATGATGTATGCGTCCATGAAGGTAGCCTATCGGTGACTGTTGTTTTACTTTCGTTGCTTTATTTATAAGTTTCATGTATGTTCGTGATTATCTCTCGATGTTTACTGTAAGGCGCCCGGTAGGGCACCGGGCCGCGATCCGGTCGTCGTGACATAGCTACCCTCGATGCGAGGAATACCTCATGCGGGCCATCGGAGTGGCCTATGCGGAGTTGCGGGAAGTTCCAGGACTAGACGCACATTAGATATTGCGAAGTGGCGGCCGATCATGTGGCGATGCAGACAGATCTCATGATCTGATTATGACCTTGTTGGTACTTTGGTTTTAGTAGTCGCTATGCCTTCGACTTACCCCGCACGGTTTTATTATGACACGTGGGACACGTGTTCATGTGTATTCCTTGGTGCTTTTATATCATGATCGCCAGCTGAGGAAGGTATTCCACGCATGATTGATGTTGTGGGCGTGAGACCCATAGTTATATTTGAGTGATGACTTTGAGGCGTGAGTCCACGACTTGACATGACCGCTTAATTATTGGAATCGTAGTTTGGTTATCATACATGTCTCTGCTTTATATAGACTACTATGATTTCATTTACAGATTTTCGCCACATACTTGGTAATTGCCAGATCGACCTCCTTCGGGGGGCTGCGTTCATGCCGCAGGTAGAGGTACACCAGTCGTCGATCCTCGCTCTTAGGATCACAGTTCAGCGTTTTGGGAAGCTCCGTTTCTCCGGAGGCTTATCAGTGATATAGTCCCCTGTCGTTGTAGGTATTTACATTCAGGGGTATGGCGGGGCCCTGTCCCGCCATTGTTGTTATATCATTCTTAGAGGTCTGTAGTACTGTTGTGGGCAGAGTTGTGAAAAGGATGTAACTGTTCGGGTTTAAGTTTTTATTTATATATGCCGAAAGGCAACTTTTCTTCAGATAATTGTTCCATATTTCATGTCTTGTTTTATGTTCCGCTGATTACTCTGATGTATGTATCACTAGGGTGCCCGGGGTAAGGCACCAGTCACGGGCCCGAGTTCGGGTCGTGACAATTCTAGTAAGGTAAACAAAGATAAAGGACTTGAAATAAAGAATGGCAACTTGATTTAAAGGTATCATTTGCTTAAAGTTTTAAAGTAAAGGTCACTTGGTTTAGAAGCCTAAAAATGTATTTCTAAAAGTGTAGTGACTTGTTTTGAAAAGTAGACAAGCCTTGATACTACGGGTGTTAGTATCTTGGGGATTTTATACGAGAAAGAGTCATGTTTAAAAAGGATAAAGGTACGTAGTACTTTGGGTTAATTTCCGGATTTTTCATGACATGTTAGTGCTTTAAGTTAAATAAAATGAGAGTGCATGATATGTAAGTCTAATAAGAAGTTAAGGGATTTCTTAACTTGTTTATGTTATGTATGATAGTCGGTTGTGCTAGTGTTATGTTATTCTTGTGAGGTAAACCACCGAGTTACTACTTATTCCTTGGATTTGCTACCCATGATGCGAGTGCGGCGTTTGTACTCATTGCGGGTCCACCGGGCCTATGCGGGTGAAATAGTCCTATGCGGGTGAAATAGTCCCATGCGGAGCAAATTGCTCCATTACGGGTCCACAGGACCTATGCGGGTGAAATAGTCCCAGGATTAGGATTGCTTAATGATACTATGGGCGGGTGGCCCTAATTTGATCATAAGCCTCCTATTTTTATGCAGTAAGGTGTACTCTTGTTTACTCTCATTATTAGTAAGGCACATTGTACTGTTATTTGAGTTATCATACATGTCTCCAGCTTTATTTTAGACTATATGATTTCATTTCGATTTTCGATTTACATACTTAGTACATCCTGTTGCATCGACCCTTCCTCGGGGGCTGCGTTCATGCCGCATGTAGGGGTAAGCAGGTTGTGGATCCTCACTCTTAGGATCACTGATCAGTTGTCAGAAGACTCCATTTCTCCGGAGGCTTGTCTTTTGGTACGATTTCCCTGATGTTGTAGATTTATGTACATTCAGAGGTATGGCGGGGCCCTGTCCCGTCACAGTTGTTATGTAAAAATTCTTAGAGGTCTGTAGTCATATATTGTGGATTGGGTTGTAAAAAGAAAGAGGTAACTTCTTTTGGGCTTGTGTATACATTTTTGGAAGGTGGCCTTATCGGCTAGCCTGTTGATATATCATGACTTATACTTTTTGAGTTGTATGTATGTTGCGCTACTATTCTCTGATGTATACCTGTAAGAGGTGCCTGTGTATGGCACGATCGCGCCCCGGTCGGGTCGTGGCGATGGTTATCTTTGGAAAATCAGCCCTAATATGCATGTTTAAGTGTAGTAGTTGCTAATGAAAGTCCTAAGGAAATAGAGGTGTGGAAAGGTGTTGAAACGCCTCACATTTTACCCTCGTTATTATTGGATTACAGACTGTTTTTATGGGCTGATTTGTGGACTGTTTTGTATAATCTGGGCAGAATTTTACACGTCGATTAGACATGTAATCCCTTTGGCTAACTGTTGGTTGCGCTTTAAATGTGGCTTGTTGGTTGATGAATACGAGCCTTGGAAAGGTGGAAAAATGCGTAGAAACAAAGGAAGTCTTCGCCAATTTTCCGTAGAATTAGAGGGAATTATTTGGTATAAGTCTTATACTAGAAAGTATGATATTGATAGAAGTGCGATCCTCATTATAGGTTGAAGTACCACGTGTAGCATGATCTACTTGGCTTAAGGAATAGCCGATGAGGTTGAAGTACTTTGGAGCGTATTGTTACTTATCGTATGGGTTAGTCGTCACGAGGTATGTGAACTTCTTCCTTCTATCGACATGATTATCCTTGAGGTATACTTGCCTTGTTATTTGGATTATACGTGACTTGTTTTCTTGAAGTACTTGACTTGTCATTAGGAAGTATTCATGTTATTGATTTTATGCAAAAGACATGTCTAGAATATTCTGTTCTTACCAAGTCTTATGAGGGATATTGGTAAGAGTCGTTATGAAGTATTAGAGTCGAGTTGACCTTGGTAAATTACTACACTAATGAGAATAGGTATCAAACAAGTCATTGCAGCGTTAATGAAAATGTATCGACAATCAATTATATTGAAATGAGTAGAATTCTCCATCTGCATAGAAACTAAGATAAGACAAAATTGTATTACATTTTCTAGATCATGGCTAATTTAACAAGATCGTTATAAACGAGAATAACCTATTCACAGCTCATAAAAGTATTAATTTTGTAAGTACATGAGGCTTGATTTTCGAAAGTACTTGGGACTTTAATGTTATACCCCGTAGTTCCATGGTATGTATGTGAGGACGTACGTACGAGAGTACGACAGAAAAATTAGAAAGGAAGAAAGATGCGATTTTTCGACGGAAAAGTTTCCGGGTTTTGTGAAGGAAAAAGGTTCGTTGATGGGAATTGGATTCCCAGATTTGGTATTTGGGCTTCTTGGATTATATTAGAATTATGAGATTTTATTTTCGGAAATGGTCACGTGGGGCCCACGGGAGAAATTTACGGTTTTGTGGGGACCGCTTTGTTTTTGAGATTTTCGATATTTTGGATATTTTCGGAAGATGAAATATTTTGGACGAGTAGGGGGGCGACACGTGTCACCCCCATGTGGACACCTTGGTCGAAATGGTGGGACAAGTGGCTAGACACTTGTCCCTTGGCCGAAATGGCCTTACAAGTGGCAAGCCACTTGTCTTGTGCATTCGTTGGCCATGTGGTGTGGTGGGACCCACACACACATGGCCCAATATTGACCACCCACTTGCATAGATCATGACCCTTGATTCCTCTATAAATACCCCCTTAAGTTGAAGACTAATTTCATCCACACTTAAAGCTTTTCCAAGCAAAATACTCCCTCCCTTTAGCTTGTATTTTCGTCCCCCTTCCCCCACTTGTGTAGAAATACTCTAAGTATTGTGGTATAATCCCAAATACCTTAGCGTAGTATCCCTAGTTGTATTCCAAAGTTATTTCAATACTAGGAGCCCAGAAATACTACTTTATTCCAATAGTCGGAAAACGAAACCCTAGAAAAATCTTCCTAGCTTGGTTGAAGTGTTTAGAGAAGTTGTTTAAAAACGTCTAAGGGTCGCTTGGAGCGGGTTGGAGCGAAAGGAATTGGAGCTAAACGTTGCCCAGGATCGACTTATAATCTTGGATAATTTTAGGCTTATCGAGGTAATGATCTGTGTCCCCCAATTGTAATTAGATATTACATATTGTAGTAGTTTAGAACTGAGTATTAGATATATTGGAAGGATGATTATAAAGGATTGAACTGTATTTACATTGGACTGTATTTACAGTAGACTTGTGTAGTATTATTGTGAAGCAGATTTGAACACGTCCGGTTAGACGTGTAATCCCCTTGGAGTTGTTGGCTTTGTAGCAGGCCTTGTTAGGGGGAGGTTATTTATGTGTTTTCGGGGTTCTCGAATTTTCCGTAGAATAGGAACCGCTTACTTAGAATATGCTACGAAGAGAGCTAGAGATTGATAGATATATTGTGGTTGTTATAGGTGGATCTTCTACGCGCGGCATACTTGACTTGGCTTGTGGTTTAAGCTAAAAAGGTATGTGATTCTTCCTATACTCTTGAGCATGATTGTTGTGAACTATATAGTACGGTAGACGTACGTGTGTGAAATGAATTTTGTTGTTTAAAACATAAAGTGTTATAATGGCTTTATGGGAAGTTAGTTATAACGACTTTATGAAGATAAAAGAAAGATTTGATTTTGAAAGATAAACGACTGATTTTAAAAGATAAGAGACTTGACTTATAAACAACTTGATTTCAGAAAAAGAGAAGTAACTTGATTTAAGTATAGGTTACTTGTTTTGAAAAGAGTAAGTATTTGAGTTTTAAAGAGTATACTTGATGTTGTTTTAAAAGAAAGGCACTTGGTTTAAAAAGTATACAGTACTTGATTTTAAAAGTCTTGTAAAGGTTTTTACGAAAGTAAAGTAATTTGGTTTGAAAAGGAAATGTGTTTTTGATACTACGAGTATTAGTATCTTTTACGTAAAAAGAGGTCTTTTTGAAAGAATGAAAGTAGGTATTATTTTTGGGTTTGAAACCCGTATTGTTGACATAAAATGAAAGTACGTTGAACTTGCCTATGCTTGTTGTGATAGCCTTGTTGTGCAAGTGTTTGATTGTGTGCTACCGTGTCTCTCGGGGAGGGCTGGCTATCTGATTGATTGCTTGGACATACTGACACGTGGGATGGTCCACGAGTATGCGTCCACTTTGGGTATTATCTTGTTATTTCCTTTGGACATGCTGACACGATGGATGGTCCACGCACGCGCCCGATGAGGATGGTTTCATGGCCATGCTTTCCGAGGTAAGATGTCGGGGCATGCGGTCATTGTAAGGGTTTTGTTATTAGTCCATGGACCGCTAATCCATGAATCTTGCCGCAGTGACGAGCAATCACGGGCTTGATTTGTACATGTGTTTACAGGCACACTTGAGATACTTGTCCTGGTCATTTCTCGTGTATCGGCAGGCTCTGGTAGATAGCTTGAGATACTTACCTCGGTCATATCTCGTGAGACGGTAGGCTATGGTACGTTAGCTTATGGTACTTGCCTCGGCGATTCGTGGCTAGCTTTTGGATCCGTAGTTGGCGTCAGATTTGCCCGTGAAGTTTTATGACTAGCTTTTGAACCGTAGTGGCTATTCTACTTGGTCCGATCGGTTTGACGACGCAGCGTGATCTAGTGTTCGTTCACATATGGGTGTTGTTTTACATCATGTATCGCCGATGAGAATGAGTTCCACGCACGAGTGATATTATGGGCGTGAGACCCATAGTTATGTGAGTGATTATTCGGGATATCGTCCCCTTACTTGACATAATCAAGCATTTATTGCGAAATGGTTTTATAAAATGATGAAATGTGATTTCATTACTGATTTTTCGCCACATACTTGATACTTGTTATCGACCTCCTTCGGCTGCGTTCATGCCGCAGTCGAGGTACACGATTGTTGATCCTCGCCATAGGATCGCATTCGGCGTTCGGAAGCTCCGTTTCTCCGGAGGCTTATCTTTTGGTATAGTCCCCTGTCATTGTAGGTACTTGTACATTCAGGGGTATGGCGGGGCCCTGTCCCGTCATAGTTGTTATTACATTCTTAGAGGTCTGTAGTATCGCTGTGGGCGTGGGTTTGTAAAGGATTATAAGCGTTTCGGTCTTATGTATATACATGAAGGTGACCGCTGGTTGCTAGCTTTTCTTATGTTGTCTCTTGTTTCCTGTTTAAATTTTATTTCCGCTGATTTTCTCGATGTTGTTATCACTAGGGTGCCCGGTAAGGCACGATCCACGCCCGAGATCGGGTCGTGACAAAAGTGGTATCAGAGCAGTTAATCCTCGGAAAGTGTCTACAGACCGTATCTAGTAGAGTCTTGATTATCGGTGTGTTGTGCACCACACCTATAATCAGGAGGCTATGGGATATTTAGGATTGGTTTCTATTCTTCTCACTCTGAGATCGTGCCTTAGAGCTGTGTTGTAAGTTGGACTCCTTCTGACGTATTCTTTTATGCCAGTCATGCCTACGCCGTTAACGCAACTGTGGCCCGTGGCAAGGCAAGCGGCGAGTCGCGAGTACAAAGACAGGGTTACCGTGGCACGTGCCCAATCATCACCTGAGGTGGTGCTTCATTCGGGGAGTCCTGTGACGTCGCCACCCCCAGCAGAGTTTAGCACAGCGGCAACAGTTCCTACTGCGGTCATGATATTTGAACCTTCAGTTCCACGACCAGGGGCAGAGAATATGGATTGTGAAGAGACGGCCCTGTTACTAGCTATGGATTTAGCAACCAGAGAGTATATGATGTACCGATTTATCACGGGTCTTGATGATTATCTAAAGAAGGGTTGTGCAAGAGTAGCTCTTCAGTCAGGCATGAGCATGGCCTGCGTACGGGCTTATGCGCAGCAGGAAGAGGCACGTAGAGATCGACGGATTAACCAAGGTCAGCAGAAGAGGGCCAGATCAGCAGGGTCCTTTGGTAATTTTCGAGGCGAACCGCCTCAGCAACAGACTAGATATGCGCCTCCGCCAGGGCAGAGTGGTCCTCCACATGCTTCAGGACGTTCGGGGTATGCAGGAGTTGGTCAGAGCTCCAGGGCTTCTGGTTCACTGATATACATAGGTTCTAGCCAGCCGGATTCAGTTTTCCCTTAGTGTTCACGATGTGGCAGGCATCATCCCGGGGAATGTCGTCTTTTTGCGGGTACTTGCTTCACCTGTGGCCGTCAGGGCCATGTGACGAGAGAATGTTCT
The DNA here is from genome assembly GCA_029844215.1 of Przewalskia tangutica. Classification (NCBI taxonomy): domain Eukaryota; kingdom Viridiplantae; phylum Streptophyta; class Magnoliopsida; order Solanales; family Solanaceae; genus Przewalskia; species Przewalskia tangutica. Next base: position 80,622,053 of record CM056720.1, on the reverse strand, counting down.
AGTAGGAGGGATACAGGTAGGAGGACTCAGCCTACCAGGTCAGTTGCAGATTCAGTGGTTCGGAGAGGAAGGGGTGTTAGCCAGAGGAGGCCACCCCCACCTCGGTGTGGCCGTTGTGGTAGGTGTCATTCTGGGGAGTGTCGTACTACTTCGGCAGCTTGTTATGCTTGCGGCCAGCAGGGCCATTTTGCGAGGAATTGTCCGATCAGGGGTACCACGGATGTAGGGACTCCGCCTTCTGGATCAGTGGATAGTTCATCACCTTCTCTAGTTATGCGCCCAACAGAGCAGGATTATGATTAGAGCGACAAAGGGGAAGTGAAGCAGTAGATACAGGTATATCCTTAACCCTCTAGAGACTAGTATGCATTGATGGTATGATGATGTGCTAGGTATTATGTTCAGATAGCATTATGTTAAATTGTGATTTAGAGGCCTGGTTAGTAAGGGGGAGTTGGGTACATAGAGATTGTGAGCCTTAGAATATTATACGTGGAGCCCTTAGATGCGAGGCCGTCTTGAGTAAAATATTTTGTTTACGATTGACCTTTGTCAGAGTGCATAGTATATGTGGGGTATAATTGTGTGATAAGTCCCTGAGTGGCGTGAATTATAAGAGGGTAGTTGAGCTAAGAAGACCACTAGGTTTTCGTGACTTGATTAGTGAGATTGTTCCGGATCGGGGAACCAGAGCTTGGCGCGGTAAATGGGTCGGGTTGAGGCAAGGTCGCGGGTCAACCCGTAGCCCGGTTTGGGGTGGGGTCAATTTGTGGTAGTCCCGCTGTGTGATAGGGTTACGAGGGTGCTAGGCCCAAGTTTAGGTAACCATCGTACAGGTTTGTGGATGCGTTCAACCAGAATCGGATCGTAAAGGCCGGGAATGGCCTTAGAGGAAATTGAAACTAGTAAGATGACCAAGTTTGGAGGTAGTAACTCCAGGGTTGTGGAAATTGAAGCGGTAACTGAAGTGTGGAACGCGTACTATAGAGAGTTCGGGTGTACGAGAAGGGTACGACGAGTAAGAAGAGAAGCGAACATGTGTTATGAGGACGGAAGTGATTATTCTTTTGTGAGGTGAAGATGTGAAGGGAGTATCCTTTAGACCTTGGGTGGGAACTTTTTGTGATAATTAGAGGTGTTTCCTCGTTGGCTTGGATTTGAGTTTTGCGCACACATTATATTCTGGCCATTGGTGGCATGATCGGTTTTTGTAAGTATAGTAGTGGAGACTATACCAGCACACGTTTGATTAGAGGCTTAGAAGGAACATTCGGGACGAATGTTTCTAAGGGGGGAAGAATGTTATACCCCGTAGTTCCATGGTATGTATGTGAGGACGTACGTACGAGAGTACGACAGAAAAATTAGAAAGGAAGAAAGATGCGATTTTTCGACGGAAAAGTTTCCGGGTTTTGTGAAGGAAAAAGGTTCGTTGATGGGAATTGGATTCCTAGATTTGGTATTTGGGCTTCTTGGATTATATTAGAATTATGAGATTTTATTTTCGGAAATGGTCACGTGGGGCCCACGGGAGAAATTTATGGTTTTGTGGGGCCCGCTTTATTTTTGAGATTTTCGATATTTTGGATATTTTCGGAAGACGAAATATTTTGGACGAGTAGGGGGGCGACACGTGTCACCCCCATGTGGCCACCTTGGCCGAAATGGTGGGACAAGTGGCTAGACACTTGTCCCTTGGCCGAAATGGCCTTACAAGTGGCAAGCCACTTGTCTTGTGCATTCGTTGGCCATGTGGTGTGGTGGGACCCACACACACATGGCCAAATCTTGACCACCCACTTGCATAGATCATGACCCTTGATTCCTCTATAAATACCCCCTTAAGTTGAAGACTAATTTCATCCACACTTAAAGCTTTTCCAAGCAAAATACTCCCTCCCTTTAGCTTGTATTTTCGCCCCCCTTCCCCCACTTGTGTAGAAATACTCTAAGTATTGTGGTATAATCCCAAATACCTTATCCTAGTATCCCTAGTTGTATTCCAAAGTTATTTCAATACTAGGAGCCCGGAAATACTACTTTATTCCAATAGTCGCAAAACGAAACCCTAGAAAAATCTTCCTAGCTTGGTTGAAGTGTTTAGAGAAGTTGTTTAAAAACTTCTAAGGGTCGCTTGGAGCGGGTTGGAGCGTAAGGAATTGGAGCTAAACGTTGCCCAGGATCGACTTATAATCTTGGATAATTTTGGGCTTATCGAGGTAATGATCTATGTCCCCCAATTGTAATTAGATATTACATATTGTAGTAGTTTAGAACTGAGTATTAGATATATTGGAAGGATGATTATAAAGGATTGAATCAGATTTACATTGACCGTATTTACTGAGACTTGTGTAGTATTATTGTGAAGCAGATTTGAACACGTCCGTTAGACGTGTAATCCCTCGAGTTGTTGGCTTGCAGCAGCCTTGTTGTGGGAGGTTATTTATGTGTTTTGGGGTGCTGCGAATTTTCCGTAGAGAATAGGAACTGTTTACTTAGAATATGCTACAAGAGAGCTAGACATTGATATATATATTTTGTTTATTATAGTTGGATCTTCTACGCGGCATACTTGACTTGGCTTGTGGTTTAAGCTAAAAGGTATGTGATTCTTCCTATACTCTTGAGCATGATTGTTGTGAACTATATAGTACCAGACGTCACGTGTGTGAAATGAATTTTGTTGTTTAAAACATAAAGTGTTATAATGGCTTTATGGAAAGTTAGTTATAACGACTTTATGAAGATAAAAGAAAGATTTGATTTTGAAAGATAAACGACTGATTTTAAAAGATAAGAGACTTGACTTATAAACAACTTGATTTCAGAAAAAGAGAAGTAACTTGATTTAAGTATAGGTTACTTGTTTTGAAAAGAGTAAGTATTTGAGTTTTAAAGAGTATACTTGATGTTGTTTTAAAAGAAAGGCACTTGGTTTAAAAAGTATCTGACTTTGATTTTAAAAGTCTTGTAAAGGTTTTTACGAAAGTAAAGTAATTTGGTTTGAAAAGGAAATGTGTTTTTGATACTAAGAGTATTAGTATATTTTACGTAAAAAGAGGTCTTTTTGAAAGAATGAAAGTAGGTATTATTTTTGGGTTTGAAACCCGTATTGTTGACATAAAATGAAAGTACGTTGAACTTGCCTATGCTTGTTGTGATAGCATTGTTGTGCAAGTGTTTGATTGTGTGCTACCGTGTCTCTCGGGGAGGGCCGGCTATCTGATTGATTGCTTGGACATACTGACACGTGGGATGGTCCACGAGTATGCGTCCACTTTGGGTATTATCTTGTTATTTCCTTTGGACATGCTGACACGATGGATGGTCCACGGACATGCGTCCAGTAGGATGGTTTCATGGCCATTCTTTCCGAGGTAAGATGCCGGGGCATGCGGTCATTGTGACGGTTTTGTTATTAGTCCATGGACCGCTAATCCATGAAGCTTGCCGCAGTGACGAGCGATCACGGGCTTGATTTGTACATGTGGTTACAGGCACACTTGAGATACTTGTCCTGGTCATTTCTCGTGTATCGGCAGGCTCTGGTAGATAGCTTGAGATACTTGCCTCGGTCATATCTCGTGAGACGGTAGGCTATGGTACGTTAGCTTATGGTACTTGCCTCGGCGCCATGGCTAGCTTTGATCCGTAGTTGGCTTCAGACTTTGCTGTGAAGTTTTATGACTATCTTTGAACCGTAGTGGCTATTCTACTGGCTCGATCGGTTTGACGACGCAGTGGATCTAGTGTTCGTTCACATACGGGTGTTGTTTTACATCATGTATCACGCGATGAGGAATGAGTTCCACGCATGAGTGATATTATGGGCGTGAGACCCATAGTTATATGTGAGTGATTATTCGGGATATCGTCCCTTACTTGACATAATCGCTACTTATTGCGAAATAGTTTTATAAAATGATGAAATGTGATTTCATTACGATTTTTCGCCACATACTTGGTACTGTTATCGACCTCCTTCGGGGTTGCGTTCACGCAGCAGTCGAGGTACACGATTGTTGATCTCGCTCATAGGATCGCATTCATTGGAAGCTCCGTTTCTCCGGAGGCTTATCTTTTGGTATAGTCCCCTGTCATTGTAGGTACTTGTACATTCAGGGGTATGGCGGGGCCCTGTCCCGTCATAGTTGTTGTTACATTCTTAGAGGTCTGTAGTACTGTTGTGGGCAGGGTTTGTAAAGGATTATAACTGTTCGGTCTTATGTATATACATGAAGGTGACCGTTTTGGTTAGCCTGTTTTCTTATGTTGTCTCTTGTTTCCTGTTTAAATTTTATTTCCGCTGATTTTCTCTGATGTTGTTATCACTAGGGTGCCCGGGGTAAGGCACCAGTCACGGGCCCGAGATCGGGTCGTGACATTGAATTTCGAAAATATGTAGTAACTCGATTTGAAAAGTATATGTTACTTCATTTAAAGAGAATAAGCTACTTGGTCTTAAAAGTATAAGTTACTTGAGTTTAAAAAAAAAGTAAGTAACTTGGTTTTAATGGTGAAAGTACTTTTGGGCCCAACGCCCTAATATTCCATGAAACGATTCTTTTATAAAGAATAGATGTACAAAGTACTTTGGGTTCAATTCCCTTACGTAGAATGATAATTCCTTGGTTTTAATAAAAAGGAAAGAGGTAATAATGCGTTAGTTGTCTAAAAATGAAGTGGTTATAACGGCTTTATGGGATGTTTGTTATAACAAGTTTTAGTGGAAAGTCAAGGGATGGTTTAAAATGTTTTAAGGGAATCGTGTGAGAATGTCCATGATTAAGTCCTTAATATAATACATGATATGTGGCACTTTGATGTTCAAGATGTTTTAAAGTAACACGTGAGGTCTAGTGCCTTGATTTGCAAAAATCATGTCTTAGAAGGATACTTGGTGTCACGACCCGAACCCGGGCCCGTGACTGGTGCCTTACCCCGGGCACCCTAGTGAAACAACATCAGAGTAATCAGCGGAATATAAAACAAGACATGAAATAATATGAAGTGAAAACAGTTTATCTGAGAGAAGTTGCCCTTCGGCATATATATATATATAACTTGAATCCAATACATATCCCTTTACAAACTCGCCACAACAAAGATTACTGCACTCTAAGAATGATATAACAACAATGGCGGACAGGTTCCCGCCATACCCTGAATGTAGTACCTACAACGGCAGGGGACAATACACATCGATAAGCCTCCGAGAAACGGAGCTTTCCAAAACGTCGAACTATGATCCTAAGAGCGAGGATCGACGATCGTGTACTCACCGCGGCATGAACGCAGCCAAGGAGGTCGATAACAGTACCAAGTATGTGAAATCAAAATATCAGAAATGAAATCATAGTAGTCTATATAAAGCAGGAGACATGTATGATAACCAAACTACAGCTCACAATAAATAAGCAGTCATGTCAAGTCAGGGACTCACGCCCTCAAAGTCACCACTCAAATATAACTATGGGTCTCACGCCCACAACATCAATCATGCCCGTGGAATACCTTCCTCACTGCCGGCAGTCTATGATATAAAAGCACCAAGGAATACACATGAACACCAGGTCCCACCTGTGTCATAATAAAACTGTACGGGGCAAGTACGAAGGCATAGCCGACTACTAAAACCCACAATACCAACAAAGTCATAAACTTTATCACGAGGTCTGTCCAGACCGCCACATGATCGAAGCTGGCCACTCGCCCGCAATATCAAATGTGCGCGTCTAATCCTGGAACTTCCCGCAGCTCCGCATAGGCCACACACGTAGGCCTGCATGAGGTATTCCCCGCATCGAGGGTAGCTACTCCCCGGCATCGCCCCGACTCGCGATCGCATGGCCACATAGACCGCGTGGCCATATAGACCGCACACTAACCCGAACTCGTTGCTCGCATAGGTCCCCGACCCGCATGAGGTATTCTCGAATCATAGTCCTGCATCGCTCGAGTACCCGCGTCGGAGGCGCTTAACCCTCGGTATCATGTCAAGAGGTGAGTGGTACAATACTATCATAACGACTTACCGTTAAACAACATAAGCACAACAAGGGAAAAACCCCTTTACACAAACATCACAAGACACTAACACACGTAGCATCCTAACATGTTTACTTATCAAACCAACAAGAAAGTATTACCAGGCTATCACAAACCAACACAATCAAGTTATTCACACAAGGTACTTTCTACTTTATGTTAACAAGTTCGGGTTTTTATCCCCAAAGTACTTCATACATTAACTCTTTAAAAGATCCGTTTCTTTCACAAAAGTCACACAATACCCGCAGTATAAAAATAGAGTGACTATCTTTTTAAGTAAACCAAAACACTTCCCTTTGTAAAATCATGTAACAACATTATTTTCCAAACGTTCAAGTTTGCCTAATTTCAAATGCTCAAGTTTGTCATTTTCGAAAGGTTTTGTAGTTCATAGTTTTAATCACTTAATAATATAATTCTCCTTTCAAACAATTTGAGAAACATATGCCTTATGAGTGAGTAGGTTATTCTTGTTTATAACAATCTTATTAAAGCAGCCATGATCTACGAAATGTAATATCATTTTGTCTCATCATAGCTTCTATGCAGATGGAGGTTTCTACTGGTTTTAACAATACTTAATTAGTCAATACATTTCCCCTTTATTAGCGCTGCAGTGGTTTGTTCGATGCTTATTCTCATTTCCGAAATCCATACAAGGCTTTCATAAAACAATTAAGTAAACCGTTCCTTTTATCACTCTTAAGTTGTTATACCTAACTTCCCATAAAGCTAGTATAACTCTTAAGCTTTTAAAACCAAGTATTACTCTTCTTTCAAAAACGATTCTTAATTCTTTTGAAATACTTTAGATTCTTATTATTTAGACTCAAGTCAAAAGACATCGAAGTAAAACCACATTCAGTTAACACACGTACGTATACCGTACTATATACATTCTTTTCAAAATATCATGCTCAAGAGGATAGGAAGAATCACATACCTCGCGACGATTATCGACTATTAGCAAAACGCTCCACCGCTATAACCTGGCTAGCCTTGTCCACCTTCCAAGTAGAACACGCTACTCGCAGTACTTTCAACCTATAAAGGCCATATACGTCCATCAACGTCTAGACTACTCTGTAGAATATTCTAAGCAGAGGGTTCTCTATTCTACGGAAAATCGGGCAGCACTTCCCTACCCGTTAAACTACACAAGTCTACTGTAAATACAGTCCTATGTAAGTACAGTTCAAACTTCTTCTTTAATATCCTTCTATTACAGTTCAAATCTCTTCTGTAATATCCTTCTATGAATCTTATATTCATTTCTATACTACTACAGTATGTAATTTCCAATTACAATAGAAGGTCAAGAGTATTTACCTCGATAAGCCCAAAATTATCCAAGTTTAAATGTCGATCCTGAGCAACGTTTAGCTCCAACTCTGGGTGCTCCAACCCGCTCCGAACAACCCTTAGAAGTTCTACGTAACTTCTTCTTAATACTTCAACCAACTATGAAGATTTTCCTAAGGGTTTCGTTTGTGACTGAAGGAAAGTATAATAGTATTTACGGCTTTTAGTATGTGGTAACCTTGGAATACTACAAGGTATTTGGGCCAAGGTATGTTGGAATAGTAACAATACTTGGAGAATACTTTTCTACCAAAGGGGGGGGGGGTGTTTCACGAGAACAACACTCAAGAGGGGTACTCTGCCAGCACCACTAGAAAAGTGGGTACTTCTACCAATGGCCTCACAAAGGGGGAGGGGGAGCCTTGGACGAAAGCCTTACAAAGGGGGAGAGGGATTTCAAGACTTAGAAAAATGTGGAGTGGATGGAGAAGTCTTCAACCAAGGGGGGTATTTATAGGGAAACCAATGGACAAGATCAAGACAAGTGGGGGGCAAGTGGAGGGTGAGGATTTGCCCAAGTGCCCCATAGCCATCTACTCCTCAATTCACTCCAAACATTGACCCATGGTTTAGGCCACAAAACATGGCACAAAACGTGCACACCATCGGCCACAAGACCGCCCACTTGAGGGTGACAAGTGTCGCCCTCTCGTTGGTCCAAAATATTTCATCTCTCGGAAAAATCCGCAAAAATAATAAATGTCGCAACCGTAATTTTCCCCTCGCAAAGTTTGGAAAACGTTTCGTCGGAAAACAATTCTTTTCGCTAGTTGTGCACAAATTTCGTCCCTTTGCCTACTTAAGGCTTAAACTTTCGTACGTACGTCCTCACGTACATACTCTGGAAATACGGGGTATAACATTCTCCCCTCCTTAGAAACATTCGTCCCGAATGTTCCTTCTAAGTCTCAAAACATACACGCGCCAGTATAGTCTTCACTACTATACTTACGAACACAATCATGCCACACCTGGCCATAAAATAACACACGCGCAAATACTTAATCCAAGACCACGAGGAATCACCTCTAACATCACCAAAAGCTCCCACCCAAAGTCTAAAATATACTCCCTTCGCACCTTCACTTTACAAAAGAAATGATCACATCTATGTTCTTATCACATGCTCGCTTCTTCCCTTACTCGTCGTACCCTTCTCGTACACTCGAACTCTTTCTCATAACTTACCACATTTCTGTTATTGCTTCAGTTTCCAAAATCTCGGGGTTACTATCTCCAACTTGGTCATCATTAACTGGGAACACTCTGGATGGATCTCCGATACTTTTCCGAACATAACAACATGAAAGACCGGACATACTGCCTCCTACGTCGGACGGCAAAGCTAACATATAGGCAACCTAGCCTATCATTCACATGACCTGAAAAGGCCCAAAGTAACTCGGGCTAAGTTTCCCCTGCTTTCCAAAACTCGTCACACCCTTTCCGGGGTGGTACCTTCAAGAAAACCCACCGTCAACCTGAACTCTAAGTGTCGACGTTGATTATCCGCATGACTTCTGCTGACTCTGAGCTGCCAATAACCTCTCCTGGATAGGCTTCACCCTATCCACATCCTGCTGAAATAAGTATGAACCAACTATCTGAATCTTGCCAACATCGAACCAATCGACCGGAGACTTACACTTCCGCCCCTACAAGGCGTCATAAGGCGATATCCGAATACTGCAATGGTAGTTATAAAACACTCCCTCAACAGGAGGCAACAATCCTCACAGCTACCCCTGAAATCCAAAACATTGGCCCGAGGGTGAATGCAATACCGAGACTCACCTGAGTTTCTAACCCTGCCTGGTAATACTTCCAGAAAACGAAATAGTCGTAACCTGGGCTCCACTGCCTATCATAAGGTGAAAGTAGGCACCCCGTGCAGCCTTACAACCTTCCTGATATATAACATCTCGCATAACCCACTGCCAAGTACACGATCCTGACTGAAAGATAAGATGGGCTGACCTCATCGGCCCGACTACTGGTCGAATTCATCCACGAACTCGTACGATGGTTAACTAAATTTGGGCCTAACATCCTCATAACCCTATCACAAAGTGGGACCACCACAAACTGACCCCACCACAATACAGGTCGCGGGTTGTCCCGCGATCGGTCCTCAACCCGACCCGCTATAGCGCAAAACTCTTGTTTCCCCCGATCCGGAACAATCTCACTAATCAAGTTACGAAAACCTAGTGGTCTTCTTAGCTCAACTACCCTCTTTAATTTCATACCACTCAGGGACTTATCACACAAACATATCTCACGAATACTATGCACTCCGATAAGGGTCAAACATAAATATAATCTTTTACTCAAGATGGCCTTGCCTCTAAGGTCTCCACATATAAAACTCTAAGGCTCACACTTTCCTTATCCCCAATCTTACCCTTCTAACTAACCATGATTTCTAATCACAATTGTCACAATGCTATCTGATCATAACACTTAAGATATACTCATCTTATCATACATACTAATCTCTAGAGGGTTAAGGATATACTTGTATCTACCGCTTCACTCCCCTTTGTCGTTCTAATCGATCATGCCCTGTTGGGCGCATAGCTAGGAAAGGTGATGAACTGGTCACTGATCCTCGGGTCGAGTCTCTACATCCGCGCCACCTCTGGTCGGAAAATTCCTCGCAAAATGGCCCTGCTGGCCGCAAGCATAACAAGCTGTCGAAGAAGTACGACACTCTCCACAATGACACTTACCATAACGGCCACACCGAGGTGGGGGTGGCCTCTTCTGGCTAGCACCCCTTCCTCTCCGAACCACTGAATCCGCAACTGATTTGGTAGGTTGAGTCCTCCTACTTGCATCCTTCCTACTAGGACATCCTTTCGACACATGGCCCTGACGGCCGCAGGTAAAACAAGTACCAACAAAAAGACGATCTTCCCCGGGATGACGTTTGTCACACTGTGAACACTGAGGTAAATCAACCGGTGGCTAGAACTTACGATAGTCGTGAACCGGAAGCCACGAGCTCGACCAACTCCGACATACCTCGAACGCCCCGAACCTGCGAGGACCACTCTGACCGGGCGAGGTGCATATCGATCATTGATGAGGCGATTCGCCTCGAAAGTTACCAAAGGACCCTGCCGATCTGGCCCTCTTCTGCTGATTTTTGGTTAACCCGTTGATCCCTACGTTTCTCGGCCTGCTGCGCATAAGCCCGTACACAGGCCATGCTCAAGCCTGACTGAAGAGCTACTCTTGCACAACCCTCCCTTAGATAGTCATCAAGACCCGTGATAAGTCGGTACATAAAATACTCTCTGGTTGCTAACTCCATAGCTAGTAACAGAGCCGTCTCTTTGCAATCCATACTTCCTGCTACTGGTCATGGAACTGAAGGTTCAAATATCATGGCCGCAGTAGTAACTGTTGCCGCTACGCTAGACTCTGCTGGGACTGGTGTCGTCGCAGAACTCCCCGAATGAAGCACCACCTCAGGTGATGATTGGGCCTGTGCCCTAGTAACCCTCTCGTTTCTACTCGCAGCCTTGCCGCTTGCCTTACGGGTTGCCTTACGCGGAGGCATAACGGTAAGGGAAAGAAATACGTTAGAGGGGTCCAACTTATAACACAACTCTAAGCACGATCTCAGAGTGAGAAGAATGGAAACCAATCCTAAATATCCTATAACCTCCTGATTATTGGTGTGGTGCACAACACACCGATAATCAAGACTCTAATAGATACGGTCTGTAGACACTTTCTGAGGATTAACTGCTCTGATACCACTTTTGTCACGACCCGAACCCGGGCCCGTGACTGGTGCCTTACCCCGGGCACCCTAGTGAAACAACATCAGAGTAATCAGCGGAATATAAAACAAGACATGAAATAATATGAAGTGAAAACAGTTTATCTGAGAGAAGTTGCCCTTCGGCATATATATATATATAACTTGAATCCGAACAGTTACATCCCTTTTACAAACTCGCCACAACAAGATTACTACTGCACCTCTAAGAATGATATAACAATAATGGCGGGACAGGGCCCCGCCATACCCCTGAATGTAAGTACCTACAACTACATGGGACAATACTACTGATAAGCCTCCGGAGAAACGGAGCTTCCCAAAACGCTGAACTATGATCCTAAGAGCGAGGATCGACGACTGGTGTACCTCTACCTGCGGCATGAACGCAGCCCCCCGAAGGAGGTCGAGACAACAGTACCAAGTATGTGAAACTGAAAATAATGTAAATGAAATCATAGTAGTCTATATAAAGCAGGAGACATGTATGATAACCAAACTACAGCTCACAATAAATAAGCAGTCATGTCAAGTCGTGACTCACGCCTCAAAGTCACCACTAAATATAACTGGGTCTCACGCCCACAACATCAATCATGCCCGTGGAATACCTTCCTCACCGCGGCGATCTATGATATAAAAGCACCAAGGAATACACATGAACACCGTGTCCCACTGTGTCATAATAAAGCTGACGGGCAAGTGCGAAGGCATAGCCGACTACTAAAACCCACAGTACCAACAAAGTCATAAAGCGTATCACGAGGTCTGTCTAGACCGCCACATGATCGGCCGCCACTCGCGCAGATCAAATGTACGCGCGTCTAATCTCGAACTTCGCGACTCGCATAAAGCCACACGTAGGCCCGCGATGAGGTATTCCGCGTCGAGGGTAGCTACTCCCAAGATCGCCCCGACTCGTAGTCCGCATGGCCACATAGACCGCGTGGCCATATAGACCGCATGATAACACGGAACTCTCGTAGCTCCGCATAGGTCCGGGACCGCGTGAGGTATTCTCGAATCATAGTCCTGCATCGCTCGAGTATACCCCGCATCGGAGGGCAGCTTAACCCCCGGTATCATGTCAAGAGGTGAGTGGTACAATACTATCATAACGGCTTACCGTTAAACAACATAAGCACAACAAGGGAAAAACCCCTTTACACAAACATCACAAGACACTAACACACGTAGCATCCTAACATGTTTACTTATAAAACCAACAAGAAAGTATTACCAGGCTATCACAAAACCAACACAATCAAGTTATTCACACAAGGTACTTTCTACTTTATGTTAACAAGTTCGGGTTTTTATCCCCAAAGTACTTCATAGATTAACTCTTTAAAAGATCCGTTTCTTTCACAAAAGTCACACAATACCCGCAGTATAAAAATAGAGTGACTATCTTTTTAAGTAAACCAAAACACTTCCCTTTGTAAAATCAAGTAACAACATTATTTTCCAAACGTTCAAGTTTGCCTAATTTCAAATGCTCAAGTTTGTCATTTTCGAAAGGTTTTGTAGTTCATAGTTTTAATTACTTAATAATATAATTCTCCTTTCAAACAATTTGAGAAACATATGCCTTATGAGTGAGTAGTTATTCTTGTTTATAACAATCTTATTAAAGCAGCCATGATCTAGGAAATGTAATATCATTTTGTCTCATCATAGCTTCTATGCAGATGGAGGTTTCTACTGGTTTTAATAATACTTAATTAGTCAATACATTTCCCATTTATTAGCTACTGATGGTTTGTTCGATGCTTATTCTCATTTCCGAAATCCATACAAGGCTTTCATAAAACAATTAAGTAAATCGTTCCTTTTATCACTCTTAAGTTGTTATACCTAACTTCCCATAAAGCTAGTATAACTCTTAAGCTTTTAAAACCAAGTATTACTCTTCTTTCAAAAACGATTCTTAATTCTTTTGAATTACTTCAGATTCTTATTATTTAGACTCAAGTCAAAAGACATCGAAGTAAAACCACATTCAGTTAACACACGTACGTCTACCGTACTATATATATTATTTTCAAAATATCATGCTCAAGAGGATAGGAAGAATCACATACCTCGCGACGATTATCGACTATTAGCAAAATGCTCCACCGCTATAACCCGGCTAGCCTTGTCCACCTTCCAAGTAGAACACGCTCGCAAAGATTTCAACCTATAAAGGCCATATACGTCTATCAACGTCTAGACTACTCTGTAGAATATTCTAAGCAGAGGGTTCTCTATTCTACGGAAAATCGGGCAGCACTTCCCTAACCGTTAAACTACACAAGTCTACTGTAAATAAAGTCCTATGTAAGTACAGTTCAAACTTCTTCTTTAATATCCTTCTATTACAGTTCAAATCTCTTCTGTAATATCCTTCTATGAATCTTATATTCATTTCTATACTACTATAGTATGTAATTTCCAATTACAATAGAAGGTCAAGAGTATTTACCTCGATAAGCCCAAAATTATCCAAGTTTAAATGTCGATCCTGAGAAACGTTTAGCTCCAACTCTGGGTGCTCCAACCCGCTCCGAACAACCCTTAGAAGTTCTACGCAACTTCTTCTTAATACTTCAACCAACTATGAAGATTTTCCTAAGGGTTTCATTTGTGACTGAAGGAAAGTATAATAGTATTTCTGGGCTTTTAGTATAGGGGTAACCTTGGAATACTACAAGGTATTTGGGCCAAGGTATTTTGGAATAGTAACAATACTTGGAGAATACTTTTCTACCAAAGGGGGGGGGGGGTGTTTCACGAGAACAACACTCAAGAGGGGAGGGGGGGGGGGTAGGCTTGGACGAAAGCCTTACAAAGGGGGAGAGGGATTTCAAGACTTAGAAAAGTGTGGAGTGGATGAAGAAGTCTTCAACCAAGGGGGGTATTTATAGGGAAACCAATGGACAAGATCAAGACAAGTGGTGGGCAAGTGGAGGGTGAGGATTTGCCCAAGTGCCCCCTAGCCATCTACTCCTCAATTCACTCCAAACATTGACCCATGGTTTAGGCCACAAAACATGGCACAAAACGTGCACACCATCGGCCACAAGACCGCCCACTTGAGGGTGACAAGTGTCGCCCTCTCGTTGGTCCAAAATATTTCATCTCTCGGAAAAATCCGCAAAAATAATAAATGTCGCAACCGTAATTTTCCCCTCACAAAGTTTGGAAAACGTTTCGTCGGAAAATAATTCTTTTCGCTAGTTGTGCACAAATTTCGTCCCTTTGCCTACTTAAGGCTTAAACTTTCGTACGTACGTCCTCACGTACATACTCTGGAAATACGGGGTATAACACTTGGTACGATAAGTGTCTCGATTTTCTAAATGATGGTTTTAAAATGATACATGTATTGGATCCTAATTCCTAGCGATACATGTAGTACTTGGGCTTTCCTAAAATGGAAATTTAGTTCATAAAGTGAATGTACGGCTCACGTACATTGTCGTAATGTACTTTAATCCTTAGTAATGCAAGGTGTGTTAGTGCCTTGATAGTACTTTGGCTTGCTTAAATGATAGTTATTCTATTTTGTGCCTTCATAGTACTTCGGCTTGCCTAAATGGTATTGTCTTGATTTGTTAAAAAGGAAAGGCATGGTATTGTCTTGAATTGTTGCAAAAGAAGGCATGGAAAATGTCTTGTCTTGTTAAAATGATGGTTTATTCATTTTATGATGTTAAGAGTCAAAGATTATCTTAACTTGCATATGTTGTTCATGATAGCCATTGGTGCTAGTGTTATGAGTATAAATGCGGGGTAAACCTCCAAGACGTTATACACCTCCTGAGTATAAATGCGGGGTAAACCCCCCAAGACGTTATACACCTCCTGAGTATAAATGCGGGGTAAACCCCCAAGACGTAATACACCTCCTGAGTATAAATGCGGGGTAAACCCCCAAGACGTTATACACCTTCTGAGTATAATTACGGGGTAAACCCCCAAGACATTATACATCTCCATGGATTTCCTACCCATGATGCGAGCATGGCGTATATGCTCATTGCGGGCCCGTAGGGCATAAGCGGGTGAAATAGTCCTGTGCGGGTGAAATAGTCCTATGCGGGGCAAATTGTCCTATGCGGGTCCACAAGACCCTTACGGGTGAAACAGTCCCACGAGTAGGTTTGCATAATGATACTACGGGAGGGTGGCCATAGATTGATCATAAGCTTCCTATTTTAAAGCATGTAAAGTTTACTCTCATTGTTAAAAAGGCACAGTGTGCGGTTAGTTGTATGTTATACTTGTTACATGCTGACAGTGATGTTGTATTCCACGAGCATGCTTCTGTGATATTATATCTTTGGCGCAGTGTCCACGATTTTGACATGGCTTTCATATTTGAAAGTGGTGCGGTGTTATAGTAGTACAGTGATACAAGGTACAGTTGGCTATTTTTATATGACACGGTAGGATCTGGTATTTGATTTGCATACTTGCCCCTGTCATTCCTTGTATAGTTATGGACGTAATTGTTGTACTTTATTTCCGTTCCATACTTAGTACTTGTTGTACTGACCCCCTTCGGGGGGCTGCGTTCATGTCCGCAGGTTTAGGTACACAGTTGTGGATCCGCGAGCTTAAGATCCTAGTTCAGCATTTTGAGATGGCTCCAATGTTTCGGAGCTTGTCATTATGGCTAGGTATATTCAGGGGTACGACGGGGCCTTGTCCCATCATAGTATTGTCCAAAATCATAGAGGTCTGTATTCATATGTGGGCTGGACTGGCTAGAGTTGTATTTACATTATTGAATAGTGTAGACCCTTTTGGGTGATTTATATTATGGCTGCCTTATCGGCTTTGCCTTTGTTTTAAGAAAAAAAATGAGTGTTATTTATCTTCCGCGGTTTATTGTGTTGTATGAATAGAAGGGTGCCCAGGTAGGGCACCAGTCGCGGTCCCGGGTTTCGGGACGTGTTAGAGTGGTATCAGAGCAGTTAGTCCTCGGAATGTCTACAGACCGTGTCTAGTAGAGTCTTGGGTATGGGTATGTGTGCACCATACTTATACAAAGGAGGCTACAGGATATTTAGGATTGGTTTCTATTCTTCTTACTCTAAGGTCGTGCGATAGAGCTGTGTTGTTAGGATGGTCTTTCCCTGACAGTTATTGTGATTGCAGCTATGAGAAAGACAACGGTGGCCCAGAAACGATCATATATATTGCGTATCCAGGTTGGTAAAATTATCGTATATTAGGTATATTGAGGAAGTACATCTGTACGAATGTATTTATTTGGAGTCGTATGTATGTTACCTAGAATGATTATGGTTTAGCAGGAGTTGTTTAAGACTTAGTAATTACTTGGAAGGAGTGAAACAGTTTGTCGAACCCACACGTAGGCTTTATTTATCTACTGATTTGGAATGGTCAGAAGGTAATGAACGGTCTGAGATTGTGATAGACTCTTAAAAGAGATCATGCTTTATTGATTGGATAACATACCATGTTGTTAGATTAAGCTGTGTTGTACGCTTAAGTGATTTTGTGAATAATAATGGTATGGAGTAAATAGAGTTGTTGTGAGTAAGACAACATGTTTGTGAGATATTGAGAAGCTACATTTTCCGTATGTGGGGACTGATAATGTAAGCTTGAGACATAGAAAAATTGTGAACCTTACAATATTGATGACCGCTGAGACCTTAGATGTACAAGGCCTTCTCGGGTAGTAAAATTTATTTCAAACCAAGAATGAGAGTTAAGTGTGACGATGGATCGGGTTGTGGACCGATTACGGGTCAACCCGTGGCATGGAATGGAGTGGGGTCAGTTGGAGGTGGTCCTGCTATGTGATGGGGTCACTAGGGTGCAAAGCCCAAGTCTAGTTAATCATTGTACGAGTTCGTGGACGCGTTCCACCAGAACCGGGTCGTGACAGAGGACCTTAAAGTATTAAAAGAATTGAAGTGTTTATAGTTATGACTAATGAAAGTACGAAAAGAGAATCTTTTTAGGCCATAAATGGGAGTATATAGTGGCGATACACCCTAGATTGGATGGCTTTTGATTGATGTATATGCATGTGTGATATATTGGGGCTATATGTGGCATAATTGGTTTCGTTGATTATAGTTTAAGGAGACTATACCAAGATTTGTTTAGGTTAAACCTAGTATGAATATTCTGAATGAATGTTTCTAAGGGGGGAAGGATTTTACACCCCGTATTTTCAAGAGATTGAAATGAGAACGAACGTATGGAAATAAGATTTGAAAGTTGGAACAAAAGAAAGAATTGTGTTTCCTAAGGAAAATCTTCCGAACCTCGTGAAGGAAAAAAGTTTATTAAATGGAATTTGGTTCTAAAAGTTGGTATTTGAGACTTTTTGAATATATTGGAATTTTAGATTTTAAATTCCGGATATGGTCATATGGGGCCCACGGGAAAATTTTACGGTTGTTATACCCCGTATTCTCAGGGTATGTATGCGAGGACGTACATACGAGAGCACGACAGAAAAATTGGAAAGGAAGAAAAAGGTGATTCTTCCACGGAAAAAGTTTCCGGTTTTTGTAAGGAAAAATGTTCGTTGAAGGGAATTGGGTTCCCAGATTTGGAATTTGGGCTTCTTAGATTATATTAGAATTTTGAGATTTTATTTTCGGAAATGGTCACGTGGGCCCACGGAGAAATTTACTGCTTTGTGGGCCCGCTTTGTTTTTGAGATTTAGTATTTTGGATATTTTCTAAGACGAAATATTCGGCGACCGGGGCGACACGTGTCACCCCACGTGGCACCACGTCGAATTTACCTTTGTGCACAACACCCGGTTAGAGTCGTCTTTTGACGAAACGTTTTACATAACTTGCGAGGGGAAAATTCCGGCTATGTCTTTTCTTATTTTTGCGGATTTTTCCGAGAGACGAAACATTTTGGACCAACGGGAGGGTGACATGTGTCACCCTTACAATGGAAGCAAGTGGGGCGGCACTTGGCCGATTGAAGGGGCAAGTTGTGGTAGATATTTGTGTTGATATTTGTGAGGGTTTTAAGGAGTAGGGTCTAGGGTGCACTTGGCTTGATCTTGGCCTTACACTTGCCTTGCACATGGCTTGATCTTGGCCATTGGTTGGCTTTTGGTTTTGCTATAAATACCCCTCGCTCAAGACTTCATTCATCCAAATATGTTCCAAGTCTTGCTATCCTTCCCTCTCCTCTTGTTTGACTCTCGTCCAAGAGCCCTCCCTAGTATAGGCCCTCGCCGAGAAACCCTCCCCTTTGTGTGGCCTTTGTGGCGAGAGCCCCCTCCCCTGAGGTGCTAGCTGGGTACCCACTAGCCTAGTTGTTTAGTATAATACACCCTCTTGGTAGAAATACTCTCGAGTATTGTTATAATGCCCAAAATACCTTAGCCTTTACCTTGTTGTATTCCAAAAGTTACCTCTATCGTAGAGCAGGAAATACTACTTTTGTCCTTTTAGTCTCAAACCGAAACCCGAAGGAAATCTTCATAGTTGGTTGAAGTATTTGAGTAGAAGTTGGTTAGAACTTCTTAGGGTTGTTTGGAGTGGTTTGGAGCGCACGGAGTGGAGCTAAACCTTGCTCAGGATCGACATTATAACTTGGATAATTTTGGGCTTGTCGAGGTAATATTCTTGTCCCCTTATTGTAATTGGAGATTACATGTTGTTGGAATATATAGTTGAGGTATACTATATATAGTACTGAACATTATTGTGCGGCAATGTCTTTTGACTTAAGCCTGAATTTAAAGTAAAGAAGCTGAATGTAATTACATAGATTGTATTGGCAGAGACTTGTGTAGCATTGTTGTGTAGTAGAATGGTACACGTCAGGTTAAACGTGTAAACCCCCTGGTTGGCTTGGTGGCCGGCCTCGATAGAGAGAGATTTACGCTGCCATGCGGGGAGGTGCTGCCGAATTTTCTGTAGAACATGGAACCGTACGGTTAGAAGTTAATAGACGTTTGTGGCCTTATAGGTGGAAGTACTGCGAGTAGCGTATTCTACTTGAAGAGTGGAAACGGCTAGCCGTGTTCTGATCTTGTGAGCATTTTGCTTATTGTCGATACTCGTCGCGAGGTATGTGAACCTCTTCCTATCTGTTCTAGCATGATATGTGTGTAAC
Source organism: Przewalskia tangutica (assembly GCA_029844215.1). NCBI lineage: Eukaryota > Viridiplantae > Streptophyta > Magnoliopsida > Solanales > Solanaceae > Przewalskia > Przewalskia tangutica. The sequence continues at coordinate 80,602,725 of CM056720.1, read as the reverse complement.
TATGTAGTACGGTGGACGTACAGGTGCTAAGTGTATTTGTTTGGTTTAAACATAAAGTGTTATAACGGCTTTATGGGAAGTTGGTTATAACAGCTTTATGTAGGTAAGAAAATGGTTTACTGATGTTAGAAGTTAAGAGACTCGATAAGAGACTTAACTTATTTGTTTTAATGTGGATGTTTGTGTGAAACCTCATTCGTGAGTAATGAGTACTTGGTTTTTAAAGGGATAATGTTTTACTGATTTCGGAAATCAGAATGTGTATCGACAGACCACTGCAGCGTTAGAAAAGGAAAATGTATTGAATAATGATGTGTTGTATTAAAACCAGTAGAAACCTCCATCTGCATAGAAGCTAAGATGAGACAAAATGATATTACACTTTCTAGATCATGGCTGCTGTAATAAGATGTTATAAACAAGAATAAACTACTCACATGTATGACATATGTTACTCAATTGTTTTAAAAGGGATTAAGACTATGAGTTATAAAACCTTTCTAAAATGAGAAACTTGAGCACTTGAAATTAGGCAAACTTGAACGTTTGGAAATAATGTGGTTACTTGATTTTTGCAAAAGGAAGTATTTTGGTTTACTAAAAAAAAAGATAGTCACTCTATTTTTTATACTACGGGTATTGTGTGACTTATGGGAAAGTACTTTGAGTTGTGTGAAACTTGCCTATGCTTGTGATGATAGCCTTTGTTGTACAAGTGTTGTATTTACGTTACCGCGTCTCGATAGAGTAGGTTGACTTGTTGAGAACTTACTTGGGCGTCTTTGGCGGTGACGAGAATTCCACGGGTATGTTTCCATTTTGATTCTTGTCTTGTTGTTGATGCCACGTGGACATGTCTACACCGAGGTAGAATTAGGGCATGTGGCCACGCGGGGTTGATTTCCGATATATTGTTATTATGGTTACATGGACATGTCTACACCGAGGTAGAATTCGGGGCATGTGGCGTGCGGCAGGTTGATCACCCAAGATATTGTTATTAATGTCACATGGGCGTGTCTACACCGAGGTAGAATTCCGGCACATGTGGCCGGGCATTGGTATTATTGTTGCATCATGGACATGTCTACACCGATGCAGAATTCCGGCACGCGCCATGATGCGAACATGATTGATGTTGTGGCGTGAGACCCATAGTTATATTTGAGTGATGACTTGAGGCGTGAGTCCTCGATCGACATGATCGCTTTATGTTGTGAATCGTAGTTTGGTTATCATACTGTCTCGCTTTATATAGACTAGTATGATTTCATTTACGATTTTTCGATTTCACATACTTGGTACTGTTAGATCGACCTCCTTCGGGGCTGCGTTCATGCCGCAGTAGAGGTACATCGGTCGTGGATCCTCGCTCTTAGGATCTCGCCATTTTGGGAAGCTCCGTTTCTCGAGGCTTATCTTTTGGTATGTGTTCCCGAGTTGTAGGTTACGGTACATTCGGGGTATGGTGGCCACGTCCGTCATAGTTGTTGTAAATCTTAAGGTCCGTACTTTGTTGTGCAAGGTGGTTTGTAAAAGGATTAAACCGCTCGTTTTGAAAGAGTTGTATTTATTTATGTTATTGGAAGGTAACCGTTGGGTTGGCCTGTTTTATGTTCATATATCTTGTTTCTTGTTTAAAAGTTTTATTTTCCGCTGGTTTTCTCTGATGATTGTATCACTAGGGTGCCCGGGATAAGGCACCAGTAACGGGCCCCGGAACGGGTCGTTACAAAAGTGGTATCGAGCGATTAATCCTGAAAGTGTCTACGCACCGTGTCTAGTAGAGTCTTGATGATCGGTGTGTTGTGCACCACATCTATAATCAGGAGGCTATAGGACATTTAGGATTGGTTTCCATTCTTTTCATTCTGAGATCGTGCCTTAGAGCTGTGTTGTAAGTTGGACCCCTCTGACGTATCTCGTTTTTACCAGTTATGCCTCCGCTAGTGCAATCGTGAGCCCGGGCGGCAAGGCGGCCGAGGGTGCCGCTAGTGAGATCTGAGGAGTACGAGGCGCAGCCGGACAATACTGAGGTTGTGCTTGAGACGGCGGGTTTTGTGGACGCCGCCGCCCCAGAGAGTTTAGAGCCGCAGCGGGTCTGCTGAGACCACAAGACTGAGCCTCCACCCCACACCGGGGCGAGAGAGATGGGTTACGCGAGGTGGCCCGATTGCTGGCCGTGGTCGTGGCCGATATGAGGATAGGCCGACGCAGCAGCCCAGCCTGAGCACCCGATGGTTCACCCCGAGCAGATAGTTTGAGGCTACGGACTTTACGAGTTGTAGCCCGCCAGAGTTTTATGGGTCGAGGCACGAGGATGATCCGCAGGAGTTCATCCGGCGCTACGGATCACGCGGGTGATCAAGGCTTGAGACCGAGTTCGTGACCTTTGGTTCGCATCGGCCGCGTGATACCGCAGTCGATTGGTTTGATTCACGAGCTTTCCGGGAGAGCATGCACCTCCAGCAGTATGGGATGAGTTTTCGGGGCTTTCTCACGCACTTCTTGCCTCCGCAGATGGCGAGGGCACGCCGGCAGATTTTTGATGCTTAGACAGAGCGCGACGGTTCGGGAGTACAATGTGAGTTCGACTCATTGGCCAGACGTCCCGGCGTTGGTAGCTAGTATGGAGGATCGAGTGCACCGATATGTTACTGGCTCGATGATTACATGTCGAGGCATGTTCGGGAGTAGCTCTTCACCGCATGGACATTGCCCGCACGCAGCTCATGACCGGGATGTGAGGCACGGAGAGGTCGACGGAATGACCAAGATCGCCAGGAGGCCGAACATCGTGGTCCTTGGTGACTTTCGAGGCGGACCGCCTCGGAAGATACTAGTTTTGTACCTCCGCCCGGCAGAGTGGTCCTCCACAACCTACGAGCATCCAGAGTATTCGGAGCGGTCGTGGCTCGAGGTTGAGTTTCCGCGGAAGTGGGTGTTGGCGGTCGATCACCCCTACCTCGGTGTGGTCGATGTGGTAGACCGCATTTCGGGAGTGTCGTGGTGCCAGGAGCTTGTTATTTTGGCGGCAGCAGGCCATTTTGCGAGGAACTGTCCGACCAAGGGTAGCACGGATGTTACGACTCACCACCGGATCGGGGTCGTTCATCGCTTTCATACGATTACGCCTGCAGGCGTGCCTATGATTAGAGTGGAGCGGTAGCTTCAGGTATATCCTTAACCCTCTAGAGTTTTGGTATGCTTGTTATGATGGTCTCATTATTATGTGCTATGTACGAATGACGTTGTGTTAATTGTGAGTTAGAAAACATGCTTAGTTGGGAGGATAAGTATGGGGGCGTGGTAAGTGTGAACCCTAGACTGTCACGATTGAGATAAGGTCGTCTTGAGTAAAAGATTCGTTTTATGGTTGACCTTTATCAGAGTGCGTAGTATACGTGGGTTTTATGTGAGTGATCAGTCCATGGGTAATGTGAGATGGAAGTGGTAGCTTTCATGATGTGATTTAGCAGGATTGTTCCGTGTCGGGGAACGAGGGCTTGACGCGATTGTGGGTCGGGTTTAGGACGTGATACGGGTCAACCCAGAGTCTTGACAAGCGGTCAGTTCGGGTGGTCCCGCCAGTGGTAGGGTCACGAGGATGCTAGGCCCAAGTTTGTATGATCATCGTATGAGTTCGTGGACGCGTTCGACCGAAGCGGTTCGTAAAGGCCGGAATGGCCTTAAGGAAGTTTGAGGTTAGTAAGATGACCAAGTTCGAGGTAGTGACTCCGCAGATTTTCGAACTAAGTAATAACGAAGTATGGTACGTCCGAGAGTTCAAGTGTTCGAGAAGCGGCACGACGAGTAAGGAAAGAAGAGGGCGTGTGTTATTTCGTGGCGCCGTGGCGTTGCAACTTGTTAGAGGAACTTCATCGATATCCGTCTTGAGAAGGAACATTCGACGAATGTTTCTGGCGAGGGAGAATGTTATACCCGTATTCTCGTGGTATGTATGCGAGGACGCACGCGAGCACGACATAAAAATTGGAAAGGAAGAAAGAGTGATTCTTCCACTAAAAGTTTCCGGTTTTGTAAGGAAAATGTTCGTTGAAGGAATTGGGTTCTGATTTGGAATTTGGGCTTCTTAGATTATATTAGAATTTTGAGATTTTATTTTCTGAAATGGTCACGTGGGCCCACGAGAAATTTATGGTTTTGTGGGCCCGCTTTGTTTTTGAGATTTCCGTATTTTGGATATTTTCTAAGACGAAATATTCTGGGCGAATCGGGCGACACGTGTCACCCCATGTGGCACCCTGGCCGAATTTACCTTTGGCACAACACCCGTTTAGAGTCGTTTTTTGACGAAACGGTTTACATAAATTGCGAGGGGAAAATTCCCGCAATTGTTTTTATTATTTTTGGGGATTTTTCCGAGAGAAGAAACAATTTGGACCAAACGGAGGGTGACATGTGTCAACCTCACAATGGAAGTTAGCGCAAGACTGGCCGATCAAGGGCAAGTTGTGGTAGATATTTGTGTTGATATTTGTGAGGGTTTTAAGGAGTAGGGTCTAGGGTGCACTTGGCTTGATCTCGCCTTACACTTGCCTTGCACATGGCTTGATCTTGCCATTGGTTGGCTTTGGTTTTGCTATAAATACCCTCTCGCTCAAGACTTCATTCATCCAAATATGTTCCAAGTCTTGCTATCCTTCCTCTCCTCTTGTTTGACTCTCGTCCAAGAGCCCTCCCTAGTATAGGCCCTTGGCCGAGAAACCCTCCCCTTTGTGTGGCCTTTGGCCGAGAGCCCCCTCCCCTTTGAGGTGCTAGCCGTGGGTACCCCTAGCCTAGTTGTTTCGTATAATACACCCCCTTGGTAGAAATACTCTCCGAGTATTGTTATAATGCCCAAAATACCTTAGCCTTTACCTAGTAGTATTTCAAAAGTTACCTCTATACGTAGAGCCCGGAAATACTACCTTTTGTCCTTTTAGTCTCAAACCGAAACCCTAAGGAAATCTTCATAGTTGGTTGAAGTATTTGAGTAGAAGTTGGTTAGAACTTCTAAGGGTTGTTTGGAGTGGTTTGGAGCGCACGGAGTGGAGCTAAACCTTGCTCAGGATCGACATTATAACTTGGATAATTTTGGGCTTGTCGAGGTAATATTCTTGTCCCCTTATTGTAATTGGAGATTACATGTTGTTGGAATATATAGTTGAGGTATACTATATATAGTACTGAACATTATTGTGCGGCAATGTCTTTTGACTTAAGCCTGAATTTAAAGAAAAGAACTGAACTGTAATTACATAGGACTGTATTGCAGTAGACTTGTGTAGCATTGTTGTGTAGTAGAATGGTACACGTCCGGTTAGACGTGTAAACCCCCCCCCTGGTTGGCTTGGTAGCCGGCCTCGATAGAGGAGGAGATTTACGCTGCATGGGGAGGTGCTGCCGAATTTTCTGTAGAACATGGAACCGTACGGTTAGAAGTTAATAGACGTTTGTGGCCTTATAGGTGGAAGTACTGCGAGTAGCGTATTCTACTTGAAGAGTGGAAACGGCTAGCCAGGTTACAGTACTGTGGAGCATTTTGCTTATTGTCGATACTCGTCGCGAGGTATGTGAACCTCTTCCTATCTGTTCTAGCATGATATGTGTGTAACTATGTAATACGGTGGACGTACAGGTGCTAAGTGTATTTGTTTGGTTTAAACATAAAGTGTTATAACGGCTTTATGGGAAGTTGGTTATAACAGCTTTATGTAGGTAAGAAAATGGTTTACTGATGTTAGAAGTTAAGAGACTCGATAAGAGACTTAACTTGTTTGTTTTAATGTGGATGTTTGTGTGAAACCTCATTCGTGAGTAATGAGTACTTGGTTTTTAAAGGGATAATGTTTTACTGATTTCGGAAATCAGAATGTGTATCGACAGACCACTGCAGCGTTAGAAAAGGAAAATGTATTGAATAATGATGTGTTGTATTAAAACCAGTAGAAACCTCCATCTGCATAGAAGCTAAGATGAGACAAAATGATATTACACTTTCTAGATCATGGCTGCTGTAATAAGATGTTATAAACAAGAATAAACTACTCACATGTATGACATATGTTACTCAATTGTTTTAAAAGGGATTAAGACTATGAGTTATAAAACCTTTCTAAAATGAGAAACTTGAGCACTTGAAATTAGGCAAACTTGAACGTTTGGAAATAATGTGGTTACTTGATTTTTGCAAAAGGAAGTATTTTGGTTTACTAAAAAAAAGATAGTCACTCTATTTTTTTATACTACGGGTATTGTGTGACTTATGGGAAAGTACTTTGAGTTGTGTGAAACTTGCCTATGCTTGTGATGATAGCCTTTGTTGTACAAGTGTTGTATTTCTGTGTTACCGCGTCTCTCGATAGAGGGCCGGTTGACTTGTTGAGAACTTACTTGGACGTCTTTGGCGATGTGACGGAGAATTCCACGGGTATGTTTCCATTTTGATTCTCGTCTTGTTGTTGCTGATGCCACGTGGACGTCTACAGGAGTAGAATTCAGGGGCATGTGGCGTCTGGCGGGGTTGTTTTCCCGATATATTGTTATTATGGTTACATGGACATGTCTACACCGAGGTAGAATTCCGGGGGCATGTGGCCATGCGGCAGGGTTGATCACCCAGTATATTGTTATTAATGTCACATGGACGTGTCTACACCGAGGTAGAATTAGGGGCATGTGGCCGTGGGGCATTGGTATTATTGTTGCATCATGGACATGTCTACACCGGCGCAATTCCGGGGCATGCGCCGTGATGCGAACATGATTGATGTTGTGGGCGTGAGACCCATAGTTATATTTGAGTGATGACTTGAGGCGTGAGTCACGATCGACATGATCGCTTATGTTGTGAATCGTAGTTTGGTTATCATACTGTCTCTGCTTTATATAGACTAGTATGATTTCATTTCTGATATTTCTGATTTCACATACTTGGTACTGTTATCGACCTCCTTGGCTGCGTTCATGCCGCGGTAGAGTACATCGGTCGTGGATCCTCGCTCTTAGGATCTCGATTCAGCGTTTTGGGAAAGCTCCGTTTCTCGGAGGCTTATCTTTTGGTATGTGTTCCCCGAGTTGTAGGTTACGGTACATTCGAGGGTATGGCGGCCACTGTCCGTCATAGTTGTTGTAAATCATAGAAGTGCGTGAATGCTTGTTGTGGGCAGGGTTTGTAAAAAGGATTAAACTGTTCGTTTTGAAAGAGTTGTATTTATTTATGTTATTGGAAGGTAACCGTTGGGTTGGCCTGTTTTATGTTCATATATCTTGTTTCTTGTTTAAAAGTTTTATTTTCCGCTGGTTTTCTCTGATGATTGTATCACTAGGGTGCCCGGGATAAGGCACCAGTAACGGGCCCCGGAACGGGTCGTTACAACGGTTTTGTGGGGCCCACAATATTTTGAGATATCTTGGCCAATTATGGATTTTTGGGAGATGCAATATTTTTAGACCAATGAGAGGGTGACACATGGCACACCCCCCACCCCACTTGTCTTGGTCTTGGAAGACAGTGACCTTAGATATTTTAGAGACAAGTGGACAAGTGGGCCATGTGGGTCCCACTCCACTTGTCTTGCTACACTTAGTCCCTACACTTGTCCTCATCTTACCCATTGTGATACATTATATATGTATACTTAGAGACATTTCAAGACTTCATTTGCACAACACTTAGAAATATTCCATCTCTTTCCCTCTTCTCTTATGCTCTCGGCCAAGGTTGGCAGATGTTAGCCAACTTTGGAGAGGTATATCTCCTGGTATACGAGGGGTGTTTAGGTGTTTCAAAAGCCTAAAATGAATTTTGTCGAGTCTAGTTTCCAACGCAACAAACCGTTCATCGATCGGACATCGGAGTAAAGAATTATGGACGTCACAAGTTCAGATGACAAAATAGTGAGCAAAAACGCTGCACTAGGCCGAGAATAGAGGGTGAAACCCTAGGGGTTCCGTCGACTTTTTGGTGATGGAATATGAAGGGAAGTTTCTCCTAAGGTTGTAGGGGATACATATATGTGATTGTATCTTGAAGAAGTGGAGCGAAACGAAAACTACGGGCCATTGTTGAGCATTCTGCCCGGGACGTTTTTGGGCACAAAAATGAGGTAATAGTTCCTCTAAAATTAAAGTAATTGGATATTACCTATTGTTATAATGTATAGATAAATTCATGTTAGGGAAGAAATTGAAAATAAGATGTGTATGAGGTAGATATGTTGTTGGCCGATTTGAGACAATTTTGTGCCCTTGGTTTCGTTTGTTATATGGTTGTTGTTATCCACACTTGTCGCATGTTAAAATAAGGTAATATGGTTGTTGATAAGTTGGTATGTTATATATGGAAGTGTTGGAACTCTAATTGGAATAAAATGGATTAAGGAAAGAGTTATCGGATTGTAGTTGTTTTAGCCGAAAAACTGCCCAAAACTGTTAGACGTTGTCGTATCATTTTATGGACTGTTTTGGGGGTGTGGTTATGCTGTAAAATCAGCCCTAATATGCATGTTTAAGTGTAGTAGTTGCTAATGAAAGTCCTAAGGAAATAGGGGTGTGGAAAGGTGTTGAAACGGGCCTGTAGGGCCTAAGCGGGTGAAATAGTCCTGTGCGGGTGAAATAGTACTATGCGGGGCAAATTGTCCTATGCCGGTCCACAAGACCCTTACGGGTGAAACAGTCCTAGGAGTAGGTTTGCATAATGATACTACAGGCGGGTGGCCATATATTGATCATAAGCTTCCTATTTTAAAGCATGTAAAGTTTACTCTCATTGTTAAAAAGGCACAGTGTGCGGTTAGTTGTATGTTATACTTGTTACATGCTGACAGTGATGTTGTATTCCACGAGCATGCTTCTGTGATATTATATGCTGAGGGCAGGTGTCCCGAATTTTGACATGACTTTCATATTTGAAAGTGGTGCGGTTATTCTGAGTCTGATGATACAAGTCTGATTGGCTCTGATTTTTATATGACACGGTAGGATCTGGTATTTGATTTTCATACTTGCCCCTGTCATTCCTTGTATAGTTATGGACGTAATTGCTGTACTTTATTTCCGTTCCATACTTAGTACTTGTTGTACTGACCCCCTTCGGGGGGCTGCGTTCATGTCCGCAGGTTTAGGTACACAGTTGTGTGTTACACCCCGTATTTTCAGGACATGCTTTAAGAACGTACGTAAGAACTCGCAAGTGTTAAGATTTGAGACTTGTAAAAAAATTTATCGGAATTGTGAAATTGTCGGAAAATGTAATATTGTGACGAATGGGAGGGCGACACTTGTCACCCCCCTTATTGATGCCTTAGACGAAATAGGCATGGCCAAAATGGTCATTGACCATAGTCTTAAGATGACAAAGTCTTCCTATTAATGAGCTTGAGTTTCTTGACCAAAGTCAAAGGTCCCAAGTCTTGATATTTTATAAGACTTCATCTAAACCACCCATTTGGTTACATCTTAACCCTCCATGCCCCTTTATTACACTACTAGTAGCAAGAGTATGTCATTACACTTAGAAAAATTTCCACAAAATTGAAGAACTCAAGGAAGAGCTCTCGGCTTCCCTCCACTTTCAAAAGGAAATTTTTTCGTTTCTTGTCCATTAAGCCCCACACTTTAAACCAAGGTTCATGAGGGTATTGTAAGTGTATCTGTCACGACCCATTCCGGGGCCCGTGACTGGTGCCTTACCGGGGCACCCAAGTAGTCATACATCAGAGTAATCAGCGGAAATATAAAACAAGACATGAAACAGTTTATAAAATAAGACACAGTTTATGTGAGAAAACATCTCCTTTCGGCATATATATAAACATGGTTTAGCAGTTACATCCGATACTGTACAACATGACTACAGACCTCTAAGGAAATATACAACTATGGCGGGACAGGGCCCCGCCATACCCTGACTGTACAAAACTATCTACAACAGGGAGATCATACCCAAAAGTAGAGCCTCCGGAAAAGATGGAGCTCCCGACACCAACGTAGAGATCCTAAGAATGTGGATCTAGCACTGCCGCCCTACTGCGGCATGAACGCAGCCCAGAAGGAGGTCGATACAACGGTACTAAGTATATGAAATCGTAAAAAGTACTCAAATGAAAACATATCATTTTAAAATCAGTTTTGCAAGTATGTATGAAACAACGAGGGGCGCGCATAGTGCCACATCATAAACAAGAGCAACAATAGGTAAAGCGAATGTGTCTTTTCTAGTGCGAATGATCGAAGCGGGGCCAATTTCGTAGTATCACCATGCAAGCCTAATCTCGGACTCGTAGTCGCATAGGCCACTCACATAGGCCGCGTAGGGTACATAACCCCGCATCGAGGGTAGCTACTCCTCGGCATCGTCCTGGACTCGTAGTCCGCATGGCCACATAGACCGCATGAGGTATAACCCCGCATCACTAACCTGGAACTCTCGTAGCTCCGCATAGGTCCCTTGGACCCGCATGAGGTATTCTCGAATCATGGTCCTGCATCACGAGTCTACCCCGCGTCGGAGGCGGCAACCCTGTAATATGTCAAGAGGTGAGTGATAGTACACTAACATAACATCTTATCTTTAAACAACATAAGCACAACAAGAATACTCTCTTATACAAACGTTACAAGACACTAACACACATAGCATCATATCATGTCTACTTATCAAACCATCTTATTATTCTTTTCACAATTCAATATAAGTCTGTTATAAACACATAGGCAAACTGTTTCTTTTATCATTCTTAAGTGGTTATACTTAACTTCCCATAAAGCTAGTATAACTCTTAAGCTTCTGTTTTAAAACTTAATTAGTTCTCTTCTGTTAAAAATGATTCAGTAATCTTTTGAAATGCTTTCAGTTCTTTATTATTCAGGCTTAAGCCGTGAGGCATTCTGTAAGTGTTATTCGAGCTTAAGCGTGAGGCATTGCCGTAAGTATTATTCAAGCTTAAGTCAAAGACATTGCCGTAGTTATTATTCAGTTAACACATGTACGTCTACCGTACTACATATATATTGTAAAATATCATGCTTTAGGAAGAATCACATACCTTCTCAGCGAAAACCACCTGCCAAGTTGAATATGTCGCGCGCAGAGAATCAGCCTATAATAGTCAGACACGTCTATCAACGTTCAGACTACTTTGTAAACAGTTCTAAACAGAGGGTTCTATATCCTACGGAAAATTGGGCAGTACTTCCCTACCCGGTGAGCTACTCAAGTCTACTGTGAAAACAGTCCTATGTAAGTACAATTTGATTATTCTTCTTTTAAACCCTTCTACTGTGATAACAGTTCAATTCTATTCTGCAATATTCTTCTAAGTATCTAATACTTATTCTTATACTACTACAGTAAGTATTCTCTAATTCAAAAGAGGGTTAGGATTAGTTACCTCGGTAAGCCCAATAATATCCTAGATAAAGTCGCGCCTGAGCAAGGTTTTGCTCCTAAGTTGTATGCTCCAAGGAAACCTTAGAAGTTCTTCACAACTTCTACTAAGTACTAAGGGATTTGGGCTAGGGTATTTTGGGCATTATAACAATACTAGAAGACAACTTTTCTACCAAGGGAGGGGGGGTAGATTTTGGCTAGGCTAGGGGGGGCGCCTCGGCCAAACCACTTAGGCTAGAGGGGTATTCGGCGAGGGCCTTCACGAGGAGGGAGGTGTTTGGACGAAAAGGCTACAAAGGGAGAGGAGAGGATTTTTAGACTTGGAAGCTTTTGTGGATGAAGACTCTTCATCTCAAGAGGGGTATTTATAGGTCAAGGGATGGCCAACCAAGGGCCAAGATGTAGCCAAGTGCTAGGCAAGTGTAAGGCCAAGATTAGGGCAAGTGTACCTAGCCAACTTGCACACAAAATATCCTACCAACTACTTGACAAAATTGGCTCTCCAATTCGGTCCAATTCCGCCACAAGTCCATCAATTGGAGGGTGACAAGTGTCGCCCTCCCGTTGGTCCAAAATGTTTCGTCTCTCGGAAAAATCCGCAAAAATTAGAAATGGCATAGCCGGAATTTACCCTACGAAAGCTGTGGAAACGTTTCGTCGGAAAACTATTTGCTTTGTGAGTTGTGCCCAAAAATCGTCCAAGGCCTAAACTTTAAGGCCAAACTTTTTGTACGTATTCCCTTACGTACATACTCTGGAAATACGGGGTATAACAGTATCTCAATAGAAAAACCACGGAAAAAGAGAGTTTTCGTATTAGTCGCAAAGCGAAAACCTAGTGGCTTTCTAGGTTTTGGATTGGAGGTTTGAAGGAAAGTTGTTGGTGTGGTTCTAAGGGTATCAAGGAGCAGATTGAGGTGTCTTGACGAGGCTCTAGGTTGCTAAGGAGCAACTTCGGTTTTGAAGATTGGATTACAATTCGTTGAGGTATAATTTTGTTCTTTGAAAGTGTTACAAGATTATTTATATTGTTGTTGTTAGCTTTACATGTTGCTAGCATGAAGTTGTTAAGTTGAAGTTAATAAGTATTATGGATTACTTGTAGCTTAAGTTCGAAATGAAAAGTAAGTCATGTTAAGTTGGAATACAATTTGATCGTTACTAGAATCGTCGCATGTAATTGACTTGAAGATTCTAGTAGTTATATTTGGTTGCGACTAGATATCATGTTATGCTACCAAGTTGGATTGAAATGGAAATTGAATAAGAATTGGTATTGTTGAACTCAAGGTGGCCGAATTTGTACTTGTGGTTTGTAATAGTTTGTTAATTAATTGTATTGAACTACCTTCTATATTGTGGTGAGCCAATTGAGGCTGTATAGTTAATTATTTGTATTGGACTGCCTTCTATATTGTTGTGAGCCAATTGGGGCTGTTTGGCTATTGTATTTAGGCCTTGAAAAAGGTGGCAAAGTAAGTAAAAACAAAGGAGGTGCTGTCCGATTTTCTATAGAATTGGCGACTTAGCACTTAGAATATTCTACGTTTGAAGTAAGAGGTTAATGGACGCATTGTGACCATGATAGGTTGAAGAACTAAGTATAGCGTATCCTACTTGAAGAATGGAATAGCTCAAGGTTGAAGTACTTTGGAGCATTTTACTACTTGTCGACAAGCGTCGCGAGGTATGTGAACCTCTTCTTTCTTTGGCATGATCCTACGTATGAAATCTCCATGTGATAGTATTTCAAGATTTCTTCTACTCTTAGAAGTTAAGAAGTATTTGCATTGTTGAATCTAAGTTAAGAGTATGTTTAAATTGTCCTAAGTCCTTACTAGGTCTTATGGGAGACGTTGGTAAGAATGGTTAGGAAGTTATGAGATTTGATTTAAAGGCTATGTGTCTTGATTTGTTTAAAGTAAGTAAGTGGATTTTATGTTCGAAAATGACTTGAATTTATATGTGAAAAGGGGATTGATTTTAAAAGTGGAAGTTATATGATTTTAAGAGAATAAGTTACTTGGTTTTGGAAGTGTATGGAACTTTATATTTTTTTATAAGTATAAGTAAATGGACTTTAAAGAATGTATGTTATGAAGTTTTAAGACTATGAACTTTGGTTGTCTTTGAAGGATTTTGAAACTTTATTTTTCAAGTTATGGGACTTGATTTCTAAAGTATTGATGACATGATTTTATAAGTATACGCGACATGATTTTAAAGAGTGTATGCTACGAGGTGTTAAGACCATAAGCCTTGATTATAAGTGGAAAGGACTAAATTTTTAAAAAGTATGGCTTCTTAATTTATTTCGAAAGTTAAGAAGATGGTTTCCAAAAGAGTATGTGACTTGAGCTTTAAAAAGAAAGGAGGTTTTATGATTCTTTTAAGTATGTATGTACGTAGTATTTTGGATCTAGTTTTCCTAATGTTGTAAGAATAAAAGTGTCTTAAGTTCTCAAAAATGAAAGGTTGTTATAATAGCTTTATGGGAAGTTGTTATGGCGACTTAAGAAGAAGTGAAAAGATGGTTTAAAAATGTTATGTAAGGAAAATACAGGAGCCTACGAATAGGCGGATTACGTTATGAAATACACCGAGCCTACAAATAGGCGGATTACGTTATGAAATACACCGAGCCTACAAATAGGTCGGATTACGTTATGAAATACCGAGCCTACAAATAGGCGGATTACGTTATGAGATACACCGAGCCTACAAATAGGCGGATTACATTATGAGATACACCGAGCCTACACATAGGCGGATTACGCCATATTACCCGAGCCTACACATAGGCGGGTTACGTCACTGACACCGAGCTCGCGGGAGGCGGATTATGCTACATGATTCCACAAAGCACCGAGCTCCAAAGCGGGTCGGATTATGCTACATGATTCCACGATGCACCGAGCCCCATGGGCGGGCGGATTATGTCACATGATTCATCGAGACACCGTGTCCGCAAATGGGTGGATTATGTTATGTAAGATAAGTAAGTTATGTGGAAAAACTTGATTAACCTCTTAAGTATGTATGTAAGAATATGATGTTAAATCTTATGGAAAGAAGGAATGGAACGGTTAATATACGAGTGATTTCAGGAGTTAAAAATGGCATTCTTTTATGCGATTATGATTTGATTCTTGCACGTTATTTCATTCCATATTAAATTTTGTTATCGACCCGCCAGCTGCGTTCATGTCCGCAGGTTTAGGTACACAGTGTGGATCCGCGAGCTTAGGATCATGGTTCAGCATTTTTAGATGGCTCCGATGTTCCGGAGTTGTCATGGCTATGTATATTCAAAGGTATGGCGGGGCCCTGTCCCGCCACAGTTGAAATTCTTAGAGGTCTGTAGTCACATATTGTGGGTCTGTTTGTAAAGAAAGGAGGCAACTGCTTCGTTTATGTATGTACGTCCAGGAAGGTAGCCCTATCGGCTGACCTATTGTTTTACTTCCGTTGTTTTATTTATAAGTTTCATGTATGTTCCGCTGATTATCTCTGATGTTTACATGTAAGGGTGCCCAGGTAGGGCACCAGTCGCGGTCCCGGGGTCGGGTCGTGACATTGTGGATCCGCGAGCTTAGGATCCCGGTTCAGCATTTTGAGATGGCTCCAATGTTCCGGAGTTTGTCATTATGGCTAGGTATATTCAGGGGTACGACGGGGCCTTGTCCCATCATAGTAATGTCCAAAAGCATAGTGGTTTGTATTCATATGTGGGCTGGACTGGCTAGAGTTGTATTTACATTATTGAATAGTGTAGACCCTTTTGGGTGATTTATATTATGGCAGCCTTATCGGCTTTGCCTTTGTTTTAAGGAAAACAATGAGTGTTATTTATCTTCCGCGGTTTATTGTGTTGTATGAATAGAAGGGTGCCCAGGTAGGGCACCAGCCGCGGTCCCGGGGTTTGGGGCGTGACACTAAGGTGGGACCCCCACACATGCATAATACCCCATCAACATTTATAACTAATTATGTACTTCTATCAAAGTATAATAAGAATAAACTATATCATACCTCAGAGCCGAGCAGGAGCTGTGAACAATCAACCCTCAATGCTAGCCTTACCCTTTCAAAGTGCCTCATAGTAGTCGTAGTCTAACATGCATAGACTCTATGTTAATAAGTAAGCTAATACACATACCAGGACTTAGTCCTTAAATATATCAAAAGACACTAAAACCAACCCAGGCCCACGACGTCAAATATGAACTTTATTACTCGATTAGCATAATCACATACTAGATAGTCATATCCTAAGTTAATCAGAAATCTAAGCTCTATTGAACCTTCAATTGCATGATTTAGAAAAAGCCTTAATTTACAAACCCTAGATATTCCCCTAAATAGAAAAGGGTTTCTATTAATAAATTAAACTATACAACATGATCAACTACCACTAAGCAACACTTATTTACAATATCATCAAGATCATCTGAGCAATATTACTGTCACGACCCGACCCCGGGCCCGCGACTGGTGCCCTACCTTGGCACCCCTTTCAGGTATACATCAGAGAATAGCAGCGGAATATACACAACTTATAAAATGCTTAAACATAAAAATAACAACAGGCTAGCCGATAAGGCCACCTTCCGTAAAATACATAACCAAAAAAACATCAGTTACACCTCTGTTCTTACAACCCAAACCACAAATGTGACTACAGACCTCTAAGAATAACAACTGTGATGGGACAGGGCCCCGCCATATCCCTGAATATACAACAACCGACCATACCAGGGATCTGAACCAGGGATAAGCCTCCGGAGCAATGGAGTTTCCCAAGCTGAACAGTGATCCTAAGAGTGAGGATCAACAACCTGTATACTCTACCTGCGTCATGAACGCAGCCCCCCGAAGGGGGTCAGTACAACATGTACCAAATATGTGAAACTAAAGTACTGTAGTGAAATCATAAGTCTAAAATAAAGCTGGAGACATGTATGATAACTCAAATAACAGTACACTGTGCCTTACTAACAATGAGAGTAAATAAGAGTATACTTTACTGCATAAAAATAGGAGGCTCGTGATCAAGTAGGGCCACCCGCCCGTAGTATCATTAAGCAATCCTACTCCTGGGACTATTTCACCCGCAAAGGTCGTATGGACCCGCATGAGGTAACTTCCTCGCATAGACTGTATCCGCCTGCATAGGTCGTATAGACCCGCATGAGGTATTCCTCGCATAGGACTGGTCCGCCCCGCATAGGACTATTTCACCCGCAAAAGCCCTTACGGACTCGCATGAGGTATTCCTCGCATCATGGGTAGCAAATCCACGGAATATGCAAATGTCATAAACCCGGGGAATGACCCCGGAATGAACAATATACCACAAGCACAACCGGCTATCATACATAACATAAGAACTACCGGCTTATCATACATAACATAAGCACTACCGACTTATCATACATTACATAAGCACTACCGGCTTATCGTACATAACATAAGCACTACCGGCTTATCGTACATAACATAAGCAAGTTAAGAAATCCCCCTAACTTCTTATTAGTCTTATACCTATACACTCTCATTTTAGTTTACTTAAGGCACTAACATGTCATTATAAAAATCCAGGAATTTAACCCAAAGTACTACGTACTTTTATTCTTTTTAAAATGACTCTTTTCTTTCATATAAAACTTCCAAGATAATAATAACCATAGTATCAAGTCGTATCTACTTTTCAAGACAAGTCACAATACCTTTTAAAAATATGTTTATAGGCTTCTAAATCAAGTGACTTCTTTCTTCTAAAATCTTAAGCAATTGATGCCTTCAAATCAATTCGCCTTTCATTATTTCAAGTCATTTATCATACTTACATTACTTAGTGTAAACCACTCTTATTAACTTTCCATAAAGCTATTATAACCAACTTCCCATAAAGCCGTTATACTAGCTTTATTTAGCTACTTACATTCTTCTTTATAACCAAGAGACTTAAACTTTCCAACGAAACAAGTATCAAAATACTTTTAAAATATCTAAAATCTCTTAACTTTTAGAAACCAAGATATCCTTAATATGTTTAAACAAGTGAGTTAATTCCCTAACTCAACCAACTTGAACATTCTTAAGATAAGCCAAGGATATCAAATAGACTAGATTCGTCAAAATCTCGTACGTCTACCGTACTACATATTTACAACTATTCATGCTCAAGAGATAGGAAAGTTCCACATACCTCTTCGGTTCAATCCACTTGCCAAGTCCAATATGTTGTATGTAGTATGTCAACCTATAATGACCATAATACTTCTATTAACTTCTAACTTCAAACGTAGAATATTCTAAGTGCAAAGTCACTAAATTCTACGGACAATCGGATAGCACTTCCTTTGTTTCTACATACTTTTCCACCTTTTCAAGGTCCGAAAATCAATAACCAAACGCCACATTTAAGGCCCAACAATTCAGCAATACAAAGGGGATTACACGCCTTAACAGGACGTGTAAAATTCTGCCCCACAATTGATATCAAACTAATCCAACATACTATGTCATTTCGGCAATGAGGTATAACAACACAAAGTCTTCTTTCCAATTCCTTTTCAATCCAAGTTGTTTAGTATAACATGATATCAAGCCGCAATCGATCATAACTACTACACTCTTAAAGTAGGTAACATGCGACAATTCTAATTAACGACCAAATTGTATTTCAATTTCAAATGGCTCAACATGTCATTTAGGATTTGAGATTCTAAAATCCCATAACACTTATCAATATTCATAACATATATCACATGCTCATTTCTAACTTATCATAACATGGAATCTTTAATTACAATAGTAAGACAAATATTATTACCTCAATTAGCCCAAATATGATCCAAGATTACAAGTCAATCCTTAGCAACTTTAGTGTTATACCCCGTAAGTCCAGGACTTGTATAAGAGAATGTACGTAAGGAATCAAGACTTGAAAATTGTACGAAAGGAAGAATTGTTTTTCCGGCGGAAAATCTTCCGAACGTCGGAAAGGAAAAATGTTCGTTGTTGAGAATTGGATTCTCAAAATGCATTATTTGAAGAGTATGGAACTCTTAACCTTATGGAAATTTATCTTTACGGATTTGGTCACGTGGGGCCCACCCGAGGAATTTTACGTTTTGTGGGGCCCACGAGGGTTTCGAAATTTTATGGACGAATGAGAGGGCGACACGTGGCACCCCCCACATATGGTCTTGGACGAATTTGAGGGAGGGTAAAATGGTCATTGACCATCTTGGAAGATAAGTCTTGCAAGCTTGATATATTTGACCAAAGTCAACTTGCCACTTGGGCTTAATCCTAGTGAAACTCATCCTAGCCACACATTTGTGATAATCTAGACCCTCCAATGTGTTTTATATATCATACTAGTGCAAGACTTGACATTTTTACACTTAGAAAAATTGAGAGAACATTGAGCTTAGCCAAGGAAGCTCTCGGGTTTGCCTCCCTTCCCACACAAAATTTTTAGTTTGTGATCTATTAGCCACAAGACTTTAAACCAAGGTTCCTAAGAGTGTTGTAAGGTTATCTCAATAGAAAGATTTCGGAAAAATGGCGTTTTCGTATTAGTCGCAAGGCGGAAACTTAAGGAGTTCTTCAACTTTGAAGTTGGAACTTGAAGATGGGTTCTTCATAGGCTTCTAAGGGGCGCTTGGAGCGGATTGGAACTTAAGGAAAGGAGCTAAGAATTGCTAAGGCGCGACCTTGAATCTTGGAAATTTTAAGGGCTTGAAAAGGTATAAATCTTGTCGTTTTAGTAATTAAGATTACTTGTTGTTGTAGCTATGGATATTAGCAAGCATGAGTTATATGTTATGAAGTTTGATAAGTGTATTGACTATTGGAACCCTAATCCGAAAACTAGCATGTTTAGCTTTAAGATTACAATTCAAGTCGATTATTAGTTTAAGTCGTCGCATGTTGTATAAAGAAGGAAATTGTAGTTGTTGAAGTTGTTTATGACTATATAACATGTTAGACCTTAGAACTTGGAATTGGAAAAGGATTGAAAAAGACTTAGTGTTGTTGGTTATTGTTGGCCGAGAATGGCTAGTGAGTATTAAACTACTTGGTATGAATTGTGGGGCGGAATTTTACACGTATTGTAAGGCGTGTAATCCCCTTTGTTTGGTTGTTGTTTTGAGCTTTAAATGTGTCGTGTTGGTTATTGTATTCGGCCTTGAAAAAGGTGGCAAAGTGAGTAGAAACAAAGGAAGTGCTGCCCGATTTTCCGTAGAATTAGAGACCGTATACTTAGTATTATTCTACGTTAGAGACTAGAAGTTGATAGTCTTGTTGTGACCATTATAGGTTGACACTTCTACGTGCGGCGTATTCGGCTTAGCTTGTGGATTTAGCCGAAAAGGTATGTGAACTATCTCCTCTTCTAGCATGATTCCTTAAGATAAAGAAAGTATGTCCTACTCCTTAAATGATCCATTCCTTGGTTGTATTTGGATTGCCTAAAGTAGAAATTGTTCTATGTACTTCCTTGATTGTACTTTGATGTTTAACTTATAAGTTGTATAATCCATTGCCTTAGTGAAGTTTGGATTCTTAAAAGTGAAAGTATTTTTACTTAATGTACATGGAGTCTTGAAAAGGAAGTGGTTTCTAAACCTTTTGGCTAGTGCCTTAGTTCCAAAACCTAAAGGTCATTATAATGATTTTAGGGGAGTCAAAGGAGTGATTTACTTAATTGTTTTAAAAGAGGAGAAATGACATGATTTAAGAGAAGTAACTTGTTTTAAAGGTATGAGTTACTTAAGGTTTAAAAGTAGAAGAAACTTGTTTTCTATATATTAAGAGACTCGAAGTATTTTTGAAAGTTAAGAAACTTGATTTGAAAGTTTGTGATACTTGGTTTTAAGTATATGTCTCTTGGTTATAAAAAGAATGAAATTGTCTAAAAACCATAAAGGGTTATAACGGCTTTATGGGAAGTTGGTTATAACGGCTTTATGGAAGGTTTCGAAAGTTGTCTATTTTGATTAATGGGCATAAGTTACCTAGATTGTGAAAAATTGAAGTTACTTGGTTTCAAGCTTTGAGATGAGTTTCTAAAAGTGTAGTAACTTACTTTGAAAAAATAGACACACCTTGATACTACGGGTGTTAGTATCTTGGGGTTTTACATAGAAGAGTCTTTGAAAAGAATGTACGACGTAGTACTTTGGCTTGATTAATTGAGAATTATTCTAAGTGTGCTCGATAAGTACTTTGGCTTGATTAATTGAGAATTATTCTAAGTGTGCCCTGATAAGTACTTTGGCTTGATTAATTGAGAATTATTCTAAGTGCCCTCGATAAGTACTTTGGCTTGATTAATTGAGAATTATTCTAAGTGTGCCCTGATAAGTACTTTGGCTTGATTAATTGAGAATTATTCTAAGTGTGCCCTGATAAGTACTTTGGCTTGATTAATTGAGAATTATTCTAAGTGTGCCCTGATAAGTACTTTGGCTTGATTAATTGAGAATTATTCTAAGTGTGCCTTGATAAGTACTTTGGCTTGATTAATTGAGAATTATTCTAAGTGTGCCCTGATAAGTACTTTGGCTTGATTAATTGAGAATTATTCTAAGTGTGCCGTGATAAGTACTTTGGCTTGATTAATTGAGAATTATTCTAAGTGTGCCCTGATAAGTACTTTGGCTTGATTAATTGATAATTATTCTAAGTGTGCCTTGATAAGTACTTTGGCTTGATTAATTGAGAATTAGTCTAAGTGTGTCTTGATAAGTACTTTGGCTTGATTAATTGAGAATTATTCTAAGTGTGCCTTGATAAGTACTTTGGCTTGATTAATTGAGAATTAGTCTAAGTGTGCCTTGATAAGTACTTTGGCATGTTTAATTGAGAATTATTCCATGTGTGCCTTGATAAGTACTTTGGCTTGTTTAATTGGGAATTACTCCATGTGTGCCTTGATAAGTACTTTGGCTTGTTAATTGAGAATTGCCTATGTGTGCTGGTACTAGCCGGTTGTGTGCTAGTGGTATATCATTCATTTCGGGGTCATTCCCCGGGTTTGTGGCATTTGCATATTCCGTGGATTTGCTACCCAAGATGCGAGAAATACCTCATGCGAGTCCGCGAGGCTTACGCGGTGAAATAGTCCCACGCGGCGGGTCCGACCTATGCGAGGAATACCTCACGCGAGTCCGTAAGGGCTTACGCGGGTGAAATAGTCCCATGCGAGAATACCTCACGCGTCCACGCGACCTATGCGGTGAAATAGTCCCGTGAGTAGGATTGCTTAATGATATCGCGCGGGTGGTACTGCTTTTATCGTGAGCTTCCTAGTTTATATTGTAAGTATACTACTATTTACTCTCATGATTGCAAGGTTCAATGTGCTTACTGATGTTGTATTATATCATGGACTGCCGGCAGTGAGGAAGGATTCCACGGACATGATTGATATTATGGGCGTGAGACCCATGGATATATTTGAGTAATGACTTTGAGGGCATGCGTCCCTGACTTGATATGACTGCTTATGTGTTGTGTACTGTAGGATGGCTATCATACATGTCTCCTGTTTTGCTAGACTGTTATGATTTCATTACAGTATTTTACTGTTTCACATACTTGGTACATTCTTCGTACTGACCTCCTTCGGGGGGCTGCGTTCATGCCGCAGGTTTAGGTACGCATTTTGGTGACCGGCAGGTGTAGGACCCTGCTCAGAGTTTTTGGATAGCTCCCTCTATTCATGAGTTTATCATTTTTGGTATAGTTCCTTCAGTACATGCTTTTGTACAGTTATGAGTACGGCGGGGCCTTGTCCCGTCATATTTCAGTTTAACTCTTAGAGGTCTGTATTCATATGTGGGATTAGACTCATGTACGGTGTAGTGTCTTTTGTTTATGTATATTATATGGCAGCCTTGTCGGCTTTGCCTTGCACGTACGTTGGTTTTAAAAAAGAAAAAAAATGAGGTGTTATTTGATTTCCGCAGTTTACTTAGTTGTTAAGGTAGAAGGGTGCCCAGGTAGGGCACCAGTCACGGGCCCGGGGTTCGGGGTGTGACATTTAGCTCCTCTTTTCGAAGTTCCAATCTACTCCAAGCAACCCCTAGAAGTTTATGAAGAACTCCTCTTCAAGTTTCAACTCCAACAATGAAAAACCCCTTAGGTTTTCATGTTGCGACTAACGTAAAAACGTAATTTTTCTGGGATTTTTCTTTTGAGATACCCTTAGGAACCTTGGTTTAAAGTGTGGAGATTATTGAACAACAAACAAAAAAATTTCTTGTTTCAACCATGGTGAACCCGAGAGCTCCCATACAAGCTCAAGCTTTCTATTTTTTTTTTCTAAGTGTTAAGCCTTGTCTTGCTACTAAGGATGCTTATATAACCAAATGGATGGTCTAGATTAGAACAAATGGGTGGCTTAGATGCATTTCACAAGGATCAAGCCCAAGTGGCCTTTGACTTAGTCAATATTATCAAGCTTTAGCTTAAGCAAGACTTGGTCATCTTCAATTATGGTCAAATGACCATTTTATCCATGTCAATTTCGTCCAAGACCACTAAGGGGGGTGACACATGTCGCCCTCCCATTCGTCGCAATATTTCGTTTTCCGACAAATTCCAAAATTCCGATAAATTTTTACTCGTCTCAAATCTTAACATTTTTTAGTTCTTACGTACGTTCTTATAAACATATCCTGGAATTCCGGGGTGTAACATTCTTCCCCTCTTAGAAACATTCATCCCCGAATGTTCTTGTGGGAGTTAAACTTAAAAATAGCGACATAGTCTCCTTACAACCCCTACATACCAATAATGCCACACGTGGCCACATAACAACACTTATACCAGAACGTCAACCTGAACTCCAAGTGTCGACGTCAGTTATCTGCATAAAGCTTCTGTCGACTCTGAGCTTGCTAATAATCTTTCCTGGATAGGCTTCGCCTTATCCACAGCCCGCTGAATCAAGTCTGGACCAAATAACTGAACCTCGCCTACGTCGAACCAACCAACCGGTGATCTACACTTTCTTACATACAAGGCCTCCTGCAGAGCCATCTGAATACTGGAAGGGTATCTGTTATCGTACGTAACTCAACAAGAGGCAAATAACCCTCCCAGCTATCTCTGAAATCAACAACACCGGCCCGCAACCTATCCTCAAGTGCCTGGATAGTGCGCTCTGCCAGTCCGTCGGTCTGAGGGTGAATGCCACTCTGAGACTTACCTGTGTCCCTAATACCTCGTGGAAAACCTCCAGAAGTCAGTCGTAAACTGAGCTCATCTGTCTGACATCATAACCGTAGGAACCCCGTGCAGTCTCACAATCTCCCTGCTATATAAGCTAGCATAATCCTCAGCCGAGTAAGTGCTCCTAACCAGAAGAACACGACTGGTTTCGTCAGCCTGTTAACTATGACCCCCAGGGAGTCGCACTTCCTCTGAGTACGATGCCACCCTGTAACAAGATCCACATTAATCACCTCCCATATCTAAGTCGGGATTTAAATCGCCTATAATAGCCCACTGGGCTTCTGGTGTTCAACCTTGACCTGCTACTAATTCGGACATTAATCAACAACTCTGCTACGTCCCTCTTCAGGCCATCTTACCAATACATACATATGAGGTCACGACACAACTTAGTCGACCCCGAACAATTAGAGCAATAAGCACTGCGTGCCTCCCCTAAAACCTGCTGACAAATCCTGCAAAGACCGGTACACAATTTATCTCGATATCACAAAGACCCCATCCGGTGCTACTCAAACAGGCTCTTCTCTTCTCGGAGGATCGTATCTCGATACCGTATCATAACTGGATCCTCATACTGTCGCCTCTTTACCTCCTCAACGACGGAAGATTCGGCAACCTCTCGGATCTAAACTTCATTAACCTTGGAAACAAATAATCGAACCCCCTCGGCTCGGTAGCTGATGAATCTCACGGACCACGTCCTGTCTATCTGGCTGCCCATATGACAGACTACCTTTAGATCCACGATTAATAGCATCTGTAACTGTCACGACCCGAACCCGGGACCGTGACTGGTGCCTTACCCCGGGCACCCAAGTAGACATACATCAGAGTAAATCAGCGGAATATAAAACAAGACATGAAATAACATGAAGTGTAAAACAGTTTATCTGAGAAAAGTTGCCTTTCGGCATATATATATATAATAATTTGAATCCGAACAGTTACATCCCTTTTACAACTCTGCCCATAACAGTACTACAGACCTCTAAGAATGATATAACAACAATGGCGGGACAGGGCCCCGCCATACCCCTGAATGTAAGTACCTACAACGACAGGGGACTATACCCAAGATAAGCCTCCGGAGAAACGGAGCTTCCCAAACGCTGAACTGTGATCCTATGAGCGAGGATCAACAACTGGTGTACCTCTACCTGCGGCATGAACGCAGCCCCCCGAAGGGGGTCAGTACAACAGGTACCAAGTATGTGAAACTGAAAATACTGTAAATGAAATCATAGTAGTCTATATAAAGCAGGAGACATGTATGATAACCAAACTACAGTTCACAATAAATAAGCAGTCATGTCAAGTCAGGGACTCACGCCCTCAAAGTCATCACTCAAATATAACTATGGGTCTCACGCCCACAACATCAATCATGCCCGTGGAATACCTTCCTCACTGCCGGCAGTCCATGATATAAACACACCAAGGAATACACATGTACACCAGGTCCCACCTGTGTCATAATAAAACCGTACGGGGTAAGTACGAAGGCATAGCCGACTACTAAAACCCACAGTACCAACACTGTCATAAAACTGTATCACAAGGTCTTTCTAGACCGCCACATGATCGAAGCTGGCCACTCGCCCGCAGTATCAAATGTGCGCGTCTAATCCTGGAACTTCCCGCAGCTCCGCATAGGCCACACACATAGGCCCGCATGAGGTATTCCCCGCATCGGGGGTAGCTACTCCCCGGCATCGTCCTGGACTCGCAGTCCGTATGGCCACATAGACCGCATGGCCATATAGACCGCACACTAACCCGAACTCGTAGCTCAAGATAGGTCCTGGACCCGCACGGGTATTCTCGAATCATAGTCCTGCATCGCTCGAGGTATACCCCGCATCGGAGGTCAACTTTACCCACGGTATCATGTCAAGAGGTGAGTGGTACAATACTATCATAACGGCTTATCGTTAAACAACATAAGCACAATCAAGGGAAACCCCTTTACACAAACATCACAAGATACTAACACACGTAACATCCTAAACATGTTTACTTATCAAATCAACAAGAAAGTATTACAAGGCTATCACAAACCAACACAATCAAGTTATTCACACAAGGTACTTTCTACTTTATGTTAACAAGTTGGGTTTTTATCCCGTGAGTACTTCATACATTAACTCTTTTAAAAGATCCGTTTCTTTCACAAAAGTCACACAATATCCGTAGTATAAAAATAGAGTGACTATCTTTTTAAGTAAACCAAAACACTTCCCTTTGTAAAATCAAGTAACAACATTATTTTCCAAACGTTCAAGTTTGCCTAATTTCAAATGCTCAAGTTTCTCATTTTTGAAAGGTTTCGTAGTTCATAGTTTTAATCACTTAATAATATAATTCTCCTTTAAAACAATTTGAGAAACATATGCCTTATGTGTGAGTAGGTTATTCTTGTTTATAACAATCTTATTAAAGCAGCCATGATCTAGGAAATGTAATATCATTTTGTCTCATCTTAGCTTTTATGCAGATGAAGGATTCTACTGGTTTTAATAACATTTTATTAGTCAATACATTTCCCTTTATTAGCGCTGCTGTGGTTTGTTCGATACTTATTCTCATTTCCGAAATCAATATAAGGCGTTCATAAACAATTAAGTAAACTGTTCCTTTTATCTCTCTCAAGTCGTTATACCTAACTTCCCATAAAGCTAGTATAACTCTTAAGCTTTTAAAACCAAGCATTACTCTTCTTTCAAAAACGATTCTTAATTCTTTTGAAATACTTCAAGATTCTTATTACTCAGACTCAAGTCAAAAGGCATCGCAGTAAAACCACGTTCAGTTAACACACGTACGTCTACCGTACAATATATATTCTTTTAAAATATCATGCTCAAGAGGATAGGAAGATTCACATACCTCGCGACGATTATCGACTAATAGCAAAATGCTCCACCGCTATAACCCGGCTAGCCTTGTCCACCTTTCAAGTATAACATGCTACTCGCAGAACTTTCAACCTATAAAGGCCATATACGTCTATCAACGTCTAGACTACTCTGTAGAATATTCTAAGCAGGAGGGTTCTCTATTTTACAGAAAATCGGGCAGCACTTCCCTACCCTTAGAAGTTCTACGCAACTTCTTCTTAATACTTCAACCAACTGTGAAGATTTTCCTTAGGGTTTCGTTTTGTGACTGAAGGGAAGTATAGTAGTATTTCTGGGCTTTTAGTATAAGGGTAACCTTGGAATACTACAAGGTATTTGGGCCAAGGTATTTTGGAATTGTAACAATACTTGGAGAGTATTTTCTACCAAGGGGGGGTATGTTTGGACGAGAGCAACTCTCAAGAGGGGGGGGGGTACTTTCGGCCAAGGCTTCTCAAAGGGGGAGGGGGGGAGCTCTTGGACGAGAGCTTCTACTAAGAGGGGGAAGGATTTTCAAGACTAAGAAAGTTGTGTTGTGGATGAAGAAGTCTTCAACAAAGGGGGGGTATTTATAGGGCCTTCAATGGCCAAGATCAAGACAAGTGGTGGGCAAGTGGAGGGTGAGGATTTGTACATGTGCACCCTAGCCATCTACTCCACAAATTACTCCAAACATTGACCCATGTTTTAGGCCACAAAACAAGCCAAGAATCGTGCACCCAATCGGCCCTAAGACCGCCCACTTGAGGGTGACAAGTGTCGCCCTCTCGTTGGTCCAAAATATTTCATCTCTCGGAAAAATCCGCAAAAATTATTAAAGTCGCAACCGTAATTTTCCCCTCGCAAAGTTTGGAAAACGTTTCGCCGGAAAACAATTCTTTTCGGGGGTTGTGAACAAATTTCGTCCCTTGCCTATCTTAAGGCTTAAACTTTCGTACGTACGTCCTTACGTACATACTCTGGAAATACGGGGTATAACATTCTCCCCTCCTTAGAAACATTCGTCCTGAATGTTCCTTCTCAAGACAGATAACGATAAGTTCCTCTTAACTTAAACAAGTTGCCAATGCCACACCTGGCCACAAATTAACACACGCGCAATACTTTAACCCAAGTCCACGAGGAATCACCTCTAGCATAACAAAAGCTCCTACCCAAGGTCTAAAAGATATACTCCCATCGCACCTTCACTTTACAAACGAAATGATCACTTCTTCCCTTACTCGTCGTACCCTCCTCGTACACTCGAACTCTTTCTCATAACTTACCATATTTCTGTTATTGCTTCAGTTTCCAAAATCTCTGGGTTACTATCTCCAACTTGGTCATCATTAACTGGGAACACTCTGGATGGATCTTCGATACTCTTCCGAACATAGTAACAAGAAGGATCGGACGCACTGCCTCCTACGTCGGACGACAATGCTAACTTATAGGCAACCTGGCCTATCCTCCAAAGGATCTGAAAACGCTCTAAGTACCTCGACTAAGTTTCCTCTGTTTTCCAAAACTCGTCATACCCTTTCCGGGGTGGTACCTTCAAGAAGACCCACCGTCAACCTGAACTCCAAGCGTAGTCGCCGATTATCCGCACGACTTTTGTTGACTCTGAGCTGCCAATAACCTCTTCTGGATAAGCTTCACCCTATCCACCTCCTGCCGAAACAAGTATGAACCAACTATCTGAACCTTGCCAATATCGAACAATCGACCGGCAACCTACACTACCGCCCATACAAGGCTTCATAAGGCGACATCCGAATACTGAAATGGTAGCTATAAAACACTCCCTCAACAGGAGGTAACAATCCTCACAGCTACCCCTGAAATCCAAACACTGGCCCGAGGGCGAATGCGATACTGAGACTCACCTGAGTTTCTAACCCTGCCTGGTAATACTTCCAGAAAACGAAATAGCCGTAACCTGGGCTCCCCTGCCCGTCATAAGGTGAAAGTAGGCACCTCGTGCAGCCTTACAACCTTCCTGATATAATCATCTCGCATAACCCTCTGCCGAGTAAACGGTCTTGACTAAAAGACAAGATGGGGTGACCTCATCGGCCCGACTACTGCTCGAACGCATCCACAAACTCGTACGATAATTAACTAAACTTGGTCCTAACATCCTCATGACCCTATCACAAAGCGGGACCACCACAAACTGACCCCACCACAATACAGGCCGCGGGTTGACCCGCGATCGGTCCTCAACCCGACCCGCTATCGCGCAAAAACTCTTGTTCCCCGATCCGGAACAATCTCACCATCGAGTCACGAAAACCTAGTGGTCTTCTTAGCTCAACTACCCTCTTTCATATCATACCCCTCAGGGACTTATCACACAAACATATCTCACGTATACTATGCACTCTGATAAGGGTCAAACATAAATGTAATCTTTTACTCAAGATGGCCTGGCCTCTAAGGTCTCCACGTATAAAACTCTAAGGCTCACACTTTCCTTATCCCCAATCTTACCCTTTTTACTAACCATGATTTCTAATCACACTTTGCACAATGCTATCAGAACATAACACTTAAGATATACTCATCTTACATACTAATCTCTAGAGGGTTAAAGATATACCTGTATATACTGCTTCACTTCCCCTTTGTTGTTCTAATCAATCCTGCCCTGTTGGGCGCATAGCTAGGGAAGGTGATGAACTGGTCACTGATCCTGAAGGCTGAGTCTCTATATCTGCGCCACCCCTGGTCGGACAATTTCTCGCAAAATGGCCCCGCTGGCCGCAAGCATAACAAGCTGTCGAAGAAGTACGACACTCCCCACAATGATACTTACTACAACGGCCACACCGAGGTGGGGGTGGCCTCCTCCGGCTAACACCCCTTCCTCTCCGAACCATCAATCCGCGAATCGATCCGGTAGTCGAGTCATCCTACTTGTATCCATCCTATTTGAACATTCTTTCATCACATGGCCCTGACGTCCGCAGGTAAAACAATAACCAACAAAAATATGACATTCCCGATGACGCTCGCCACTGTGAACACCGGGAAAATCGAATCAGCCGGGCTGGGACCTACGTATAGCTGTGAACCAGAAGCCCTGGAGCTCTGACCAACTCCGACATACTCCGAACGTCCTGAACCCTGTGGAGGACCACTCTGCACTAGCGGAGGCGCATATCCAGTCTGCTGCTGAGGCGATCCGCCTCGATAGTTACCAAAGGACCCTGCTGTTCTGGCCCCCTTCTGCTGACCTTGGTTGACCCATCGATCCCTACGTTTCTCGTCCTGCTGCGCATAAGCCTGTGCGCAGGCCATGCTCATGTCTGACTGAAGAGCTACTCTTGCACAACCCTCTCTTAGATAATCATCAAGACCCGTGATAAATCGGTACATAATATACTCTCTGGTAGCCAAATCCATAGCTAGTAATGTGGTCGCTTTGCAATCCATACTTTCGCCATCGGTCGTGGGCGAAGGTGTAAATGCCATGGTCGCAGTAGGAACTGCTGCCGCCGTGCTTAAACTCTGCTGGGGCTGGCGATGTCGCAGAACTCCCCGAATGAAGCACCACCCTAGGTGATGATTGAGTCTGTGCCCTCGTAACCCTCTGTGCTATACTCGCAGCTCCCTCGGCTGCCTTGCCCTTCTGGGCCCGGGTTGCCTTACGCGGAGGCATGAATGGTAAAGGAAAGAATTACGTTAGAGGGGTCCAACTTATAACACAACTCTAAGGCACGATCTCAGAGTGAGAAGATTGGAAACCAATCCTAAATATCCTATAGCCTCCTGATTATTGGTGTGGTGCAAAACACACCGATAATCAAGACTCTACTAGATACAGTCTGTAGACACTTTCCGAGGATTAACTGCTCTGATACCACTTTTGTCATGACCCGAACCCGGGCCCGTGGCTGGTGCCTTACCCCGGGCACCCAAGTAGACATACATCAGAGTAAATCAGCGGAATATAAAACAAGACATGAAATAACATGAAGTGTAAAACAGTTTATTTGAGAAAAGTTGTCTTTCGGCATATATATATATATAAAAACTTGAATCCGAACAGTTACATCCCTTTTACAACCTGCCCATAACAGTACTACAGACCTCTAAGAATGATATAACAACAATGGCGGGACAGGGCCCCGCCATACCCCTGAATGTAAGTACCTACAACGACAGGGGACTATACCCAAGATAAGCCTCCGGAGAAACGGAGCTTCCCAAACGCTGAATTGTGACCCTATGAGCGAGGATCAACACTGGTGTACCTCTACCTGCGGCATGAACGCAGCCCCCCGAAAGGGGTCAGTACAACAGGTACCAAGTATGTGAAACTGAAAATACTGTAAATGAAATCATAGTAGTCTATATAAAGCAGGAGACATGTATGATAACCAAACTACAGTTCACAATAAATAAGCAGTCATGTCAAGTCAGGGACTCACGCCCTCAAAGTCATCACTCAAATATAACTATGGGTCTCACGCCCACAATATCAATCATGCCCGTGGAATACCTTCCTCACTGTCGGCAGTCCATGATATAAACACACCAAGGAATACACATGTACACCAGGTCCCACCTGTGTCATAATAAAACCGTACGGGGTAAGTACGAAGTCATAGCCGACTACTAAAACCCACAGTACCAACACTGTCATAAAACTGTATCACAAGATCTTTCTAGACCGCCACATGATCGAAGCTGGCCACTCTCCCGCAGTATCAAATGTGCGCGTCTAATCCTGGAACTTCCCGCAGCTCCGCATAGGCCACACACATAGGCCCGCATGAGGTATTCCGCGACGGTAGCTACTCCCTAAGATCATCCCGACTCGCAGTCCGCAAGGCCACATAGACCGCATGAGTGTTATTTATCTTCCGCGGTTTATTGTGTTGTATGAATAGAAGGGTGCCCAGGTAGGGCACCAGTCGCGGTCCCGGGGTTCGGGGCGTGACACTAAGGTGGGACCCCCACACATGCATAATACCCCATCAACATTTATAACTAATTATGTACTTCTATCAAAGTATAATAAGAATAAACCATATCATACCTCAGAGCCGAGCAGGAGCTGTGAACAATCAACCCTCAATGCTAGCCTTACCCTTTCAAAGTGCCTCATAGTAGTCGTAGTCTAACATGCATAGACTCTATGTTAATAAGTAAGCTAATACACATACCAGGACTTAGTCCTTAAATATATCAAAAGACACTAAAACCAACCCAGGCCCACGACGTCAAATATGAACTTTATTACTCGATTAGCATAATCACATACTAGATATTCATATCCTAAGTTAATCAGAAATCTAAGCTCCATTGAACCTTCAATTGCATGATTTAGAAAAAGCCTTAATTTACAATCCCTAGATATTCCCCTAAATAGAAAAGGGTTTCTATTAATAAATTAAACTATACAACATGATCAACTACCACTAAGCAACACTTATTTACAATATCATCAAGATCATCTGAGCAATATTACTGTCACGACCCGACCCCGAGCCCGCGACTGGTGCCCTACCTTGGCACCCCTTTCAGGTATACATCAGAGAATAGCAACGGAACATACACAACTTATAAAATGCTTAAACATAAAAATAACAACAGGCTAGCCGATAAGGCCACCTTCCGTAAAATACATAACCAAAGAAACATCAGTTACACCTCTGTTCTTACAACCCAAACCACAAATGTGACTACAGACCTCTAAGAATAACAACTGTGATGGGACAGGGCCCCGCCATATCCCTGAATATACAACAACCGACCATACCAGGGATCTGAACCAGGGATAAGCCTCCGGAGCAATGAAGTTTCCCAACAGCTGAACAGTGATCCTAAGAGTGAGGATCAACAACCTGTATACTCTACCTGCGTCATGAACGCAGCCCCCCGAAGGGGGTCAGTACAACATGTACCAAATATGTGAAACTAAAGTACTGTAGTGAAATCATAAGTATAAAATACAGCTGGAGACATGTATGATAACTCAAATAACAGTACACTGTGCCTTACTAACAATGAGAGTAAATAAGAGTATACTTTACTGCATAAAAATAGGAGGCTCATGATCAAGTAGGGCCACCCGCCCGTAGTATCATTAAGCAATCTTACTCCTGGGACTATTTCACCCGCAAAGGTCGTATGGACCCGCATGAGGTAACTTCCTCGCATAGATCAGATTCGCGCGATAGTCGATAGACCGCGTGAGGTATTCCTCGTGATAGACTGGTCCGCCCCGCATAGGACTATTTCACCCGCAAAAGCCCTTACGGACTCGCATGAGGTATTCCTCGCATCATGGGTAGCAAATCCACGGAATATGCAAATGTCATAAACCCGGGGAATGACCCCGGAATGAACAATATACCACAAGCACAACCGGCTATCATACATAACATAAGAACTACCGGCTTATCATACATAACATAAGCACTACCGACTTATCATACATAACATAAGCACTACCGGCTTATCGTACATAACATAAGCAAGTTAAGAAATCCCCCTAACTTCTTATTAGTCTTATACCTATACACTCTCATTTTAGTTTACTTAAGGCACTAACATGTCATTATAAAAATCCAGGAATTTAACCCAAAGTACTACGTACTTTTATTCTTTTTAAAATGACTCTTTTCTTTCATATAAAACTTCCAAGATAATAATAACCATAGTATCAAGTCGTATCTACTTTTCAAGACAAGTCACAATACTTTTTAAAAATACGTTTATAGGCTTCTAAATCAAGTGACTTCTTTCTTCTAAAATCTTAAGCAATTGATGCCTTCAAATCAATTCGCCTTTCAATATTTCAAGTCATTTATCATACTTACATTACTTAGTGTAAACCACTCTTATTAACTTTCCATAAAGCTATTATAACCAACTTCCCATAAAGCTGTTATACTAGCTTTATTTAGCTACTTACATTCTTCTTTATAACCAAGAGACTTAAACTTTCCAACGAAACAAGTATCAAAATACTTTTAAAATATCTAAAATCTCTTAACTTTTAGAAACCAAGATATCCTTAATATGTTTAAACAAGTGAGTTAATTCCCTAACTCAACCAACTTGAACATTCTTAAGATAAGCCAAGGATATCAAATAGACTAGATTCGTCAAAATCTCGTACGTCTACCGTACTACATATTTACAACTATTCATGCTCAAGAGATAGGAAAGTTCCACATACCTCTTCGGTTCAATCCAATTGCCAAGTCCAATATGTTATATGTAGTATGTCAACCTATAATGACCATAATACTTCTATTAACTTCTAACTTCAAACGTAGAATATTCTAAGTGCAAAGTCACTAAATTCTACGGACAATCGGATAGCACTTCCTTTGTTTCTACATACTTTTCCACCTTTTCAAGGTCCGAAAATCAATAACCAAACGCCACATTTAAGGCCCAACAATTCAGCAATACAAAGGGGATTACACGCCTTAACAGGACGTGTAAAATTACGCCCACAATTGATATCAAACTAATCCAACATACTATGTCATTTCAAGATGAGGTATAACAACACAAAGTCTTCTTTCCAATTCCTTTTCAATCCAAGTTGTTTAGTATAACATGATATCAAGCCGCAATCGATCATAACTACTACACTCTTAAAGTAGGTAACATGCGACAATTCTAATTAACGACCAAATTGTATTTCAATTTCAAATGGCTCAACATGTCATTTAGGATTTGAGCTTCTAAAATCCCATAACACTTATCAATATTCATAACATATATCACATGCTCATTTCTAACTTATCATAACATGGAATCTTTAATTACAATAGTAAGACAAATATTATTACCTCAATTAGCCCAAATATGATCCAAGATTACAAGTCAATCCTTAGCAACTTTAGTGTTATACCCCGTAAGTCCAGGACTTGTATAAGAGAATGTACGTAAGGAATCGAGACTTGGAAATTGTACGAAAGGAAGAATTGTTTTTCCGGCGGAAAATCTTCCGAACGTCGGAAAGGAAAAATGTTCGTTGTTGAGAATTGGATTCTCAAAATGCATTATTTGAAGAGTATGGAACTCTTAATGTTATACCCCGTATTTCCAGAGTATGTACGTAAAGACGTACGTAGAAAATTTGAACTTGAGAATTAGGCTTGGCCGAATTAATTTTGTTCACAACACCCGGTTAGAGTCGTTTTTCGACGAAACGTTTTCACAGCTTTCGTAGGGGAATTTCCGGCTATGTCATTTTTAATTTTTGCGGATTTTTCCGAGAGACGAAACATTTTGGACCAACAAGAGGGCGACACTTGTCACCCTCTCATTGGAACACCTTGGGCGGTAAAGGGAGGTTGGCCGAATGGCCATTGTTTGGTCAAGGGGTTGGTAGGATATTTTGGTGGTAGATGGATAAGGTGCACTTGGCAAGATCTTGGCCCTACACTTGCCTTGCACTTGGCAAGATCTTGGCCATTGGTTGGCCTTCACTTGACCTATAAATACCCACCCCTTTGAAGACTAATTCATCCACAAAATTGCCTAAGTCTTGAAAGCTCTCCTTCTCCCTCCCCAGTGGGGTAGTAGAGGGTAGACACCCCCCCTCCTTGGGGTGCTAGCCGTGGGGTACCCCCCCTAGCCTAGTTGTCTTCGTATAATACCCCCCCTCTTGGTAGAAATACTCTCAAAAGTATTGTTATAATGCCCAAATTACCTTAGCCGTATACCTTGTAGTATTCTAAGGTTATACTTATACGAAAAGCCCAGAAATACTATCATACTTCCCTTCCGTCACAAAACCGAAACCCTAAGGAAAATCTCCATGGTTAGTTGGAGTAATAAGTAGAAGTTGGTTAGAACTTCTAAGGGTTGTTTGGAGCGGGTCGGAGCGCACGGAGTAGGAGCTAAACCTTGCTCAGGATCGACATTTAAACTCGGATAATTATGGGCTTATCGAGGTAAATATCTTGTCCCTCTATTGTAATTGGAAATTACATGTTGTTAGACTATATAGTTGAAGTATACTATATATAGAACTGAACGTTGTTATCGGCAATGTCTTTTGACTTAAGCCTGAATAATAAGAAACCTTTTCGAAAGAAGAGTACTGAACTGTATTTTACATAGGACTGTATTACAGTAGACTTGTGTAGCTTTTCTGTGAGGTAGAATTGTGCACGTCCGGTTAGATGTATGAACCCCCCCCCCCTGGTTGGCTTGATAGCCGGCCCCGATAGGAGAGGAGATTTACGCTGTTGCGGGGGGGGGGAGGTGCTGCCGAATTTTCTGTAGAATGTTCTACGAAGGGATCTAAATGTTAATAAGCGCCTTGTGGCCTTATAGGTTGAAGTACTACGTGTGGCGCGATCTACTTGGCTTAAGGAGTAGCCGACGGTTGGAAGTACTTGGAGCGTTTTGCTATTAGTCGATACTCGTCGCGAGGTATGTGAACCTCTTCCTATCTCTTCTAGCATGATATGTGTGAACTATGTAGTACGGTAGACGTACATGTGCTAAATGTATTTGATTGGTTTAAAACATAAAGTGTTATAACGGCTTTATGGGAAGTTGGTTATAACAGCTTTATGTTGGTAAGAAAATACTTGTGGTTTTTAAAAGGTAACTGATCTGAACTATAACTGGCTTGTTATGTGTTAATAAAGAACTTGAAGTATTTCAAAAGATTTTTGAATCATTTCGAAAGAAGAAGTAATACTTGGTTTTTGAAAACTTAAGAGTTATACTAGCTTTATGGGAAGTTAGGTAATAACGGCTTAAGAATGTTTACTGATTTGAATCAGAATGTGTATCGACAAACCACTGCAGCGTTAATAAAAGGAAATGTTTTGACAGATTTAGTATTATTAAAATCAGTAGAAACTTCCATCTGCATAGAAGCTAAGATGAGACAAAATGATGTTTCCTAGATCATGGCTGCTGTAATAAGATTGCTATAAACAAGAATATCCTACTCACATATAAGACTTATGTTTCTCAGATTGTTTAAAAGAGAATTATATTCTTAAATGAATAAGACTATGAACTCTGAAACCTTTCTAAAATAAGAAGCGTGAACATTTGAAAATTAGGCAAACTTGGGCGTTTGGAAAATAATGTTGTTACTTGATTTTACAAAGGTAAGTATTTTGGTTTACTTAAAAGATAGTCACTCTATTTTTATGTACTAAGGTATTGTGTGACTTTTGACGTACCTTTTAAAAGAGTTATTGTATAAAGTACTTTGGGGATTAATTCCCGAACTTGTTAACTTAAAGTAGAAAGTACCTTGTGTGAATAACTTGATTGTATTGAATTGTGATAGCCTGGTAATACTTTCTCGTTGCTTTGATAAGTAATCATGTTAGGATGTTACGTGTGATAGTATCTTGTGATGTTTGTGTAAAGGGTTTTCCTTGATTGTGCTTCTTAACTATCGGTCGTTATGATAGTATTGTGCCACTCATCGTGACATATTCGGAGGTTAAGCTGCCCTCCGTCGCGGGTAGACTTCGGGCGGGTCGATGGACTATGATTCGAGAATACCTTATGCGGGTGCAGTAGGGCCTATCTTGAGCTGCGGGAGTTCTGAGTTAGTATGCGGCCCTTGTGGTCATGCGGTCCTTGTGGCCATGCGGACGGAGAGTCCAGGACGCTGCCGGGGAGTAGCTACCCTCGATGCGGGGTTATACCTCATACGGGCCTATGAGTTTGGCCTATGCGGAGCTGCGGGAGTTCCAGGGTTAGACGCGTACATTGATACTGCGGGCAAGTGGCCAGCTTTGATCATGTGACGGTCTAGACAGATCTTATGATACAGTTCATGACCTTGTTGGTACTGTGGGTTTTTAGTAGTCGGCTATGCCTTCGTACTTACCCCGTACAGTTTTATTATGACACAGGTGGGACCTGGTGTTCATGTGTGTTCCTTGGTGCTTTTATATCATAAACTGCCGGCAGTGAGGAAGGTATTCCACGGGCATGATTGATGTTGTGGGCACGAGACCCATTGTTATACTTGAGTGATGACTTGAGGCGTGAGTCACGACTTGACATGTTGCTTTGTTGTAAGCGTAGTTTGGTTATCATACTTGTCTCTGCTTTATATACTGCTATGATTTCATTCTGATGTTATTTTGATTTCACATACTCGGTACTGTTATCGACCTCGCCCGGGCTGCGTTCATGCCGCAGGTAAAGGTACACCAGTCGTTGATCCTCGCTCTTAGGGTCACAGTTCAGCGTTTGGGAAGCTCCGTTCCTCCGGAGGCTTATCTTGGTATAGTCCCCTGTTGTTGTAGGTGCTTACATTCAGGGGTATGACGGGGCCCTGTCCCGTCGTTGTTGTCATATCATTCGTAGAAGTGCATGAATCTTGTTGTGGCGGGGTTTGTAAAAGGATTAAAGCATTGAGTTGAAAGAGTTGTTGTTTCTATATATACTGAAGGTAACCGTTTTTGGTTAGCCTGTCTTCTTAATTTCACTGTCTTATTACACTGGTTTCATGTATTGTCTTTATGTTCCGCTGATTACTCTGATGTATGTCTACTTGGGTGCCCGGGGTAAGGCACCAGTCACGGGCCCGGGTTCGGGTCGTGACAAAAGTGGTACAAAAGTGGTATCAGAGCAGTTAATCCTCGGAAAGTGTCTACAGACCGTATCCAGTAGAGTCTTGATTATCGGTGTGTTGTGCACCACACCAATAATCGAGAGGCTATAGGATATTTAGGATTGGTTTCTATTTCTTCTCACTCGAGATCGTGCCTTAGAGGCGTGTTGTAAGTTGAACCCTCTAACGTATTTCTTTCCCTTACCGCTATGCCTCGCGTAGGCAACCCGGCCAGAGGCAAAGCGGCCAGGAGGCTGCGAGTAGAGTCTGAGAGGGTTACGTGAGCACAGAGCCCAATTATCACCTTGGGTGGTGCTTCATTCGGGGAGTTCTGCGGCGTCACTAGCCCCAAGAGTTTAGCACGGCGGCGATTCCTCTGCGGCCACGATGTTTGGACCGGTTCCTGGCCGAAAGCGAGAATATAGATTGCGAAAAGACAACCTGTTACTAGCTATGGATTTGGCTATCGAGAGTGTACCGATGTACGCGAGTCTTGATGAATATCAACGAGAAGGTTGTGCAAGTAAGTTCTTGATTGAAGCTTGAGCATGGCACGTATGCGGGCTTATGCGCAGCGGCCGAAAGCGTAGAGATCGGCGGGTTAACGAGCGGCGAAGAGGGCGAGTAGCAAGGTCCTTTAGTAACTTTCGAGTCAAGTCACCTCGCGGCCAGATTAGATTATGCACATCCACGGTGCGAAAGGTCCTCCACGGGGTTCGGGGCGTTCGAGGTATGCGAGAGTTGGTGAGCTCGAGCTTAGGTTCCACGATCACTGCGAAGGTTCGGCCATCGGATTCAGTTTTTCGGTGTTGCGGTGTGGCGGCGCCATCTCGAGAATGTCGTCTTTTAGTTGGTACTTGTTATACCTATGACCGTCGAGTCGATGTCGAAAGAGTGTCCTTGCGGGAGGACTTAGCCTTGAGGATCGGTGGGTAGTTTGTCATCTTCGCAGCTATGCGCCTACAGGCGAGTTTGATTAGAACGACTAAGGGGAGTGAAGCAGTAGATATAGATATATCCTTAACCCTCTAGAGATCTGTATGTGTGTTAAGGTGAGTATATCTTAAGTACTATGTTCTGATAGCAGTGTGTTAGTTGTGATTAGAAATCATGGTGGGTTAACCGAGTAAGATTTTGGGGGATAGAGAAGGTGTGAGCCTTAGAGTTTTTTTTTTTTTACGTAGAGACCTTAGAGGTAAGGCCATCTCGAGTAAAAGATGTATTGTTTATGTTTGACCCTTATAGGAGTGCATAGTGCACGTGAGTTATGTTTGTGGGATTAGTCCCTGAGTAGTGTGGAATGAAAGAGGGTAGTTGAGCTAAGAAGACGCTAGGTTTTAAATGCGTGATTAGTGAGAGTTTTCCTTCAGGGAGCTAGCGTTTCGCGCGTTGCCGGGTCGGGTTGAGGCCACGTTGCGGGTCAACCCGTGGCATGTTTAGTGGTGGGGTCAGTTTGTGGTGGTCCCGCCTCGTGGTAGGGTCACGAGGGTGTTAGGCCCGAGTTTAGCTAACCAACGTACGATTTCATGAATACATTCGACCAGTAGTTGGGCCGAGGAGGTCAGCCGTGTTGTCTTCTAGCAAAGACCGTTTACTCGGCAGAGGGTTATGCGAGATGATATATCAGAAAAGTTGTAAGGCTGCACGAGGTGCCTACGCACCTTATGTCGAACAGTGGAGCCAGGTTGCGGTTTCTTTTACGGAGGTTTTACGTGCAAGGTTAGGAACTCGAGTAAGTCTCAGAATCCCATTCGCCCTCGGGCCAGTGTTTGGATTTCAGGGATAGTTGCGAGAATTGTTGTCTCCTGTTGAAGGAGTGTTTAAGCTACCATTTC
Source organism: Przewalskia tangutica (assembly GCA_029844215.1). Taxonomy (NCBI): domain Eukaryota; kingdom Viridiplantae; phylum Streptophyta; class Magnoliopsida; order Solanales; family Solanaceae; genus Przewalskia; species Przewalskia tangutica. The sequence continues at coordinate 80,562,774 of CM056720.1, read as the reverse complement.
AGTGTTCGGATGTCGCCTTATGAAGCCTTGTAGGGGCGGATGTGTGAGTCGCCGGTCGATTGGTTCGATGTTGGCAGGATTCAGATAGTTGGTTGAGCTTGTTCCGGTGATCGTGGATAGAGTAAAGCTTGTCTAGAAGAGGTTACGGCGGCTCGGAGAAATCGTGCGGATAATCGGCGGCGCTTAGAGTTCGAGTTGACGGTCGGTCTTCTTGAAAGTACCACCGGAGTGGGTGTGACGAGTTTTGGAATCTGAGAGGAACTTAGCCCGAGTTACTTTGGGCCTTTGAGTCCATGTGAAGAATGGGCCAGGTTGCCTATACGTTAGCTTTTGCCGTCCGACTTGGGAGGCAGTATGTCCGGTCTTTCGTATTGTTATGATCGGGAAAGTATCGGAGATCCATCCAGAGTGTTCCAAGTTAATGATGACCACGTTAGAGATAGTAACCCCGAGTTTGAGCTGAGCGATGTCGAAATGTGGTAAGAGTTCAGTGTCACGACGACCTCAGGGATCGCATGTAGTCCGGTACCATTTGTTGGGTCGCCGGAGTGACACTAGAACCTCGCGGCAAATTGACAAAAGTGGTATCGGGAAGAAGCGAGCATGTATGGCGAGCATTGATGTGACCATTTCTTTTGTTTGGAAAAAGTGTGGAAGAAGTATATTTTAGACCCCGGAGAGAGGTGTTTGTGGTGATGTTAGAGGTGATTCCTCGTGGACTTGGATGTAAGTATTTTGCTTGTGATTGTTTCGTGGCCATTGTGTCAGGATTGTTTCTTAATTATGTTAGTGAAGACTATCTTGGCGACGCGTTTGTTTGAGACTTAGAAGGAACATTCGGACGAATGTTTCTAAGGAGGAGAATGTTATACCCGTATTTCGGAGTATATGCGTAAAGGCGTGCGTAGAAAATTTGAACTTGAGAATTAGGCTTGGCGAATTAATTTTGTTCACAACACGGTTAGAGTCGTTTTTAAAGCGTTTTCCACAACTTTCGTAGGGGAATTTCCGGCTATGTCATTTTTAATTTTTGCGGATTTTTCCGAGAGACGAAACATTTTGGACCAACAAGAAGGCGACACTTGTCACCCTCTCATTGGAACACCTTGGGCGGTAAAGGGGGTTGGCCGAATGGCCATTGTTTGGTCAAGGGGTTGGTAGGATATTTTGGTGGTAGATGGATAAGGTGCACTTGGCAAGATCTTGGCCCTACACTTGCCTTGCACTTGGCAAGATCTTGGCCATTGGTTGGCCTTCACTGACCTATAAATACCCACCCTTTGAAGACTAATTCATCCACAAAATTGCCTAAGTCTTGAAAGCTCTCCTTCTCCCTCCCTTGTGTTGATTTCGGCCGAGAGCCCCTCTCCCCTTGGCGAGAGTCCCCACAGTGGGGTAGGCGAGGGTAGACACCCCTCGGGTGCTAAGTGGGGTACCCCCCCCTAGCCTAGTTGTCTTCGTATAATACCCCCCCTCTTGATAGAAATACTCTCAAAAGTATTGTTATAATGCCCAAATTACCTTAGCCGTATACCTTGTAGTCTTCTCAGGTTATACTTATCTGAAAAGCCGAAATACTATCATACTTCCCTTAGTCACAAAACCAAAACCCTAAGGAAAATCTCCATGGTTAGTTGGAGTAATAAGTAGAAGTTAGTTAGAACTTCTAAGGGTTGTTTGGAGGCGGGTCGGGCCTGTGAGTAGGAGCTAAACCTTGCTCGGGATCGACATTTAAACTCGGATAATTATGGGCTTATCGAGGTAAATATTTTGTCCTCTATTGTAATTGGAAATTACATGTTGTTAGACTATATAGTTGAAGTATAAGATATATAGAATCGAACGTTGTTATCGTGATGTCTTTTGACTTAAGCTGAATAATAAGAAACCTTTTCGATAGAAGAGTACTGAACTGTATTTTACATAGGACTGTATTACAGTAGACTTGTGTAGCTTTTCTGTGAGGTAGAATTGTGCACGTCCGGTTAGATGTATGAACCCCCCCCCCTGGTTGGCTTGATAGCCGGCCCCGATAGGAGAGGAGATTTACGCTGTTGCGGGGGGGGGAGGTGCTGCCGAATTTTCTGTAGAATGTTCTACGAAGGGATCTAAATGTTAATAAGCGCCTTGTGGCCTTATAGGTTGAAGTACTACGTGTGGCGCGATCTACTTGGCTTAAGGAGTAGCCGACGGTTGGAAGTACTTGGAGCGTTTTGCTATTAGTCGATACTCGTCGCGAGGTATGTGAACCTCTTCCTATCTCTTCTAGCATGATATGTGTGAACTATGTAGTACGGTAGACGTACATGTGCTAAATGTATTTGATTGGTTTAAAACATAAAGGGTTATAACGGCTTTATGGGAAGTTGGTTATAACAGCTTTATGTTGGTAAGAAAATACTTGTGGTTTTTAAAAGGTAGCGATCGAACTATAAGCGGCTTGTTATGTGTTAATAAAGAACTTGAAGTATTTCAAAGATTTTTGAATCATTTGAAAGAAGAAGTAATACTTGGTTTTGAAAACTTAAGAGTTATACTAGCTTTATGGGAAGTTAGGTAATAACGGCTTAAGAATGTTTCTTGATTTGAATCGAATGTGTATCGACAAACCAACTGGCGTTAATAAAAGGAAATGTTTTGACAGATTTAGTATTATTAAAATCAGTAGAAACTTCCATCTGCATAGAAGCTAAGATGAGACAAAATGATGTTTCCTAGATCATGGCTGCTGTAATAAGATTGCTATAAACAAGAATATCCTACTCACATATAAGACTTATGTTTCTCAGATTGTTTAAAAGAGAATTATATTCTTAAATGAATAAGACTATGAACTACGAAACCTTTCTAAAATAAGAAACGTGAACATTTGAAAATTAGGCAAACTTGGACGTTTGGAAAATAATGTTGTTACTTGATTTTACAAAGGTAAGTATTTTGGTTTACTTAAAAAGATAGTCACTCTATTTTTATGTACTACGGGTATTGTGTGACTTTTGACGTACCTTTTAAAAGAGTTATTGTATAAAGTACTTTGGGGATTAATTCCCGAACTTGTTAACTTAAAGTAGAAAGTACCTTGTGTGAATAACTTGATTGTATTGAATTGTGATAGCCTGGTAATACTTTCTCGTTGCTTTGATAAGTAATCATGTTAGGATGCTACGTGTGATAGTATCTTGTGATGTTTGTGTAAAGGGGTTTTCCCTTGATTGTGCTTCTTAACTATCAGTCGTTATGATAGTATTGTGCCACTCATCGTGACATATTCCGGAGGTTAAGCGCCTCCGACGCGGGTAGACTTCGGTGGTCGATGGACCTATGATTCGAGAATACCTTATGCGGTGCAGTAGGGCCTATGCGAGCTGCGGGAGTTCGTGTTAGTATGCGGCCCTTGTGGTCATGCGGTCCTTGTGGCCATGCGGACGGCGAGTCCAGGACGCTGCCGGGGAGTAGCTACCCTCGATGCGGGGTTATACCTCATGCGGGCCTATGAGTTTGGCCTATGCGGAGCTGCGGGAGTTCCAGGGTTAGACGCGTACATTGATACTGCGGGCAAGTGGCCAGCTTTGATCATGTGACGGTCTAGACAGATCTTATGATCTGATTCATGACCTTGTTGGTGCGTGGGTTTTTAGTAGTCGGCTATGCGCCGTACTTACCGTCTGATTTTATTATGACACGTGGGACACGGTGTTCATGTGTTCCTTGGTGCTTTTATATCATAGGCTGCCGGTGAGGAAGGTATTCCACGGGCATGATTGATGTTGTGGGCACGAGACCCATTGTTATACTTGAGTGATGACTTGAGGCGTGAGTCACGACTTGACATTTGCTTTGTTGTAAGCGTAGTTTGGTTATCATACTTGTCTCTGCTTTATATGATCGCTATGATTTCATTTACGATGTTATTTTGATTTCACATACTCGGTACTGTTATCTTGACCTCGCCTTGAGGCTGCGTTCATGCCGCATATAGAGGTACACCGGTTGTTGATCCTCGCTCTTAGGGTCACAGTTCAGCGTTTGGGAAGCTCCGTTCCTCCGGAGGCTTATCTTGGTATAGTCCCCTGTTGTTGTAGGTGCTTACATTCAGGGGTATGACGGGGCCCTGTCCCGTCGTTGTTGTCATATCCTTCGTAGAGGTCTGTAGTACTGTTGTGGGCAGGGTTTGTAAAAAGGATTAAACTGTTCAGGTTGAAAGAGTTGTTGTTTCTATATATACTGAAGGTAACCGTTTTTGGTTAGCCTGTCTTCTTAATTTCACTGTCTTATTACACTGGTTTCATGTATTGTCTTTATGTTCCGCTGATTACTCTGATGTATGTCTACTTGGGTGCCCGGGGTAAGGCACCAGTCACGGGCCCGGGTTCGGGTCGTGACACTTAACCTTATGGAAATTTATCTTTACGGATTTGGTCACGTGGGGCCCACCCGAGGAATTTTACGTTTTGTGGGGCCCACGATGGTTTCGAAATTTTATGGACGAATGAGAGGGCGACACGTGGCACCCCCACATATGGTCTTGGACGAATTTGAGGGAGGGTAAAATGGTCATTGACCATCTTGGAAGATAAGTCTTGCAAGCTTGATATATTTGACCAAAGTCAACTTGCCACTTGGGCTTAGTCCTAGTGAAACTCATCCTAGCCACACATTTGTGATAATCTAGACCCTCCAATGTGTTTTATATATCATACTAGTGCAAGACTTGGCATTTTTACACTTAGAAAAATTGAGAGAACATTGAGCTTAGCCAAGGAAGCTCTCGGGTTTGCCTCCTTCCCAGCAAAATTTTTAGTTTGTGATCCATTAGCCACAGACTTTAAACCAAGGTTCCTAAGAGTGTTGTAAGGTTATCTCAATAGAAAGATTTCGAAAACGCAGCGTTTTGTATTAGTATGGCGGAAACTTAAGGAGTTCTTCAACTTTGAAGTTGGAACTTGAAGATGGGTTCTTCATAGGCTTCTAAGGGGCGCTTGGAGCGGATTGGAACTTAAGGAAAGGAGCTAAGAATTGCTAAGGCGCGACCTTGAATCTTGGAAATTTTAAGGGCTTGAAAAGGTATAAATCTTGTCGTTTTAGTAATTAAGATTACTTGTTGTTGTAGCTATGGATATTAGCAAGCATGAGTTATATGTTATGAAGTTTGATAAGTGTATTGACTATTGGAACCCTAATCCGAAAACTAGCATGTTTAGCTTTAAGATTACAATTCAAGTCGATTATTAGTTTAAGTCGTCGCATGTTGTATAAAGAAGGAAATTGTAGTTTAATGTCGATCCGCAGCGTTTTAGCTGCTCTTACTGTGGTGCTCCAACCCATTCCAACCCTTAGAAGTTCTAGTTCAACTTCTTAATACTTCAACCAACCGTGAAGATTTTCCTTGCTTTTTTGTGGTAGGTTCGTTTTGGAAGTATAGTAGTATTTACGGGCTTTTAGTATAAATACTACAGTATTTTGGATGTAACAATACTTGAGAGTATTTTCTATGTTTGCAGAGCAACTGAGAGCAGGTGTAGTACTTTAAAGCTAAAAGCTTCAAAGGGGGGAGGGCTTCTTGGGAGCTTCTACTAAGAGGGGGAAGGATTTTCAAGACTAAGAAAGTTGTGTTGTGGATGAAGAAGTCTTCAACAAAGGGGGGGTATTTATAGGGCCTTCAATGGCCAAGATCAAGAAAAGTGGTGGTACAATTATCGGGGTATTCTATATAACATGTTAGAATTTATGACTATATAACATGTTAGACCTTATCGGGGTATTCTCGAATCATAGTCCCAGACTGCCTGAGGTATACCCCGCATCGGAGGGCAACTTAACCCCCGGTATCATGTCAAGAGGTGAGTGGTACAATACTATCATAACGGCTTATCGTTAAACAACATAAGCACAATCAAGGGAAACCCCTTTACACAAACATCACAAGATACTAACACACGTAGCATCCTAAACATGTTTACTTATCAAATCAACAAGAAAGTATTACAAGGCTATCACAAACCAACACAATCAAGTTATTCACACAAGGTACTTTCTACTTTATGTTAACAAGTTCGGGTTTTTATCCCCAGAGTACTTCATACATTAACTCTTTTAAAAGATCCGTTTCTTTCACAAAAGTCACACAATATCCGTAGTATAAAAATAGAGTGACTATCTTTTTAAGTAAACCAAAACACTTCCCTTTGTAAAATCAAGTAACAACATTATTTTCCAAACGTTCAAGTTTGCCTAATTTCAAATGCTCAAGTTTCTCATTTTCGAAAGGTTTCGTAGTTCATAGTTTTAATCACTTAATAATATAATTCTCCTTTAAAACAATTTGAGAAACATATGCCTTATGTGTGAGTAGGTTATTCTTGTTTATAACAATCTTATTAAAGCAGCCATGATCTAGGAAATGTAATATCATTTTGTCTCATCTTAGCTTCTATGCAGATGAAGGATTCTACTGGTTTTAATAACACTTTATTAGTCAATACATTTCCCTTTATTAGCGCTGCTGTGGTTTGTTCGATACTTATTCTCATTTCCGAAATCAATATAAGGCGTTCATAAACAATTAAGTAAACCGTTCCTTTTATCTCTCTCAAGTCGTTATACCTAACTTCCCATAAAGCTAGTATAACTCTTAAGCTTTTAAAACCAAGCATTACTCTTCTTTCAAAAACGATTCTTAATTCTTTTGAAATACTTCAAGATTCTTATTACTCAGACTCAAGTCAAAAGGCATCGCAGTAAAACCACGTTCAGTTAACACACGTACGTCTACCGTACAATATATATTCTTTTAAAATATCATGCTCAAGAGGATAGGAAGATTCACATACCTCGCGACGATTATCGACTAATAGCAAAATGCTCCACCGCTATAACCCGGCTAGCCTTGTCCACCTTTCAAGTATAACATGCTACTCGCAGAACTTTCAACCTATAAAGGCCATATACGTCTATCAACGTCTAGACTACTCTGTAGAATATTCTAAGCAGGGGGGTTCTCTATTCTACGGAAAATCGGGCAGCACTTCCCTACCCGTTAAACTACACAAGTCTACTGTAAATACAGTCCTATGTAAGTACAGTTCAATCTTCTTCTTTAATATTCTTCTGATGTGATTTCAGTTCAATTCTCTTCTGTAATATCCTTCTATTACAGTTCAATTCTCTTCTGTAATATCCTTCTATGTATCTTATATTCATTTCTACACTACTACAGTATGTAATTTCCAATTACAATAGAAGGACAAGAGTATTTACCTCGGTAAGCCCAAAATTATCCAAGTTTAAATGTCGATCCTGAGCAACGTTTAGCTCCTACTCTGGGTGCTCCAACCCGCTCCAAATAACCCTTAGAAGTTCTACGCAACTTCTTCTTAATACTTCAACCAACTGTGAAGATTTTCCTTAGGGTTTCGTTTTGTGACTGAAGGGAAGTATAGTAGTATTTCTGGGCTTTTAGTATAAGGGTAACCTTGGAATACTACAAGGTATTTGGGCCAAGGTATTTTGGAATTGTAACAATACTTGGAGAGTATTTTCTACCCAGGAGGGGTATGTTTGGGCGAGCAACTCAAGAGGGAGGGTACTTTCGCCAAGGCTTCTCAAGGGAGGGGGCTCTTGACGAGAGCTGCTCCTAAGCGGGGGAAGGATTTTCAAGACTAAGAAAGTTGTGTTGTGGATGAAGAAGTCTTCACAAATGGGGTATTTATAGGGCCTTCAATGGCCAAGATCAAGACAAGTGGTGGGCAAGTGGAGGTGAGGATTTGTACACGTGCACCTAGCCATCTACTCCAAATTACTCCAAACATTGACCCATGTTTTAGGCCACAAACAAGCCAAGAATCGTGCACCCAATCGGCCTAAGACCGCCCACTTGAGGGTGACAAGTGTCGCCTCTCGTTGGTCCAAAATATTTCATCTCTCGGAAAAATCCACAAAAATTATTAAAGTCGTAATTTTCCTCGCAGTTTGGAAAACGTTTGTGGAAAACAATTCTTTTAGGGGTTGTGAACAAATTTCGTCCCTTGCCTATCTTAAGGCTTAAACTTTGTGACGTACGTACATACTGGAAATACGGTATAACATTCTCCCCTTAGAAACATTCGTCTGAATGTTCCTTCTCAAGACAAATAACGATAAGTTCCTCTTAACTTAAACAAGTTGCCAATGCCACACCGCCCACAAATTAACACCGCGCATACTTTAACCAAGTCCACGAGGAATCACCTCTAGCATAACAAAAGCTCCTACCCAAGGTCTAAAAGATATACTCCCATCGCACCTTCACTTTACAACGAAATGATCACTTCCCTTACTCGTGACTCTCGACACTCGAACTCTTTCTCATAACTTACCATATTTCGTTATTGCTTGATTTCCAAAATCTACGGGTTACTATCTCCAACTTGGTCATTATTTGGGAACACTGATGGATCTTCGATACTCTTAGAACATAGTATGAAGGATCGGACGCCTCTCGTCGGACGACAATGCTAACTTATAGCAACCTCGCCTATCCTCCAAAGGATCTGAAACGCTCTAAGTACCTCGGCTAAGTTTCCTCTGTTTTCCAAAACTTCATACCTTTCGGGTGGTACCTTGAAGACCCGTCGGCAACTCAGCGTGATTATCCTCCTCAAACAAGTATGAACTATCGAACCTTGGCAATATCGAACAATCGACACCTACACTACCGCCCATACAAGGCTTCATAAGGCGACATCCGAATCTGAAATGGTAGCTATAAAATACTCCTCAACAGAGGCAACAATTCTCACTACGAAATCCAAACACCGGCAGAGGCGAATGCGATCTTGAGACTCACTTGGTTTCTAACCGTAATACTTCGAAACGAAATAGCCGTAACCTGGGCTCCCCTGCCCGTCATAAGGTGAAAGTAGGCACCTCGTGCAGCCTTACAACCTTCCCGATATAATCATCTCATAACCTCCTCGCGAGTAAACGGTCTTGACTAAAAGACAAGATGGTGACCTCATCGCCGACTGCGGTCGACGCATCCGAACTCGTGCGATAATTAACTAAACTTGGTCCTAACATCCTCATGACCCTATCACAAAGCGGGACCACCACAAGCCCCACCCACAAAGCATGCGCTGGTTGACGCGATCGGTCCAACTAGACCGTATCGCCAAGAAACTCTTGTTCCCGATCGAACAATCTCACCATCGAGTCGAAAACCTAGTGGTCTTCTTAGCTCAACTACCCTCTTTCATATCATACCCTCAGGACTTATCACACAAACATATCTCACGTATACTATGCACTAATAAGGTCAAACATAAATGTAATCTTTTACTCAAGATGGCGCCTCTAAGGTCTCCACGTATAAAACTCTAAGGCTCACACTTTCCTTATCCCCAATCTTACCCTTTTACTAACCATGATTTCTAATCACACTTTGCACAATGCTATCGAACATAACACTTAAGATATACTCATCTTACATACTAATCTCTAGAGGTTAAAGATATACTGTATATCTTCACTTCCTTTGTTGTTCTAATCAATCGCCTTAGGCTCGCATAGCTAGGAAGGTGATGAACTCGTCACGATCCCGCGTGAGTCTCTATATCTACGCGACCGGGTCGGCTGACAATTTCGCAAAATGGCCCGCAAGCATAACAAGTCGAAGAATACGACACTCCCACAATGATACTTACTACACACCGAGGTGGGGTGGCCTCTCCCGCTAACACCCCTTCTCCGAACTCATCAATGGCAATCGATCGGTAGCCGAGTCCTCCTACTTGTATCCTCCTATTTGAACATTCTTTCATCCGCAGTAAAACAAGCACCAACAAAAGATGACATTCCCGATGGCGCCATTTTCTGTGAACACTGGGAAAAATCAATCCGGGGACCTACGTATAGCTGAACGTAAGCCCGAGCTCGACCAACTCGGCATACTCGAACGCCCCGAACCCGCGAGGACCACTGCGCACTAGCGAGGCGCATATCGATCTGAGGCGATCCGCTCGATAGTTACCAAAGGACCCGCTGTTCGGCCCCTGTGACCTTGGTTGACCCATCGATCCTACGTTTCGCATAAGCCGGCGCGCAGCCATGCTCATGTCCGATCAAGAGCTACTGCACAACCTCTCTTAGATAATCATCAAGACCGTGATAAATCGGTACATAATATACTCGTAGCCAAATCCATAGCTAGTAACAGGTCGCCTCTTGCAATCCATACTTCGCCACGGTCGCGAACGAAGGTGTAAATGCCATGGTCGCAAACGCCGCCATCGCTTAAACTCTTTGAAATTTGGCGATGTCGCGAACTCCCGAATGAAGCACCACCCTAGGTGATGATTGAGCGTGCCTCAGAACCCTCACGACCGAACAGTGCCTTACCGGGCACCCTAGTGATACAACATCGAGAAAACTAATGGAAATAAAACTTAAACATGTAAATAGACATGGATTAGGATGAAAGAAAATAGGCCAACCAAAACGGTTGCCTTTCAACATATATATATATAAACATTTGAATCATAACTTACAACCCCGCCCACAACACATGACCTCTAAGATTTATACAACAACTATGGCGGACAGGGCCCGCCATACCTGAATGTACAAGGACCTACAAACTCGGGTAACATACCAAAGATAAGCCTCGAAGGACGGAGCTTCCCAAGACGCTGAAATAAGATCCTAAACGCGGATCGACAAATGCGGTACTTACTGCGGCATGAACGGCCGAGGTCGATAACAAGTACCAAGTATGTGAAGCGTAAAAATCGTAAATGAAATCATAATAGTCTATATAAAGCAGAGACATGTATGATAACCAAACTACGCTTCACAACATAAAAGCGATTATGTCAAGTCGTGGACTCACGCCTCAAAGTCATCCTCACGCGTGGAACTTCTTCCTCACCGGCGATCTAGGTACAAATCATGTGATACGTATAATATGTCTCGGCCCGTCATGGACCCGGATAGAAACGTGTGGGATCGTTCGGTTCATCCATGAACCGTAGTCGAGTGAAATACATTCGGATGAACCGAGTCGAGTGAAATACATTCCGGATGAACCGGTAGTCGAGTGAAATACATTCGGATGAACCAGTCGAGTGAAATACATTCCGGATGAACCGGTAGTCGAGTGAAATACATTCCGGATGAACCGTGAGTCGAGTAGAACACCTTGCACAACAAGGCTATCACGTAACATGGTCAAGTTTCACAACAACAAGCATAGGCAAGTTATACACAACTCAAGGTACTTTCATTTTATGTCAAAGTCCGGATTTTAACCCTAAAGTACTACGTACGTTAAATTCCTTTTAAGAGATTCATTCCTTTTCTAAAAGTCACCCGATACTCGTAGTATATAAAAATGTGTGACTTAAATCTTTTAAGTAAACCAAAACAACTTTCATACTTTCCTTTTTAAGACCAAATTAAGGCAATACCATGCCTTCCTTTTGGACCAAAATACTTCTCTTTTAAAAGTCAAGTTACCACATTAAAACAAATGATAAAACCCTTCTTTTGTTTTCATAAAGTCGTTATAACCAACTTCCCATAAAGCTGTTATAACACTTTATGTTTTAAACCATTTTAAGACAACACAATGCCTTTCTTTTCCTAAAAGTTCGGTTTGCCTAATTTCAATCACGCAAGTCTCTTTTAGAAAAGTTTCATAGTTCAATGTCTTAATCTCTTTTTAAAACAATAGAGTAACATATGCCATAGGTGAGTAGGTTAATCTTGTTCATAATCAATCTTATTAAGCGACCATGATCTAGAAAATGTAATATCATTTTGTCTCATCTTAGCTTATGCAGATGGAGGTTTCTCTGGTTTTAATAATACTTAATTATTCAATACATTTTCCTTTATTAACGCGATGGTTTATCGATACACATTCTGATTTCCGAAATCAGTAAAACATTATTCCTTTTAAAAATCAAGTACTCATTACTCACGAATGAGGTTTCACACAAAATCCATATTAATTCATTTAAGTTAAGTCTCTTATCTTATAAGATCAAGTCTCTTAACTTCTAAAATCAGTAAACCATCTTCTTTACCTCTCTTAAGACGTTATACCTAACTCCATAAAGCTAGTATAACTCTTTTTAAAACCTTTAAAACCAAGTGTTACTCTTCTTTCAAAATGGTTTCTTAACAATTTTGAAATACTTCAAAATTCTTATTATTCGGCTTAAGTCAAAAGACATTGCTACAACCACGTTCAATTAGCACACGACGTCACCGTCACTATATATTATTCAGGCTTAAGTCAAAAGACATTGCGTACTATATATATCTTCCTTTTAAAATATCATGCTCGAGTATAGGAAGAATCACATACCGCGACGATTTATCGACTATAAGCAAAACGCTCCACGGCTATAACCCTAGCTGGTCCACTTCTAAGTAGCCCATGCTACTTGCGTAACATTCAACCAATAAAGGTTATCAGGGCGTATATACGATCCTATGTAAGTACAGTTGAACACTTATATTCTTAAGTGATTTGATTCAAGTCTTTTCGTAATATCCTTCTATTACAGTTCAATTCTCTTCTATGAATCTTATATTCATTTCTATACTACTACGTATGTAATTTCCAATTACACTAGAAGGGCGATAGTATTTACCTCGATGAGCCCAAAATTATCCAAGTAAAAGTCGGAGCAACGTTTAGCTCCTACTCAGAGTGCTCCATCCGCTCCAAACAACCCTTAGAAGTTCTACGCAACTTCTACTAAACACTTCAACCGACTATGAAGGTTTTCCTTAGGGTTTCGTTTAGTGGCTAAAGGAAAGTATAATAGTATTTTAGGGCTTTTACAAAGGGTACTTTGGAAAGTACTACAAGGTATTTGGCTAAAGTATTTTGGGCATTATAACAATACTTGTAGAATACATTTCTACCAAGGGGTAGTATTTCGACTAGCACAACTAGGCTAGGGGGTTGCTCTCTCAGGAGGGGTGTGGTGGGCGAAAACAACAAGAGGAGAGGGAGGATTTTTCAAGACTTAGACAATTTTTGGATGAATAAGTTCATCAACTTAGGGTATTTATAGGTCAAGAAATGGCCAACCAATGGCCAAGATCTATCCAAGTGTAAGGCAAGTGTAAGGTCAAGATGAAGCCATGTGTTTGTGGGTCCCACTTGCTCATCAACTACACAAAATATCCTACCTAACCTGACCACAATTTTTGCACAAAAACGTGCAACTTTTCCCCTTTGGCCGTCCACTTCCTTCAATGCGAGGGTGACACATGTCACCCTCCGTTAATCCAAAATATTTCGTCTCTAAAAATCTGCAAAAATTATTAATGACATAGCCGGAATTTTCCCTACGAAAGTGTGGAAACGTTAAAACGACTCCTTTCGGTACTTGTGCACAAAATTTCATTCTTGCCTAATCTTTAAGGCTCAAATTTATATCGTCGCCCTCACGTACATACCGGAAAACGGGTATAACATTCTCCTCGCAGAAACATTCGTCGAATGTTCCTTCTAAGCCTCAAAACAAACATGCGCCATAGTCTTCACTACTATACTTACGAGAACAATCTGCCATACCGCGCGAAACACCGCGCAAATACTTACATCCAAGTCCACGAGAAACACCTCTAACATCACAAACTTTTGTCACTTTTCCGCGAGGTTCTAGTGTCACTCGGCGACGACAAATGGTGCGGATTGCATGCGATCCCCGAGGTCTAAAATATACATCCTTCGCACCTTCTCCTTCACAAGAAATGATCATATCTATGCCGCAATACATGCCGCCTCACTCGTCGTACTCTTCAACACTTGAACTCTTCTAGTATACGTACCACACTTGATCAACACTTTTCCAACCCTTGGAGTCACTACCTCAAACTTGGTCATCTTACTAACCTCGATTTCTTCAGGGCCATTCTCGGCCTTCACGAACTGATTTTGGTCGAACATAACCACGAACTCATACGATGGTCATCTAAACTTGGGCCTAACACGTGACCCTACCATCTGGCGGGACCACCCCCCCTTAATCCGGGCACGGGTTGACCCGCAACACGCCCTCAACCCGACCAGCAATCGCGCTAAACCCTTGCTCCCGACACGAACAATTCTTACTAACTCACATCACGAAAGCTACCACTTCCATTTCACACTACCCATGGACTTATCACACAAATATATCCCACGTATACTACGCACTCTGATAAAAGTCAAACATAAAATGAATCTTTTACTCAAGACGACCTTATCTGTAAGGTCTCAATCGTGAAATAATCTAAGGTTCACACCTTCCATGCCCCATACTTACTCTTCCAACTAACCATGTTTTCTAACTCACAATATAACACAACGCTATCCGCATATAGCAACAATAAGATCATCATATCAAGCATGCAAAACTCTGAGGTTAGGGATATACGAACCTACCGCTCCACTCTAATCATAGGCACGCCGCTGGCGCATAGTGTAGGCGATGAACGCCACGCTGCCACCTCTCCTATAAGCCTGATCTCGTCACACCACGGCGGTGAAACAAGCACCACGACATTCCCGGGATGATGTTTGCCACATCGTGCACATTGAGGGACATGAATCCTGGGCTAGCACTCACGTATACCGTGAACGAAGCCACGGAGCTCGACCCGAATACAAGGCGCGGAGGACCACTCAGTCTTGGCGGAGGTACATAACTAACTTTGGCGGTCCGCCTCGAAAGTTACCAAAGGACCTCGCTATCACGGCCTCTTCTCGCGATCTCGCCATTTCGTCGACCTCTCGTGCCTCACATCCTAGTGCATGAGCTTGCATGCGGGCAATGTCCATGCCGGTGAAGAGCTACACCGTACAAGCCTCGCCAAGTAATCATCTAGCCGGTGACGTAGCGGTGTACTCATCCTCCATACGGCACACAATGGGGACATACCGAGCTAACGAGTCGAACTCCACATTGTACTCTCTAACCGTCGCGCCCCGCCTTAACGTCAAAATCTGTCGGCGAGCCCTCCTCATGGAGGCAAGAAGTGTGCAGAAATGCCTTTGAGAACTCGTCCCATATAGTGGAAGTGCATTCTCTCGCTCCACGAATCAAACGATCATGCGGTATCACGCGAACCTAGGACCGACGATCACTCTCGGATGAACTCCTGCGGATCATCCCGAGGCCTCGAACCATAAAACGTTACACCTCGTAAAATCCGTAGTCTCAAATGCGCTCGGGGTGAACTACGGGTGCTCTGGGAGGCTTATCCTCATATCCCATCTCCTTGTACTGGGTGGAGGCTCAGTCTTGTAGTCTCGGGCGTCGCGAAACCCGCCGTCGGGGGCTGCGCCTCGTACTCCTCTGTATCTCACTAACAACTCCTCATTGCCTTGCCCATCAGCTCGGTTGCCTTACGCGAGGCATAATCGGTAAAGGAAAGGAATACGTCGAGAGGGTCCAACTTATCACGGCTCTAAGGCACGATCTCGAATGAGAAGAATGGAAACCAATCCTAAATGTCTTATAGCCTCACGATTATAGATGTGGTGCACAACACACCGATAATCAAGACTACTAGACAGACACTCGAGACTAATCGCCGATACCACTTTTGTCACGACCGAACGTGCCTTACCGGGCACCTGGTGATACAACATCGGAGAAAACCGTGGAAATAAAACTTAAACATGTAAATAGACATGGATTAGGATGAAAGAAAATAGGCCAACCAAAATGGTTTTCAACATATATATATAAACATTTGAAAGATTTATACAACAACTACCGCCATACCACGAATGTACAAGGACCTGGGGTAACATACCAAAGATAAGCCTCGAAGGCGGAGCTTCCCAAGGCTGAAATGAGATCCTAGGATCGGGGCATGAACGGCAACAAGTACCAAGTATGTGAAGCGTAAAAATGAAATCATAATAGTCTATATAAAGCATGTATGATAGCAAACTACGATTCACAACATAAGCGATTATCAAAGTCATCCGCCGTGGAACTTCTTCTAGGTACAAATCATGTAATCGTATAACATGTCTCGGCCCATCTCATGGACCATAGAAAGCGTGTAGGATCGTTCGGTTCATCCGTCGAGTGAAATACATTCGGATGAGCGAGTGAAATACATTCGGATGAACTAGTCGAGTGAAATACATTCGGATGAATAGTCGAGTGAAATACATTCCGGATGAACCGGTAGTCGAGTAGAACACGGTACTTGCACAACAAGGCTATCACACGTAACATGGTCAAGTTTCACAACAACAAGCATAGAGTTATACCTGACTCAAGTACTTTCATTTTATGTCAAAGTCGGATTTTAACTAAAGTACTACGTCGTTAAATTCCTTTAAGAGATTCATTCCTTTTCTAAAAGTCACCCGATACGTAGTATATAAAAATGTGTGACTTATATCTTTTAAGTAAACCAAAACAACTTTCATACTTTCCTTTTTAAGACAAAATTAAGGCAATACCATGCCTTCCTTTTGGACCAAAATACTTCTCTTTTAAAAGTCAAGTTACCACATTAAAACAAATGATAAAACCCTTCTTTTTTTTTCATAAAGTCGTTATAACCAACTTCCCATAAAGTCATTTATAACACTTTATGTTTTAAACCATTTTAAGACAACACAATGCCTTTCTTTTCCCTAAAAGTTCCAGTTTGCCTAATTTCAATCACGCAAGTCTCTTTTTAGAAACGTTTCATAGTTCAATGTCTTAATCTCTTTTTAAAACAATAGAGTCACATATGCCATAAGTGAGTAGGTTAATCTTGTTCATAATCAATCTTATTAAGCAGCCATGATCTAGAAAATGTAATATCATTTGTCTCATCTTAGCTTCATGCGGATGGAGGTTTCTGGTTTTAATAATACTTAATTATTCAATACATTTTCCTTTATTATGGTTTATCGATACACATTCGATTTCGAAATCGGTAAAACATTATTCCTTTTAAAAATCAAGTACTCATTACTCACGAATGAGGTTTCACAAAATCCATATTAATTCATTTAAGTTAAGTCATCTTATAAGATCAAGTCTCTTAACTTCTAAAATCAGTAAACCATCTTCTTTACCTCTCTTAAGACGTTATACCTAACTCCCCATAAAGCTAGTATAACTCTTTTTAAAACCTTTAAAACCAAGTGTTACTCTTCTTTCAAAAAAATGGTTTCTTAACAATTTTGAAATACTTCAAAATTCTTATTATTCAGGCTTAAGTCAAAAGACATTGCCGTACAACTACATTCAATTAGCACACGTACGTCTAGTACTATATATTATCGAGCTTAAGTCAAAAGACATTGCCGTACTATATATATCTTCCTTTTAAAATATCATGCTCGAGTATAGGAAGAATCACATACCTGACGATTTATCGACTATAAGCAAAAGCGCTCCACGGTATAACCTAAGTAGCACTTGCGAACATTCAACCAATAAAGGTTATCGATCTCGTATATACGATCTATATAAGTGCAGTTGAACTTACTTATATTCTTACGAAGTGATTTGATTCAAGTCTTTTACGTAATATCCTACATTACGGTTCAATTCTCTTCTATGAATCTTATATTCATTTCTATACTACTACAGTATGTAATTTCCAATTACACTAGAAGGGCGATAGTATTTACCTCGATGAGCCCAAAATTATCCAAGTAAAAGTCGCTCCCGAAGCGTTTAGCTCTACTCAGAGTGCTCCAACCCTTAGAAGTTCTTTCTACTAAACACTTCAACCGACTATGAAGGTTTTCCATAGGGTTTAGTTTAGTGGCTAAAGGAAAGTATAATAGTATTTCAGGGCTTTTACAAAGGGTACTTTGGAAAGTACTTATTTGGCTAAAGTATTTTGGGCATTATAACAATACTTGTAGAATACATTTCTACCAAGGGGGTAGTATTTCGACTAGCACAACTAGGCTAGGGGGTTGCTCTTGTGGTGGGAAAACAACAAGAGGGAGAGGGAGGGATTTTTCAAGACTTAGACAATTTGGATGAATAAGTTCATCAACTATTTATAGGTCAAGAAATGGCCAACCAATGGCCAAGATCTATCAAGTGTAAGGCAAGTGTAAGGTCAAGATGAAGCCGTGTGTTTGTGGGTCCCACTTGCTCATCAACTACACAAAATATCCTACCTAACCACAATTTTTGCACAAAAGCGTGCCAACTTTTCCTTTGGCCGTCCACTTCCTTCCAATGTGAGGTGACACATGTCACCTCCGTTGATCCAAAATGTTCGTCTCTCGGAAAAATCAAAAATTATTAATGACATAGCGAAATTTTCCCTGTGCGTTTCGAAAACGACTCCTTCGGTACTTGTGCACAAAATTTCATTCTTGCCTAATATTTAAGGCTCAAATTTATATCGTATGCCGAAAAAGCGGTATAACACCTCTATACTGTGAACTCATAATTTCACTTTCCGCCCTGGCACGGGTTGCACTACGCGAGGCATGAATGGTAAAGGAAAGAATTACGTTAGAGGGGTCCAACTTATAACACAGCTCTAAGGCACGATCTTAGAGTGAGAAGATTGGAAACCAATCCTAAATATCATATAGCCTCCTGATTATTGGTGTGGTGCAAAACACACCGATAATCAAGACTCTACTAGATCGGTCCGTAGACACTTTCAGAGGATTAGCTCTGATACCACTTTTGTCACGACCGAACCGGGCGTGGTAGTCTTACCGGGCACCTAAGTAGACATGAGTAAATCGGAATATAAAACAAGACATGAAATAACATGAAGTGTAAAGCAGTTTATTTGAGAAAAGTTGCCTTCGGCATATATATATATATATAAAAACTTGAATCTTACATCCTTTTACAACAAAGAATGATATAACAATGGCGGGACGGGGCCATACCACGAATGTAAGTACACAACGGCGGGGACTATACGAAGATAAGCCTCGGAGAAGCGGAGCTTCCCAAGCATTTGTGATCATGGCGAGGATCAACGGTGTACCTCTACTGCGGCATGAAGATTACAGTACCAAGTATGTGGCGAAAATCGTAAATGAAATCATAGTAGTCTATATAAAGCGGGAGACATGTATGATAGCAAACTACGATTCCTGATAAATAGCGAGTCGGGGACTCACGCCTCAAAGTCATCACTCAAATATAACTATGGGTCTCACGCCCACATCAATCATGCGTGGAATACCTTATGCCAGGTAGTCCATGATATAAACACAGAATACACATGTACACGGGTCCCTGTGTCATAATAAAACCGTCGGTAAATGCGAAGGCATAGCTACTAAAACCCAATACTTTGTCATAAACAGCGTATCCGAGGTCTTTCTAGGCCGCCATGATCGAAGCGGCCACTCGCGCGATATCAAATGTCGCGTCTAATCCCAGAACCGCGCAGCTCGCATAAAGCGCGTGAGGTATTCGGACTCGCGATCCGCGTGGACCGCGTGGCCATATAGACCGCGCTAACACGGAACTCGTAGCTCATAGGTCCCTGGACCCGCATGAGGTATTCTCGAATCATAGTCCTGCATCGCCGAGGTATACCCGCGACGGAGGCGGCAACCATGTCAAGAGGTGGGTGGTACAATACTATCATTACGACATCGTTAAACAACATAAGCCTGATCGAGAAACCCCTTTACAAACATCACAAGATACTAACACACGTAGAATCCTAAACATGTTTACTTATCAAATCAACAAGAAATTATTACAAGGCTATCACAAACCAACACACTCAAGTTATTCACACAAGGTACTTTCTACTTTATGTTAACAAGTTCGGGTTTTTATCCCCAGTACTTCATACATTAACTCTTTTAAAAGATCGGTTTCTTTACAAAAGTCACACAATATCCGTAGTATAAAAATAGAGTGACTATCTTTTAAGTAAACCAAAACACTTCCCTTTGTAAAATCAAGTAACAACATTATTTTCCAAGCGTTCAAGTTTGCCTAATTTCAAATGCTCAAGTTTCTCATTTTGAAGGTTTAGTAGTTCATAGTTTTAATCACTTAATAATATAATTCTCCTTTAAAATAATTTGAGAAACATATCCCTTATGTGTGAGTAGGTTATTCTTGTTTATAACAATCTTATTAAAGCAGCCATGATCTAGGAAATGTAATATCATTTTGTCTCATCTTAGCTTCATGCGGATGAAGGTTTCTACTGGTTTTAATTACACTTTATTAGTCAATACATTTCCCTTTATTAGCGTTGTTGTGGTTTGTTCGATACTTATTCTCATTTCCGAAATCAATATAAGGCATTCATAAACAATTAAGTAAACCGTTCCTTTTATCTCTCAGTCGTTATACCTAACTTCCCGTAAAGCTAGTATAACTCTTAAGCTTTAAAAGCATTACTCTTCGATTCTTAATTTTTTGAAATCTTCTTATTACTCGGACTCAAGTCAGCATGATAAAACCACGTTCGGTTAACACACGTCGTCCAATATATATTCTTTTAAAATATCATGCTCGAGAGGATAGGAAGATTCACATACCTCGCGGCGATTATCGACTAATAGCAAAATGCTCCACGCTTATAACGTCTAGCCTTGTCCACCTTTCAAGTATAACATCTACTCGCGAACTTTCAACCTATAAAGGCCATATACGTCTATCAGCGTCTAGACTACTCTGTAGAATATTCTAGCGGGAGGTTCTCTATTCTACGGAAAATCGGGCAGCACTTGTTAAACTACACAAGTCTCTGTAAATCTGATCCATGTAATCTGATTCAATCTTAACTTCATTAATATTCTTACGATGTGATTTGGTTCAATTCTCTTACGTAATATCCTTCATTACAGTTCAATTCTCTTCGTAATATCCTTCATTCTGGTTCAATTCTCTTGTAATATCCTTACATGTATCTTATATTCATTTCTACACTACTACGATGTAATTTCCAATTACAATAGAAGGACAAGAGTATTTACCTCGGTAAGCCCAAAATTATCCAAGTTTAAATGTCGATCTGAGCAACGTTTACCTCACTGCAGGTGCTCGGCCGCTCCAAATAACCCTTAGAAGTTCACTTCTTCTTCATACTTCAGTGAAGATTTTCCTTAGGGTTTCGTTTTGTAGTGAAGGGAAGTATAGTAGTATTCGGGCTTTTAGTATAAGGGTAACCTTGGAATACTACAAGGTATTTGGGCGAGTATTTTGGAATTGTAACAATACTTGGAGAGTATTTTCTACCAAGGGGGTATGTTTGAAGAGCAACTCTCAAGAGAAGTACTTCGGCGAGGCTTCAAAGGGGAGGGGAGCTCTTGGGCGAGAGCCTACTAAGAGGGAAGGATTTTCAAGACTAAGAAAGTTGTGTTGTGGATGAAGAAGTCTTCAACAAATGAGGGTATTTATAGGGCCTTGATGGCCAAGATCAAGACAAGTGGTGGGCAAGTGGAGGTGAGGATTTGTACATGTGCACCTAGCCATCTACTCCACAAATTACTCCAAACATTGACCCGTGTTTTAGGCCACAAAACAAGCCAAGAATCGTGCACCATGTATGAGGTGACAAGTCTCGTTGGTCCAAAATATTTCATCTCTCGGAAAAATCCATAAAAATTATTAAAGTCGTGTAATTTTCCTCAAAGTTTGGAAAAGCGTTTGTGGAAAACAATTCTTTTCGGGGGTTGTGAACAAATTTCGTCCCTTGCCTATCTTAAGGCTTAAACTTTCGTACGTACGTCCTTACGTACATACTCTGGAAATACGGGGTATAACATTTTCCCCTCCTTAGAAACATTAAATCACGAATGTTCCTTCAAGACAGATAACGATAAGTTCCTCTTAACTTAAACAAGTTGCCAATGCGCTTCGCCACAAATTAACACACGCGATACTTTAACCCAAGTCCACGAGGAATCACCTCTAGCATAACAAAAGCTCCTACCCAAGGTCTAAAAGATATACTCCCATCGCACCTTCACTTTACAAGCGAAATGATCAACTCTTTCTCATAACTTACCATATTTTATTGCTTGGTTTCCAAAATCCTGCTGGTTACTATCTCCAACTTGGTCATCATAAAACACTCTGGATGGATCTTGATACTCTTAGAACATAGTAACAAGAAGGATCGGACCCTACGGATGCTAACTTATAAGCAACGGCCTATCCTCCAAAGGATCAACGCTCTAAGTACCTCGGCTAAGTTTCTCTGTTTTCCAAAACTCGTCATACCCTTTCGGGGTGGTACCTTGAAGACCACCGTCAAACTCGGCGTCGTCGCCGATTATCCGCATACTGACTCGTAACCTCTTACGGATAAGCTTTACGCTATCCACCTCCTCAAACAAGTATGAACCAACTAGAACCTTGGCAATATCGAACAATCGACGCAACCTACACTACCGCCGGCGACATCCGAATCTAAATGGTAGCTATAAAACACTCCCTCAGCGAGGCAACAATCCTCTACCACGAAATCCAAACAACGGCGAGGCGAATGCGTCTTGAGACTCACTGAGTTTAACCTGCACAGTAATACTTCGAAAGCGAAATAGTCGTAACTGGCTCCACGCGTCATAAGGTGAAAGTAGGCACCTCGTGCAGCCTTACAACCTTTACGATATAATCATCTCGCATAACCTTGTAGAGTAAGCGGTCTTGACTAAAAGACAAGATGGTGACCTCATCGGGCATCCACGAACTCGTGCGATAATTAACTAAACTTGGTCCTAACATCCTCATGACCCTATCACAAAGCGGGACCACCACAACCCCACCACAATACGGGCGGCGGGTTGACGCGTCGGTCCTCATTGTTACCGCGCAAAAACTCTTGTTCCCCGATCCGGAACAATCTCACCATCGAGTAACGAAAACCTAGTGGTCTTCTTAGCTCAACTACCCTCTTTCATATCATACCCCTCAGGGACTTATCACACAAACATATCTCACGTATACTATGCACTTCAAACATAAATGTAATCTTTTACTCAAGATGGCACAGCCTCTAAGGTCTCCACGTATAAAACTCTAAGGCTCACTTTCCTTATCCCCGATCTTACCTTTTTACTAACCATGATTTCTAATCACACTTTGCACAATGCTATCGTAACATAACACTTAAGATATACTCATCTTACATACTAATCTCTAGAGGTTAAAGATATACTGTATATCTTCTTTCTTTCCTTTGTTGTTCTAATCAATCACATTGGTCACGCATATCTAGGAAGGTGATGGGATCAAGGCTGAGTCTCTATCTGCGCCACCTGGTCGGACAATTTCTCGCAAATGGCCCACGCCGCAAGCATAACAAGTGTCGAAGAAGTCGACACTCCCATGATACTTACTTGGGGTGGCCTCCTCCTAACACCCCTTCCTCCGAACTCTGAATCGATCGGTAAGTGAGTCCTCCTACTTGTATCCTCCTATTTGAACATTCTTTCGTCCATGCCAGTAAAACAAGCACAAAAAGATGACATTCGGGATGGCGCTCGCTCTGTGAACCGGGAAAAGCGAATCGGGACCTACGTATAGTGAACTGAAGCAGCTCGACCAACTCGGCATACTCGAGCGTCACGAACCTGTGGAGGACCACTGCGCACTAGCGGAGGCGTATCGATCTGGCGAGGCGATCGCCTCGATAGTTACAAAGGACCTCGCTATGGCCCTTCGCGACCTTGGTTGACCCATCGATCCCTACGTTTCTCGTCCTGCTGCGCATAAGCTGCGAGCCATGCAAGAGCTACTCTTGCACAACCCTCTTAGATAATCATCAAGACCAGTGATAAATCGGTACATAATATACTCTCGGTAGCCAAATCCATAGCTAAAGGTCGCCTTTGCAATCCATACTTTCTCTTTGCCCATCGTGGGCCGAAGGTGTAAATGCCATGGTCGCAGTCTTAAACTCGAAATTTGGCGATGTCGCGAACTCCCGAATGAAGCACGCTAGGTGATGATTGAGTGCGTGCCCTCGTAACCGCTTTGTGCTATACGGTCGGGTTGCCTTACGCGAGGCATGAATGGTAAAGGAAAATTACGTTAGAGGGTCCAACTTATAACACGCGATCTCGAGTGAGAAGATTGGAAACCAATCTAAATATCCTATAGCCTCACGATTATTGGTGTGGTGCAAAACACCGATAATCAGAACTACTAGATACGGTTTGCAGACACTTCCAGAGGATTAATACCACTTTGTCACGACCGAACGGTGCCTACCGGGCACCCAGTAGACATACGTCGAGTAAATCAGGAATATAAAACAAGACATGAAATAACATGAAGTGTAAAACAGTTTATTTGAGAAAAAGTTGCCTTTCGGCATATATATATATAAAAACTTGAATCGCAGTTACATCCCTTTTACAACCTGCCCAGAATGATATAACAACAATGGCGGGGCGGGGCGCCATACCGAATGTAAGTACCTACAACGGCAGGACTATACCAAGATAAGCCTCGGAGAAAGCGGAGCTTCCCAAGCGTTGAAGCGTGATCCTGAGCGAGGATCAACGGTGTACCTACTGCGGCATGAGCGCGGCCTAACAGTACCAAGTAGCGAAAATCTGTAAATGAAATCATAGTAGTCTATAAAGCGGAGACATGTATGATAGCAAACTACGATTCCTGATAAATAGCGATCGTGTCAAGTCGGGGACTCACGCCAAAGTCATCACTCAAATATAACTATGGGTCTCACGCCACATCAATCATGCCGTGGAATACGCGGCGATCCATGATATAAACACACGAGGAATACATGTACACGAGTTCCACGTGTCATAATAAAACGTGCGGGGTAGGCGAAGGCATAGCCGACTACTAAAACCCATGTACCAACAACATCATAAAGCGTATCACAAGGTCTTTCAGACCGCCACATGATCGCACGCCCGCGATATCAAATGTCGCGTCTAATCCTCGAACTTCCGCTGACTCATAGGCCACACGTAGGCAGGTATTCCGCGTCGGTAGCTACTCCCGGCATCCCGGACTCGCCGTGGCCATATAGACCGCTAACCTCGAACTCGTAGCTCGCGTAGGTCCCTGGACCGCGTGAGGTATTCTCGAATCATAGTCCTGCATCTCGAGGTATACCCGCGTCGGAGGAGCTTAACCCCGGTATCATGTCGAGGTGAGTGGTACAATACTATCATAACGGCTTATCGTTAAACAACATAAGCACAATCAAGGGAAACCCCTTTACACAAACATCACAAGATACTAACACACGTAGAATCCTAAACATGTTTACTTATCAAATCAACAAGAAATTATTACAAGGCTATCACAAACCAACACAATCAAGTTATTCACACAAGGTACTTTCTACTTTATGTTAACAAGTTCGGGTTTTTATCCCCAGAGTACTTCATACATTAACTCTTTTAAAAGATCCGTTTCTTTCACAAAAGTCACACAATATCCGTAGTATAAAAATAGAGTGACTATCTTTTTAAGTAAACCAAAACACTTCCCTTTGTAAAATCAAGTAACAACATTATTTTCCAAACGTTCAAGTTTGCCTAATTTCAAATGCTCAAGTTTCTCATTTTCGAAAGGTTTCGTAGTTCATAGTTTTAATCACTTAATAATATAATTCTCCTTTAAAACAATTTGAGAAACATATGTCTTATGTGTGAGTAGGTTATTCTTGTTTATAACAATCTTATTAAAGTAGCCATGATCTAGGAAATGTAATATCATTTTGTCTCATCTTAGCTTCTATGCAGATGAAGGTTTCTACTGGTTTTAATTACACTTTATTAGTCAATACATTTCCCTTTATTAGCGTTGCTGTGGTTTGTTCGATACTTATTCTCATTTCCGAAATCAATATAAGGCGTTCATAAACAATTAAGTAAACCGTTCCTTTTATCTCTCTCAAGTCGTTATACCTAACTTCCCATAAAGCTAGTATAACTCTTAAGCTTTTAAAACCAAGCATTACTCTTCTTTCAAAAACGATTGTTAATTCTTTTGAAATACTTCAAGATTCTTATTACTCAGACTCAAGTCAAAAGGCATCGCAGTAAAACCACGTTCAGTTAACACACGTACGTCTACCGTACTATATATATTCTTTTAAAATATCATGCTCAAGAGGATAGGAAGAATCACATACCTCGCGACGATTATCGACTAATAGCAAAATGCTCCACCGCTATAACCCGGCTAGCCTTGTCCACCTTTCAAGTATAACATGCTACTCGCAGAACTTTCAACCTATAAAGGCCATATACGTCTATCAACGTCTAGACTACTCTGTAGAATATTCTAGCGGGAGGTTCTCTATTCTACGGAAAATCGGGCACTTCCCTACAGTTAAACTACAAGTCATCAGTAAATACAGTCCATGTAAATCTGATTCATTCTTCTTCTTTAATATTCTTCTGATGTGATTTCAGTTCAATTCTCTTCTGTAATATCCTTCTATTACAGTTCAATTCTCTTCTGTAATATCCTTCTATGTATCTTATATTCATTTCTACACTACTACAGTATGTAATTTCCAATTACAATAGAAGGACAAGAGTATTTACCTCGGTAAGCCCAAAATTATCCAAGTTTAAATGTCGATCCTGAGCAACGTTTAGCTCTACTGCAGGTGCTCCAACCCGCTCCAAACAACCCTTAGAAGTTCTACGCAACTTCTTCTTAATACTTCAACCAACTATGAAGATTTTCCTTAGGGTTTCGTTTTGTGACTGAAGGGAAGTATAGTAGTATTTATGGGCTTTTAGTATAAGGGTAACCTTGGAATACTACAAGGTATTTGGGCCAAGGTATTTTGGAATTGTAACAATACTTGGAGAGTATTTTCTACCAAGGGGGGGTATGTTTGGATGAGCAACTCTCAAGAGGGGGTACTTTGGCCAAGGCTTCTCAAAGGGGAGGAGCTCTTGGGCGAGAGCTTCTACTAAGAGGGAAGGATTTTCAAGACTAAGAAAGTTGTGTTGTGGATGAAGAAGTCTTGACAAAGGGGGTATTTATAGGGCCTTCAATGGCCAAGATCAAGACAAGTGGTGGGCAAGTGGAGGGTTAGGATTTGTACATGTGCACCCTAGCCATCTACTCCACAAATTACTCCAAACATTGACCCATGTTTTAGGCCACAAAACAAGCCAAGAATCGTGCACCCAATCGACCCTAAGACCGCCCACTTGAGGGTGACAAGTGTCGCCCTCTCGTTGGTCCAAAATATTTCATCTCTCGAAAAAATCCGCAAAAATTATTAAAGTCGCAACCGTAATTTTCCCCTCACAAAGTTTGGAAAACGTTTCGCCGGAAAACAATTCTTTTCAGGGGTTGTGAACAAATTTCGTCCCTTGCCTATCTTAAGGCTTAAACTTTCGTACGTACGTCCTTACGTACATACTCTGGAAATACGGGGTATAACAGTAACTGTCTTGGCTTTCCCCAGATGGTATAGGATATCAACATCACAATCCTTGAGTAACTCTAACCACCGTTTTTGTCGCAAATTTTAAGCTGCCCCTGTCTGAAGATATATCGGAGGCTCTTGTGGTCTGCACAAATATCCACATGAAGTCCATATAAGGGATGCCTCTAAATCTTCAAGATACAATTAACTGTCGCCGACTCTAAATCGTGAGTAGCGTAATTTCTTTCATGCTTCCCTAACCGCCGGGAAAACATAGGCTCTAACCTTATCGTATTGCGTTCGCACACAACCTAGTACAACACCCAACGTGTTACAATAACAACCTAACCCTCTAGTCTCTCAGGAGGGGTTAGAACTGTAGTCGTGGTCAACTTATCTCCCAATAACTGGAAACCTTTCTCATTCTGCGAAATATTTGGGCATCTTTATTCTCAATTATGGTTCTTGTTTCCCTTTCTCCATTGCAACCAAACTTGGTTACCATACTTAGATTTGATTCCTTTGCTTGCCTCATGGCTAAGACATACTGTCAATCACAATTTAGGGGGGAGATTTCCTTGATCTCGTCAAGTAGCAATCCTATTTTTCTCTCCCAGCTCGTAGAGCTTATAGCCAGGTGTTCAACCTCAACTCATGGTATTACATAATCCAATGTCTTGTCAAGATTTCTTATCGTTCAAGTGTCTACTCGTCTTTCCTTTATAAGTCATTTCAAGTTGTCCTGGGGTCCCTTAACCCACCGTATTTTCTTACCATCTTTATCGTCAGTACAAATGTTACCACCTTTTCTCGAGGTGTTCTTACTGCCCATCATCTACTAATGGTCTTTACACTAATCTGGGGTAATCATACCTCGTGCAACTTACATAACCATAGTTGTATTCTCTTTTATCATTCTGGTCATAACTTTTTCTTATGCTTATTATTAGCAAAAATATTTCTATCTTGATTCATAATCATAAAGTTTCATGCATGCGTACTACCTGCATTTATATCCTTACAACCTTCCTCGACCATTTCCTAACGTCGTTCTCCATTACCCCAACACAATACTTTTCCCACGGTTATTTAAACTGTAACCTATGGCATGACGATACTGAAGACCTTACCAGTCTCATATCCTTCGTCTAACAAAATGGGTACACATAACCCCGTAATACGTAAAACTATCCTTTTACGTGGGGGAGAGAACTTATCTCCCTTAAATAAACTTTCCTTGGAGTCACAACCCTAATCACACGGTCCCCTTGCGGTCCTGTAAATATCTGATCATCACGCACCGCCTTAAAATCGTGTAGATTTTCAAAATCTACCAAAGATGTCTTCTGTTTTCCGCAGGCAACATTCGTACTTATCTTATTCTTGCTTGCGCGCTTTCCTGAAATTATCCGGAAGGTAGTGGCTCTGACCGCCACACCAAACCAACTCCAAGTACCTCCAAGGGCACTTAACATAAACTCCTTCAAGTTCGAGTATTACTTACTTCTGCATTAATTTACCTCAAATGAACAAGTCACACAGACTTATTAAAATCAACTATGTCAAAAAAGGAAGGATAATTCACTGGTTACAACCACTTCCCTTCCTTTCCACTCGATAACCAGTTTACTGGAAAACTGGTACCGAACCAATCTCTCTCTGTAGTCAACGTTGGCATCACAGGAGGCCAACTAACCCGTACTCATAGTGACCTCACGATCTGTCATGTCAGCTTTACTAGGTCTGCTAGGGTCCGACGACTATATCATCACCGGGCAATTATGATACACCCGCTCAGCTACCACCCATCACTCACGGTGTAGTTACCTATAAAGGTTCTCATGGATTCAGACTCTATCTTTTACACTTGGTTGCTCACTTTCTTACCGGTCGTACTCTTTCCCGTACTTCCAAACTTATTCTAGCTTACGTACATAACTTCCATGATAAAACTGGCCTCCAATCTTGGAGTTACTAAGTTAAACAATATAAGGCCATTTCCGGTTCTCACAACCTGGTTTCAGTGGAATGCGTCCACGAACCCGTAAAACGATTAACTAGACTCGAGCCTTGCACCATCGTGACCCTGTCACGTAGTGGGACTACTACCAACTGATCCCATTCCATTACAGGTTATGGGGCGACCCTTAATAGGTCCTCAACCCGACTCAGCGTCGTACTTAACTTTTATCCTTGGTCTGACTTAACTTTTTTACTACCCGAGAAGGCCTTATATACCTAAAGTCTCGGCGGTTATCAACATTCTTAGGCTCGCAATTTCCATGCCCCAAGCCTACCTTATCAGTCCCCCGTAAACGGGTACAATAACTTTTCATAATACCATAATCGTATTGTCTTGATCACAACAACCATACTTTCTCCATATGGATCTCATTCGTACCATTCTCTTAATCATACCACGTAGCTTAATATATTAACATAGTCTTCCATTAAGTCCCTTAATTAAACTTCTTAAGGGTTCATTTCCTTCTCAATCGCACGATCTCAGAGTGAGAAGAATGGAAACTAATCCTAAATGTCCTGCAGCCTCCTGATTATAGATGTGGTGCACAACACACCGATAACCAAGACTCTACTAGACACGGTCTGTAGACACTTTCCGAGGACTAACTGCTCTGATACCACTTTTGTCACGACCCGACCCCGGGCCCGCGACTGGTGCCCTACCTGGGCACCCCTTTCAGGTATACATCAGAGAATAGTAGCGGAACATACACAACTTATAAAATGCTTCAACATAAAAATAACAACAGGCTAGCCGATAAGGCCACCTTCCGTAAAATACATAACCAAAGAAACATCAGTTACACCTCTGTTCTTACAACCCAAACCACAAATGTGACTACTGCACCTAAGAATAACAATTGTGATGGGACGGGCCCCGCCATACCCCAATATATACAACACCCGACCGGGATGGATGCGACGAGGATAAGCGGATAAGAGATGGAGTTTCCCAACGGTGACAGTAATCCTAAGAGTGAGGATCAACAACTGTATACTCTACTGCGGCATGAACGCAGCCCCGAAGAAGTCGAGACAACATGTACCAAATATGTGAAACCGAAATCTTGTAGTGAAATCATAAGTCTAAAATAAAGTGGAGACATGTATGATAACTCAAATAACAAGACACTGTGTGCCTTACTAACAATGAGAGTAAAAAGAGTATACTTTCTTGCATAAAATAGGAGGCTCATGATCAGTAGGGCCACCCGTGTAGTATCATTAAGCAATCCTACTCCGGGACTATTTCACCGCAGAGGTCGTATGGACCGCGTGAGGTAACCGCCGCATGCATGTACCGCGCGTAGGTCGTATAGACCCGCATGAGGTATTCCTCGCATAGGACTGGTCGGCCTCGCATAGGACTATTTCACCCGCAAAAGCCCTTACAGACTCGCATGAGGTATTCCTCGCATCATGGGTAGCAAATCCACGGAATATGAAAATGCCATAAACCCGGGGAATGACCCCGTAATGAACAATATACCACTAGCACAACCGGCTATCATACATAACATAAGCACTACCGGCTTATCATACATAACATAAGCACTACCGGCTTATCGTA
The DNA here is from genome assembly GCA_029844215.1 of Przewalskia tangutica. Classification (NCBI taxonomy): domain Eukaryota; kingdom Viridiplantae; phylum Streptophyta; class Magnoliopsida; order Solanales; family Solanaceae; genus Przewalskia; species Przewalskia tangutica. The sequence continues at coordinate 80,531,837 of CM056720.1, read as the reverse complement.
CATAACATAAGCAAGTTAAGAAATCCCCCTAACTTATTATTAGTCTTATACCTATACACTCTCATTTTAGTTTACTTAAGGCACTAACATGTCATTATAAAAATCCGGAAATTTAACCCAAAGTACTACGTACTTCTATTCTTTTTAAAATGACTCTTTTCTTTCATATAAAACTTCCAAGATACTAATAACCATAGTATCAAGTCGTATCTACTTTTCAAGACAAGTCACAATAACTTTTAGAAATACGTTTATAGGCTTCTAAATCAAGTGACTTCTTTCTTTTAAAATCTTAAGCAATTGATGCCTTCAAAACAATTCGCCTTTCATTATTTCAAATCATTTATCATACTTACATAACTTAGTGTAAACCACTCTTATTAACTTTCCATAAAGCTATTATAACCAACTTCCCATAAAGCCGTTATACTAGCTTTATACTTAGCTACTTACATTCTTCTTTATAACCAAGAGACTTAAACTTTCCAACAAAACAAGTATCAAAATACTTTCAAAATACTTAAAATCTCTTAACTTTTAGAAACCAAGATATCCTTAATATGTTTAAACAAGTGAGTTAATTCCCTAACTCAACCAACTTGAACATTCTTAAGATAAGCCAAGGATATCAAATGGACTAGATTCGTCAAAATCTCGTACGTCTACCTTACTAAATATTTACAACTATTCATGCTCAAGAGATAGGAAAGTTCCACATACCTCTTCGGTTCAATCCACTTGCCAAGTCCAATATGCCGTACGTAGTATGTCAACCTATAATGACCATAATACGTCTATTAACTTCTTACTTCAAACGTAGAATATTCTAAGTGCAAAGTCACTAAATTCTACGGAAAATCGGACAACACTTCCTTTGTTTCTACATACTTTTCCACCTTTTTCAAGGTCCGAAAATCAATAACCAAATGCCACATTCAAGGCCCAACAATTCAGCAATACAAAGGGGATTACACGCCTTAACAGGACGTGTGAAATTCTGCCCCACAATTGATATCAAACTAATCCAACATACTATGTCATTTCGGCAATGAGGTATAACAACACAAAGTCTTCTTTCCAAGTTGTTTAGTATAACATGATATCAAGCCGCAATCGATTATAACTACTACACTCTTCAAGTAGGTAACATGCGACAATTCTAATTAACGACCAAATTGTATTTCAATTTCAAATGGCTCAACATGTCATTTCGGATTTGAGCTTCTAAAATCCCATAACACTTATCAATCTTCCTAACATATATCACATGCTCATTTCTAACTTATCATAACATGGAATCTTTAATTACAATAGTAAGACAAAGATTATTACCTCAATTAGCCCAAATATGATCCAAGATTACAAGTTGATCCTTAGCAACTTTAGCTCCTCTTTTCGACGTTCCAATCCACTCCAAGCAACCCTTAGAAGTTTATGAAGAACTCCTCTTCAAGTTTCAACTCCAACAATGAAAACCCCCTTAGGTTTTCATGTTGCGACTAACGTAAAAACATAATTTTTCCGGGATTTTTCTATTGAGATACCCTTACAATACCCTTAGGAACCTTGGTTTAAAGTGTGGAGATTATTGAACAACAAACAAAAAAAATTCTTGTTTCAACCATGGTGAACCCGAGAGCTCCCACACAAGCTCAAGCTTTCTAATATTTTTTTTCTAAGTGTTAAGCCTTGTCTTGCTACTAAGGATGCTTATATAACCAAATGGAAGGTCTAGATTAGAACAAATGGGTGGCGTGGATGCATTTCACAAGGATCAAGCCCAAGTGGCCTTTGACTTAGTCAATATTATCAAGCTCTAGCTTAAGCAAGACTTGGTCATCTTTAATTATGGTCAAATGACCATTTTATCCATGTCAATTTCGTCCAAATCCACTAAGGGGGGGTGACACGTGTCGCCCTCCCATTCGTCGCAATATTTCGTTTTCCGACAAATTCCAAAATTCTGATAAATTTTTACTCGTCTCAAATCTTAACATTTTTGAGTTCTTACGTACGTTCTTATAAACATATCCTGGAATTCCGGGGTGTAACAATTACACCCTCAAATCAAACATTTAACTCTCTTATTCTACCTTGAAAACTTAAAAACTTATTTCCCCTAAATAAAGTCTAGATTATTATTTAAAGGATAACAATGATCAAGAGGGGATGAAGTTATACCTAAGATGATGAACTAAATAGAACTCCTCAATAAATCTCCCCCAAGTAGGCTCTAAGATCTAGATAAGATATTTTGGAAAGTGAATTGATTTAGGGTATTTAAGAGACAACCTAAACAACGATCCCACATCGGTAGAATAGATCTCACAGAGGCGGACTCGCCACAATGGTAAAGGTCTACTGAGGTGGAAACACTAAACCTTCTGCATGGGCACTGGTGTGAAAGAATCAGCGTGGAAACCTCCACAATGGCAGAAACTCTCAATATCACATGGCACGCGTATGCGAGCCAACCTCCATAGAGGCGGGCATGTATTAGTGGTCAACCAGTCAGTGGTGCAACACACCAGAACCATCAACTTGGAAAATTTCTCAAGCTTTCACTAACCACCCGAAATACTCCCGACACCCCCTATACACAAACCAAACATGTTATCCCAAAGGTAAATAGTGCCACAAACTCACTCTCACCCTCAAATTTCTCATATAAGTGAGATAAGACATATTTTTTTAAAGAATTGCCAAAAACCAAATAGCATAATTTAAAAAATATGGCCACAAAGTATATTTGGTTGCCCCAGAAAGCAAACCAATGACTCAACTAAGTCATAAATGACCCTCTAGAATTACCAAAAGTGACGGAACCCAAAAATGAACTCATATATGTAAAAGTCAACTTTGAGTTAAACTAACCAACTGTAGGATTCCTATTTTGGATTTTCAGCCAAAAATCATATAAATGAACCTTAGGATCCGTGCCATCAATTTCCACATACCACAAACCCCACATAGAGTCTACAAGAAGGTAGATATATTCAAATAAAGGTCTTTAGATAAAAAGGATCGGATAGGTCGTTATATTCGTTGATTTTATTTGACTTATACACTTACTTAAACTATAAAATAGGGTCTTAAAGATTCATGAGCTTAAGAATGACCGAGTTCTCCATGTTTAAGTCATGTAACTCAAAACACACTTTAACATACGAAAGTACGAAATGTAACAACGAAGCCCTTAGCATGTGTGTATCGGGTTGCATTACATAACACTTGAATTCATATAACATTCTTAAATGACTTTGTTGATTAATGATACATCCATATAAAACCAATGAAAAAGGTGTAAACTTAATACTCAAATGATAAAGACTTAAGATTTAGGGTAAATTCAAGAAAGGATTAAGCTTTATGTGGTGAATTGAACGTGAACTTGGTAATCTCGTAATCTAAGGAAATAAATTACCGTCTTCTCTATGTGGTTCATCAATATTTATATTGTCTATGCGTGTTTTTTCATTTTCAGCCTATGATACTTATGTGGTACTAGTATTGTACTCATACTACACTTGCTGCACTTTTATGCAGATATAAATTCGGATTCCAGTTCGAGACCTCGTGGCTAATCTTGAGGAACTACTTCAATACTTTTAGGGTGAGATACATGGCTGACTCATGGCCCCTGAAATTCTCCTCTTTATTTACTTGATGTATTTAGTTTCTACAGACAGTTCTATTTTGTCTTACTGGACATGTTTCAGAATTGTGATTATCGCTTTTATATGACTTAGATCTAATTTTGGGGACATGGTTTATACATTGATTTTACCCAGTACTTATGTTATTTGAGACTTAAATATAATCTTGGTTATTTAACTTTTTATGCTTTAAATTTAATTTGTATCTTTTGATTTGGGGATGTTTCGCCTATCGGTGGTAAAACGTAGGTTCCATCATGACCCGTGATTTGGGTTGTGACAAACTAACTCTAGCTTTTCTCCAAAGAAATAAGTATATATTCACAATAATATATAAAATGTGTATATTATTTGAGAAATCATAAAGGAGATCTTATATTTGCTCAAGCATCAGAATTACAGGAGACAACAAACTTGGAAGCTGAAGATATTGTCATTAGGGAAGCACTCTCTTGTTGTTCTGCTAGAAGTTCGAGTCAAGTTACACTTGAAACATATTCCATGGTCATGAAAATTATTATTGAAGGCAATTGGGAGATATCATGGAACTTTAGGATCATAGTGGAGGACATGGTTATTGAAGAAACCTTATCAAACTACTTTGGTATGTACATACAAAAAAAAGGAAATGCTTTGGTTGATGTAACGACTCGAAAAGTCATTTTTCTTATTTTGACTTGAAACCCCTAAATTAACCTTCCTAAGTCTTTATTTGCTTACTTGTGACTTGTAGGGATGGGTGGCATAGATCCCGATGAGATCGGGTAGGTTTCAGATCCTTTTTGGTAGGTTTAGCAAATTCTAAGTTAAGAGAATAGAAAAGTTTGACTTGTATTTGACTTTTATATAAACGCGTTATTTTTATAGTTCCGTCAGTTCCATTAGATTTGAAACGATGTTTATGGCTTAGTCAAGCCATTGATTCAATTCCCAAGGTACCCGGGTACTTTTTGAGGGTTTGTTTGTGCAAATGTTGAATTAGAACTTAAGAGTTAACTTTAGTCAAACCCGAGCCTTAGAGACATTTTACAGGAAATCCCAGTGCGCGAAAATGTCTGGAATGTATTTTCTGATAGGAATGCATGTTTGATTTGTATTCGTGAGGTCCCGGAAGTATTTTGGATGTTTGACGGGGAGTTGGTTGGTTTTGTCTATTGCTGGTGTTCGCCCAGTGACCTTGCATACGCTTTCGCGGGTCCGTCTTTGTGGAGGTATAACTTGCAAAACTGAGATTTGACCATGAGTAGAGGATACATTTCTGCGGACATATTCCTCACAGGGGCGGGTGTGCCTCTATGGAGTTCCCTTCTGCCCCAGCGGAGGTTCAGGAATTAAGTGACCCCGCCTCAGTAGATGAGTTTTCCTTTATAGCGAGTCCACTCCAGCAGAATCGATTCCGCCTGTTACACCCCGTAAGTCCAGGGAACATAAGTGAGAACACACTTAAGGATATAAGATTGAATGTTGGGAGGAAGGTATAGTTACATTTTCGATAGGGAAATTTTTTGGATACAATAGAGGTGACGACAAGAAGTAGTATTAGAAATTGAGTTCTTCCCAATAGAGTGTGGGCATAAAATGAGCTCCCAAAACATAAAGGACGAAGGTTGGCAGATCAGGTGCGAAATACTGCAGCACCGCGGTGCCTAAGGGCAGCACCGCGGTGCCACAACTGCTGGGTGACTGCAGGACTTTTGGCACCACGGTGCTGAAGGGCAGTACCACGGTGCCTATGCAGAATTTTCAGAATTTGCCAAGTGTGAAAGATATTTTGTGACAAGTGGACCATGGGTCCCACTCCACTTGTGCTATGTACACCTAATAGAAGCAAGTCTTGCAAGACTTTGGATCACAATTATCCTCTCATCCAAACCCTCTTCTCTCTTCCTTAAGCTCCAAGATTCGAAATCCTAAGCCAAAGTGAAGAACAAGTTAAGTTATTTTCCAAGATTAAGTCCCTTAACCAAGTTCTAAGCAAGGTTAACCCTCCATAACAAGTGGTCACGGATATGGCCATGAAACTTCTTTGAAACCCTAAGCTTGGAATGAACTTATTGGAAGAGAAACAATAAAGTAAGATGGGTGTTATGGTAACGTGAAGAAGTGGTGTGTAAGTGAAACTGTGGCCGAGAACTTGTGGACAGTTTTTGCTAAAGTGAAGGTAAAGATTTCTTCTCCCTCTTTAAGATTAATGGAAGTTACATGATGTTATAGTTAAGATATGAACTTGTGTTAAGTGAAAAGGAGAATAAGAAGTGCGTAGAACGATTTTGGCATGTTAGCGGGTCAGACGATTTATGTTGTTGGATTCGTTGGTTATTGTTGTAGTTATCGTCACGTATTGCATGTTAAAATGAAGGAAATTTTGTTATTACAAGTTAATATGGTTTGTATAAATATGTTGAAATGTGAATTGGATTATAAGGAATTGTGAAAAGGGCTTTAGTTGTGGTGTTGGTCGAAAACTGCCAAAAACTGTGAGATGTTGTTGTGCTATTTTAGGGACTGTTGTAGTAAGGATTAAGAGGTTGTTTTAGGTGAGAAATAGGTGTGTGAATCACCTTGGTTGCTATTTTGGTTATGCCCTTAATTGGTGCTTGGTTATTGATGTTATTGGCCTTAGTTGTAAAGTGGAAACGTACGTATAAATAGGGGAAGTGCTGCTCGAATTTTTATATGAAAAGAGAACCCTTACTTGGTATATGTCTTATACTAAGTATTCATGAAGTTTATAGACGTGTTATTGTGGTTATAGGTTGAAGTACCTAATTGGGACGTTGTTACACCCCGTAATTACAGGACATGTTTTAAGAACGTACGTAAGAATCCCAAATGTTAAGATTAGAGACTTGTAAAAATTTATCGGAATTATGAAATTGTCGGAAAATGAAATATTGTGACGAATGGGAGGGCGACACGTGTCACCCCCCTTATGAAGTCTTGGACGAAATTAAGCATGGCCAAAAGGGTCATTTGGCCATTGTTAGGATGACAAAGTCTTGCAAGTTGAAGAGCTTGATAAAATTGACTTAGTCAATGGGGTCACAAGTCTTGATATTTAAAAGAACTTCATCCAAGCATCACATTTGTGCTAATCTCAACCCTCCATGTTACTATATAGTATTACTAGTAGCAAGACAAGCTCCACACTTAGCTAAATTTCAAGAAAAATTTGAAGAACACTTCATAGTGCTCTCGGGTTCACTATCCAAAAAAAGAGAATTTTTTTGTTAGTTGTCCATTAAGCTCCACACTTTAAACCAAGGTTCATAAGTGTATTGTATGGGTATCTCAATATAAAAATCCGGGAAAAAGATAGTTTTCGTATTAGTCGCAAGGTGAAAACCTAGTTTCTTTTCTAGGTTTTGTGTGGAAGATTAAAGGAAAGTTGTTTGTGATATTCTAAGGGTCTCAAGTGGCGGATTGAAGTGTCAATAAGAGGCTCTAAGTTGCTAGGGAGCGACTTCGGATTTGAAGTTGGACTAAGACTCGTTGAGGTAATAATCTTGTCTCTTAAAGTGTTACAAGATTATATATTGTTGTTAGCCTTACATGTTTGCTAGCATGAAGTATTTGTGTTGAAGTTTCATAAGTGTTATGGATTGATTGTATCCTAAAAACCGAAATGTCATATAATCCATTTGAAGTTGGATTACAATTTGGTCGTTAATTAGAATCGTCGCATGTTACTTACTTGAAGATTATAGAAGTTATAATCGATTGCGACTTGATACCATGTTATGCTAACAACTTGGATTGAAAAGGAAATTGGATAAGAATTGTTGTTATTGTATCTCAAGTTGCCGAATTGGCCTAGTAGTTAGTATTAGTTTGATATCATTTGCTGGGAGGAATTTTACACGTCTAGTAGGCGTGTAATCCCCTATTGTTAATTACAATGTTGGGCCTTAAATGTGGCGTGTTTGGTTATTGAATTCGGCCTTGAAAAAGGTGGCAAAATATGTAGAAACAAAGGAGGTGCTGTCCGATTTTCCGTAGAATTTAGTGACTTTGCACTTATAATATTCTACGTTTGAAGTAAGATGTTAATAGACGTATTGTGGACATTATAGGTTGACATATTACGGGCGGGATATTGTACTTAGCAAGTGGATTAACCCGAAGAGGTATGTAGAACTTTCCTATCTTTTGAGCATGAATAGTTGCACGTATATAGTACGGTAGACGTACAAGACTTTGATATCCTTTACTTGTTTTTAAGAATAGCCAAGTTGGGTGAGTTAGGAGATTAACTCACTTCTTTAAAAGTATTAAGGATGTCTTAAGTTTTTAAAGTTAAGGGACTTGAAGTGTTTAAAAGTATATGATATTTGTTTCGTTTTAAACGTATACGTCCCTTGGATAGGAAATTGTAATTGGCTAAGGTATAAAGTTAATATCACGACTTTATGGGAAGTTGGTTATATTAGCTTTATGGAAAGATGAATAATAAATGACTTGAATTAATGAAAGGCAAATTGATTTTAAGGCATCAATTGCCTAAGGTTTTATAAGAAAAGAAGTCACTTGATTTAGAAGCCTAATTTTATTTCTAAAGGTATTGTGACTTGTCTTGAAAAGTAATTGTGACTTGATACTACATTTATTAGTATCTTGGAAGTTTTATATGAAAAAGAGTCATTTTTAAAAGAGTGGAAGTATGTAGTACTTTGGGTTAAATTCCCGGATTTCTATAAAAGACATGTTAGTGCCTTAAGTAAACTAAAATGAGAGTGTATATGAACAAGACTAATAAGAAGTTAGGGGATTTCTTAACTTGCTTATATATTGTATGATAAGCCGGTAGTGCTTATGTTATGTATGATAGCCGGTTTGTGCTAGTGGTATATTATTCATTACGGGGTCATTCCCCGGGTTTGTGGCATTGCATATTACGTGGATTTGCTACCCGATCACGAGGAATACCTAAATGCGGCGTCGTAAGGGCTTATGCGGGTGAAATAGTCCCATACAGGGCGGATCAGTCCTATGCGAGGAATACCTCATGCGGGTCTAAATGACCTATGCGGGCGGATACAACCTATGCGAGAAATACCTCATGCGGGTCCACACGACCCTTGCGGGTGAAATAGTCCCAGGAGTAGGATTGCTTAATGATACTGCGGGCGGGTGGTCATGCTTTGATCGTGAGCTTCCTATTTTTATGTTGTAAGTATACTTTTATTTACTCTCATTGTTAGTAAGGCACAGTGTACTGTAATTTGATTATCATATATGTCTCCGGCTTTGTTTTAGACTTATGATGTATTTCTGATTTTCGATTTACATACATAGTACATATGTGTCTTGACCCCCTTCCTGGGCTGCGTTAATGCCGCGGTAGGGGTAGCAGTGGTGGATCCTCATTCTTAGTGTCACGGCCGAACCGGGCGTGGTGGTGCCTACTACAGGCACCTTACCTTAACAATACAAGTAAGCTGCGGAACTGAAATAACACCTCATTTTTTTTTTTAAAACAAACGTACGTGCAAGGGCAAAGCCGACAAGGCTGCCATATATACATAAACAAAAGACACTACACCGTACATGAGTCCAATCCCACATATGAATACAGACCTCTAGGAGTTAAACTGAACTATGACGGGACAAGGCCCCGCCGTACCCAAAACTATACAAAGTCTGAAGGACATATACCAAAGATAAACTCCGGAATAGAAGGAGCTTATCCAAAACCCTGAGCAGGATCCTACACCTGCCGATCACCGAACTGCGTACCTAAACCTGCGGCATGAACGCAGCCCCCCGAAGGAGGTCAGTACGAAGAATGTACCAAGTATGTGAACAAAGAGTACTGTAATGAAATCATATGATCTAAACAAAGCAGAGACATGTATGATAGCCCTACGATGCATAGCACATAAGCGATCATATCAAGTCGTGACGCAGCCCTCAAAGTCACTACTCAAATATAACTATGGGTCTCACGCCCATAATATCAATCGTGCGGTGGAATCCTTCCTCAACGCCGTGATCCAGGATATAACATAACACCAATAGGCATACATGAACACCAAGTCCCACCGGTGGTATAGCATCTTGGGGGTTTACCCCTCACTTATACTCTTACCCTGGAGAAGGTGGTAAAGCAGGTGGTATAGCATCTTGGGGTTTACCCCTCACATATACTCTACCGGAGAAGGTGGTACAACGGTGGTATAGCATCTTGGGGTGTACCCTCACATATACTCTACGGAGAAGGTGGTAAAGCAGTGGTATAGCATCTTGGGGTTTACCCTCACATATACTCTACTGGAGAAGGTGGTAAGCGGTGGTATAGCGTCTTGGGGTTTACCCTCACATATACTCTACTGGAGAAGGTGGTAAAGCGGTGGTATAGCATCTTGGGGTTTACCTCACATATACTCTTACCCTATCTCGTGACCATCAAACAAGACATAAGCACTACCATGTCTTCTATAAACATCAGGAATTTAACCCAGTACTACAAGTAACGGAAGCATACGTGGAATCCCACAACACCGGTGCGTCGAAGAACTTACAAGACGGTAGACCCTTCCAGAAGTCGCGGCAACTTAATAAAACATAATACTTGCACTCAAAGGCTATTACCAGCACATATAGGCAAGTTCTCAATTAACCAAGCCAAAGTACTTATCAGGGCACAAATAGAATAAATTCTCATTTAACAAGCCAAAGTACTTATCCGGGCACAAATAGAATAAATTCTCATTTAACAAGCCAAAGTACTTATCCGGCACAAATAGAATAAATTCTCATTTAACAAGCCAAAGTACTTATCAGGGCACAAATAGAATAAATTCTCATTTAACAAGCCAAAGTACTTATCAGGGCACAAATAGAATAAATTCTCATTTAACAAGCCAAAGTACTTATCCGGGCACAAATAGAATAAATTCTCATTTAACAAGCCAAAGTACTTATCCGGGCACAAATAGAATAAATTCTCATTTATCAAGCCAAAGTACTTATCCGGGCACAAGTAGAATAAATTCTCATTTAACAAGCCAAAGTACTTATCCGGGCACAAATAGAATAAATTCTCATTTAACAAGCCAAAGTACTTATCCGGGCACAAATAGAATAAATTCTCATTTAACAAGCCAAAGTACTTATCAAGGCATACATAGAATAATTCTCTTTTAACAAGTCAAAGTACTTATCAAGGCACACTTAGACAAATCCTCAATTTATCAAGCCAAAGTACTTAGCAAGGCATACATACATTCTTTTATAAAAGACTCCTTTCTATGTAAAGCCCCAAGATACTAACACAGTAGTATCAAGCGTGTCTATTTTTCAAGGGTAGTTACTACACTTCAGAAAACTCATTTCAAATCTTGAAATCAAGTAACTCCAAATTTTACAATCTAGGCAACTTATGCCGATTTAATCAAAATAGACAATTTTCTAAACCTTCCATAAAGCCGTTATAACCAACTTCCCATAAAGCGTTATAACCCTTTATGGTTTTAGGCAATATCCATTCCTTGATAACCAAGAGACTTATACTATTAAAACCAAGTATCACATACTTACAAATCAAGTTCTTAACTTTCAAAAATACTTCAAGTCTCTTAATAGTTAGAAAACAAGTTTTCTTCTACTTTTTAAACCTCAGTAACTTCACCCTTATGCAAGTTACTTCTCTTAAATCATGTCATTTCTCCTCTTTTAAATCAAATAAGTAAATCACTCCTTTGACTCTAAAGTCATTATAATGACGTTTAGGTTTTAGAACTAAGGCCTAGCCAAAAGATTTGGAAATCACTTCTTTTCAAGTTTCTATGTACTTTAAGAAAAATACCTTCACTTTTAAGAATCCAAACTTCCCTAAGGAAATGGATTATACTACTTACACTGTAAACATCACAGTACACTCAGTACATAGAACAAATTCTATTTTAGGCAATCCAAATACAAGCAAGGAATGGATCATTCAAGGAGTAGAACTTACTTTCTTTATTCTAAGGAATCATGCTAGAAGAGGAGATAGTTCACATACCTTTTCGGCTAATATCCACAAGCTAAGCCGAATATGCCGTACGTAGAAGTGTCAACCTATAATGGTCACAACAAGACTATCAACTTCTAGTCTCTACGTAGAATAATACTAAGTATTTAGTCTCTAATTCTACGGAAAATCGGGCAGCACTTCCTTTGTTTCGACTCACTTGCCACCTTTTTCAAGGCCGAATACAATAACCAACAAGCCACATTTAAGGCTCCAAACAACAACCAAACAAAAGGGATTACACGCCTTACAATCGTGTAAAATTCCGCCCCAATTCATCTGAAATAGCTTAAAACTCGAAGCCATTCTCGACGACTACATACTAACAATTCAAAGTCTTTTCCAATCCTTTTCCAATTCAAGTTCTTAGGTCAACATGTTACTTAGTCATAAACAACTTCAACAACTAAAATTCCCTTCTTTATACAACATGTGACGACTTAACTAATAATCGACTTGAATTGAAATCTTAAACTAAACATGCTAGATTTGGATTAGGGTTCCAATAGTCCAAATACTTATCAAACTTCATACTATAAAACTCATGCTTGCTAATAACCATAGCTCTGATGATAAGTAAACCTTAATTGCTAAAACGACAAAAATAATACCTTTATAAGCCCTTAAAATTTCCAAGATCCAAAGTCGCGCCTTAGAAATTCTTAGCTCCTTTCCTTAAGTTCCAATCCGCTCCAAGCACTCCTTAGAGGCCTATGAAGAACCCATCTTCAAGTTCCAACTTCAAAGTTGAAGAACTCCAATAGTTTCCGCCTTGCGACTAACGTGAAAACTCCGTTTTTCCGAAATCTTTCTATTGAGATATCCTTACAATACCCTAAGGGACATTGGGTTAAAGTCTTGTGGCTAATGGATCAAAACTACAAATTTCTCATGTGGGAAATAGCACTTAGCTGAGAGCATGTTGAAGAACAACAATTGTTGGGATATTTTCTAAGTGTAAAATGAGCTTGTCTTGCACTAGCTATGTATATAAAACATTGGAGGGCTTGGATTAATACACTTGTGGTCTAGGATGAAAGACAATTAATGAAAAGCCAAGTGGACAAGTTGACTAGTCAACAAAATCAAGCTAGCAAGACTAATCTTCCAAAGTGGTCAATGACCATTTTACCCTTGTACAAATTTCGACCAAGCCATGTGGGGTGCCGCGTGTCGCCTCTCATTCATCCATAAAATTCGTAACCCTCGTGGGCCCACAAAACGTAAAATTCCTCGGGTGGGTCCCGTGACAAAATCATAAAAATAAGTTTCCATAATATTACTAAGTCCCATACTCTTCAAATAATGTATTTTGAGAATCCAATTCTCAACAACGAACATTTTCCCTTTCCGACGTTCGGAACATTTTCCGTTGGAAAAACAATTCTTCCTTTCGTACTAATTTCCAAGTCTTGGTTCCTTACGTACACTCTCTTATACATGTCCTGGACTTACGGGGTGTAACACTTAGGATCACAGATCAGGTGTCAGAAGCTCCATTTTCTCCGGAGGCTTGTCTTTTGGTACAGTTTTTCCCTAATGTTGTAAATTTTATGTACATTCAGGGGTATGGCGGGGCCCTGTCCCGCCACATTTGTTATTCCTAGAGGTCTGTAGTCACATTTGTGGTTGAGCCGTAAAAATAGAGTTATACTGTTTTACTGTTGATTATGTATATTTTATGGAAGGCGGCCTTATCGGTTAGCCTGTGATGTTTATTGTTTAAACATGTTATATGTTGTGTATGTTCATTGCTATTCTCGATGTATACGAGCAGGGTGCGGGTAGGGCACGATCGCGGCCGAGGTGGTCGTGACAAAAGTGGTATCGAAGCGATTAGTCCTCGGAAAGTGTCTACAGACCGTGTCTAGTAGAGTCTTTATTAGCGGTGTGTTGTGCACCACATCTATAATCAGGAGGCTGCAGGACATTTAGGATTGGTTTCCATTCTTCTCTCTCTGAGATCGTGCAGTAGAGTTATCTTATTAGGTTGAATCATCTCTGACCTATTCTTATGAAACAGTTATGCCTCCACGGAAGGCGACCAAGGCCCAGAAGGGCAAAGCGGCGGCGAGGCGTGGCGGTACTCGGAGAGGTTACTCGGACTCGAGCCTGAGACTATGCACGAGGTAGTAGGCCAGTCGGCGAGTTCACCACGCCGACAATATTAGAGGCCGAGAGCGGTAGCTCGAGGTTCCGTGCACGAACCTCGAGTCCCGCGGCCGGGGGCGAGTATAGAGACTACGGGGCGGTCCGGTTATTGACGGCATAGTAGCGAGCGGCAGCGAGGACGGTGGCTAACCCAGGCCGAAGCGGTTTGCGGATTCGGGATTTTCTGGGTTGTCATCCACCCGAGTTTTATGGTTCGAGGTCTGAGGAGGATCCGAAGGAGTTCATTCGGCAGTTACAACAGACTATGCAGGTTCTTAGGGCTTCGGATACAGAGTCAGTTATGGTAGCATCTTACCGGTTACGCGATATTGCGTTGAACTGGTTTGAGTCATGGGAGCTGTCGAGAGGTGAGGATGCTCTTCCAGCTATTTAGGAGGAGTTTACAGAGGCATTCATGGATCACTTTTTGCCTCCTGTGATGAGTAGAGCCCGCGTAGATAGATTCTTGACCTTGAGGCAGAATGGGAGGACTATCAGAGAGTACAACCTGGAGTTTGACTCTTTGGCCAGGTATGCGCACACCATTGTAGCTGACATGGCGGATAGAGTTCATCGTTATGTGATGGGGCTAGACTGTCATATGATTACTGCATGCTTGGGGGTGGCCCTTCAACCAGGTATGGATATTGCCAGGATGCAGGCGTATGCGCAGGGGATGAGGATAGAGAGAGGGAGGATCAGATTGACTCGAGCCGGCCAAGAGGCGGGGCAGCGAGGTCTCGAGGCGATTTGGCGGACATCCTCGGCAGACTAGGTCCACATTTCAGCCGGCCACATAGTGCCCTTCCACGGTTTTCGGCGGGAAGTGCAGCGGTCGGGTCATTCGGGAAGCGGTCGGGCTCGGGACTTCGGGTTTCGAGGCGGCAATCGTCACGTCGAGACCACCCACATCTCGGTGTGCTCGATGCGGTAGATCTCACCAGCGAGTGTCGTGTTCGCCGGGAGCTTGTTACTCTTGTGGCGGTGGTCCATTTGAAGAGACCGTCCAGGCGAGCGGCATGGGTGGTGCGGTGCAGCAGGATCGATTCTTTGGGTCTTCCTCTTACGTGGTTATGCGCCCGGAGGGCGGTGTTCACGGACCGGCGAGCGGCGAGAGGTCGTGGTGGTGGTTCGATTCTAGCGGTCCGAGAACCGCATTTATTCCTTAGCCGGCCCGCCGGGATCGGAGGCTTCCTAACGTCGTCACGGTACATTATTGATTTCATGCTGTGACGTATATGCTTTGATAGATCCAGGTTCTACCTTGTCCTATGTGTCCCCTCTTATTGCTGGTAGAATCAGGATAGAGCCGGTCTCGATAGAGCCTTTTAAGGTAGCTACGCCAGTGGGTGATTCGGTGTTAGCTGAGCGGGTGTATAGAGGTTTTCCGGTGTTTATTTACAGTCGTTAGACCCTTTCAGACTTGATAGAGTTGGAGATGACAGATTTTGATGTCATTATGGGTATGGACTGGTTGGTTTCTTATTATGCCAACGTTTACTGTAGAGACAGGTTGGTTCGGTTCCAGTTTCCTGGCGAGCCAGTTATAGAGTGGAAGGGCAACACAGCGTCGCCGAGGGGTAGGTTTATTTCTTACCTCAAGGCTAGAAAGATGGTGCAGAAAGGGTACATCTATCATCTGGTTCGGGTATTTGATACAGAAGTTGAGGTTCCAGTTCATCAGTCAGTGCCAATGGTTAGGGAGTTTCCAGATGTGTTCCCATACGATCTTCCGGGTATCCCTCCTGAGAGGGAGATTGAGTTTTGTATTGATACATTGCCAGACACTCGACCTATTTCTATTCTGCCATACAGGATGGCACCTGCTGAGTTGAGGGAGCTGAAGGACCAGCTGAAATATTTGCTAGAAAAAGGCTTTATCAGGCCTAGTGTTTCTCCCTGGGGAGTGTCGTTTTTTGTTTGTGAAGAAGAAGGATGGGACGCTGCGTATGTGTGTTGATTACAGGCAGCTGAATAAGGTAACCATCAAGAATAGGTACCCCCCTCCCCAGGATTGATGATTTGTTTGACCAGTTACAAGGTGCGAGGTGTTTCTCCAAGATAGACCTGCGGTCTGGTTATCATCAGGTGCGAGTGCGAGAGGCAGATGTCCCAAAGACTGCATTCAGGACCCGGTATGGGCACTATGAGTTCAGGGTTATGTCTTTCGGTTTGACTAACGCTCCAGCGGTATTTATGGATTCGATGAACCGGATGTTCAAGCCATTTTTGGATACATTTATGATAGTATTCATTGATGACATCCTGGTTTATTCGCGTACAGAGAAGGAGCATGCAGATCACTTGAGGACGGTACTTGGGGTCCTCCGGAACCGGCAGTTATTCGCAAGTTCTCCAAGTGTGAGTTTTGGTTGGCCTCAGTGGAATTCCTGGGGCACATTATTGGGGCTGATGGTGTTCAGGTGGATACGGCAAAGATTGAGGCAGTCAAGTCTTGGACGAGACCTACTACTCCGACCGAGGTGCGCATTTTCTTAGAATTTGGCGAGTTATTATCGTAGGTTTGTGGAAGCGGTTTGCTTGATTTCAGCAGTTGACTAGGGTGACTCGTAAGCGGCTAAGTTCCGATGGGCGAGGCTTGCGAGAAGGGCTTCCAGTTACTGAAGGAAAGGTTGACTACGGCTCCAGTTCTTACTCTTCCTGAGGGGTTAGACGGGTACGTGATTTATTGTGATGCCTCGGGTATCGAGCTAGGGTGTGTTTTGATGCATCACGGCAAGGTTATAGCCTATGCTTCCCGGCAGTTACGGAAGCATGAGAGGAATTACCCTACCCACGACTTAGAGTTGGCCACAGTTATTCATGCCTTGAAGATTTGCAGACATTATTTGGATGGAGTTCATGTGGATATTTATACAGACCACAAGAGCCTCCAGTATATCTTTAGGCAGAGGGAGCTGAACTTGCGACAAAGGCGGTGGTTAGATTTGTTGAAAGATTTTGATGTTGATATTCTATACCATCCGGGGAAAGCCAACGTAGTTGCTGATGCCTTGAGTCGTAGATCGATGGGGAGCCTGTCAGAGGTACAGCTAGAGAGACAGGACATGGTCCGTCAGATACATTAGCTAGCGAGCCTTGGGGTTCGATTGATCGATACAGATGATAGTGGGGTACGGGTTCGTGAGGTTGCCGAGTCTTCCATCGTTGATGAGGTGAAGAGGCGACAGTTTGAGGACCCAGTGTTGGTACGGTATCGAGATGCAGCTCTTCGGGAGGAGAAGAGTCTATTCGAGGTAGCGCCTGATGGGGTGCTAAGATTTGAGGGTCGATTGTGTGTTCCCGATGTGACAGGACTTCGTCGGAGGTGCGGGAGGCACGGTGCTCGTTATTCTATTCATCCGGGGTCGACCAAGATGTATCATGACCTCAGATGTATGTATTGGTGGGATGGCACGAAGAGGGCGTGGCGAGCTTTGTTGCTGATGTCCTAATTGCGGCGAGTCAAGGTCGAGCACCAGAGGCCTAGTGGGCTATTGCAGGCTATTGAGATTCCTACTTGAAAGTGGGAGGTGATCAACATGGACTTTGTTACAGGGTTACCTCGTACTCAGAGGAATTACGACTCCATTTGGGTTATTGTTGACAGGCTGACGAAATCAGCCCATTTCCTTCCGATCGGGGCGGCGTTTTGGTGAGGACTATGCGGATTGTACATCGAGATTGTGAGGCGCACGGAGTCCGATGTCGATTATATCGGATAGAGGAGCCCGATTCTGGCTAACCACGGAGGTCTTTCGGAAGAGATTAGGGACACTGGTGAGTCTCGATGCTGATGTTGCATCCTCGGTGGCGTGCGGGTAGAGCGTACTATCCGGACAACGAGGATATCTGCGAGCTGCGTGATTGATTTCGAGGGTAGTGGGAGGATCATTTGCCTCTTGTGGGTTGCTTATAACAACGGCTACCATTCCAAGATACTGGATGGCGCCCATACGAGGCTTTGTATGGCGGAAGTGTAGGTCGCCGATTGGTTGGTTCGGCGTGGGCGAGTGCGATTAGTTGGCGGACTTGATTCAGGCCGTGGATAAGGTGAAGCTTATCCAGGAGAGACTGTTAGCAGCTCAGAGTCGGCAGAAGTCATATGCAGATAATCGGCGTCGACATTTGGAGTTTCAGGTAGACGATTGGGTCTTCTTGAAGGTGTCACCCATGAAGGGTGTGATGAGATTCGGAAAGAAGGGAAAACTCAGCCCAAGGTACATTGGGCCCTACCAGATCGTCCGTCGAGTAGGCTAGGTTGCCTATGAGTTGGATCTACCATCAGAGTTAGAGGCGGTACATCCGGTCTTCCATGTTTCTATGTTGCGGAAGTGTATCGGAGATCCAGCGAGAGTTTTCCCGGCTAGTGAGGTCCAGGTGACAGAGGGGTTATCGTATGAGGAGAGTCCCATAGCGATACTCGATCGCCAGGTCAGGCGACTACAGACCAATGATGTGGCTTCCGTCAAAGTCTTGTGGAGGAATGATAACCGGGAGGAGATGACTTGGGAAGCGGAGGAGGACATATTGAGAAAGTATCCTCACTTATTCCCTACAGCTTCAGGTAATTCATTTTCCCCTTACTTGTCAAGTTTTAATTGAAGCATTTTTGTTTAAGTGCTATTATGTGGCCATGTGTGGCATTATTGGTATGTCGGGATGTAAAACGAAACTATGTCGCTAATTATAAGTTTGACTCCGAAAGAACATTCGGGGACGAATGTTTCTAAGGGGGAAGAATATTACACCCCGTAATTACAGGACATGTTTTAAGAACGTACGTAAGAATGCCAAATGTTAAGATTAGAGACTTGTAAAAATTTATCGGAATTATGAAATTGTCGCAAAATGAAATATTGTGATGAATGGGAGGGCGACACGTGTCACCCCCCCTTATGAAGTCTTGGACGAAATTAAGCATGGCCAAAAGGGTCATTTGGCCATTGTTAGGATGACAAAGTCTTGCAAGTTGAAGAGCTTGATAAAATTGACTTAGTCAATGGGGCCACAAGTCTTGATATTTAAAAGAACTTCATCCAAGCCTCACATTTGTGCTAATCTCAACCCTCCATGTTACTATATAGTAGTACTAGTAGCAAGACAAGATCCACACTTAGCTAAATTTCAAGAAAAATTTGAAGAACACTTCATAGTGCTCTCGGGTTCACAATCCAAAAAGAGAGAATTTTTTTGTTAGTTGTCCATTAAGCTCTACACTTTAAACCAAGGTTCATGAGTGTATTGTAAGGGTATCTCAATAGAAAAATCCCGGAAAAAGATAGTTTTCGTATTAGTCGCAAGGTGAAAACCTAGTTGCTTTTCTAGGTTTTGTGTGGAAGATTAAAGGAAAGTTGTTTGTGATATTCTAAGGGTATCATGTGGCGGATTGAAGTGTCAAGAAGAGGCTCTAAGTTGCTAGGGAGCGACTTCGAATTTGAAGTTGGACTAAGACTCGTTGAGGTAATAATCGTGTCTCTTAAAGTGTTACAAGATTATATATTGTTGTTAGCCTTACATGTTTGATAGCATGAAGTATATGTGTTGAAGTTTCATAAGTGTTATGGATTGATTGTAGCCTAAAAACCGAAATGTCATATAAGCCATTTGAAGTTGGATTACAATTTGGTCGTTAATTAGAATCGTCGCATGTTACTTACTTGAAGATTATAGTAGTTATAATCGATTGCGACTTGATATCATGTTATGCTAACAACTTGGATTGAAAAGGAAATTGGATAAGAATTGTTGTTATTGTATCTCAAGTTGCCGAATTGGCCTAGTAGTTTGTATTAGTTTGATATCATTTGTTTGGCAGAATTTTACACGTCTAGTAGGCGTGTAATCCCCTATTGTTAATTACAATGTTGGGCCTTAAATGTGGCGTATTTGGTTATTGAATTCGGCCTTGAAAAAGGTGGCAAAGTATGTAGAAACAAAGGAGGTGCTGTCCGATTTTCCGTATAATTTAGTGACTTTGCACTTATAATATTCTACGTTTGAAGTAAGATGTTAATAGACGTATTGTGGACATTATAGGTTGACATATTACGGGCGGGATATTGTACTTAGCAAGTGGATTAACCCGAAGAGGTATGTAGAACTTTCCTATCTTTTGAGCATGAATAGTTGCACGTATATAGTACGGTAGACGTACAAGACTTTGATATCCTTTACTTGTTTTTAAGAATAGCCAAGTTGAGTGAGTTAGGAGATTAACTCACTTCTTTAAAAGTATTAAGGATGTCTTAAGTTTTTAAAGTTAAGGGACTTGAAGTGTTTAAAAGTATATGATACTTGTTTCGTTTTAAACGTATACGTCCCTTGGATAGGAAATTGTAATTGGCTAAGGTATAAAGTTAATATCACGACATAATGGGAAGTTGGTTATATTAGCTTTATGGAAAGATGAATAATAAATGACTTGAATTAATGAAAGGCAAATTGATTTTAAGGCATCAATTGCCTAAGGTTTTATAAGAAAAGAAGTCACTTGATTTAGAAGCCTAATTTTATTTCTAAAGGTATTGTGACTTGTCTTGAAAAGTAATTGTGACTTGATACTACGGTTATTAGTATCTTGGAAGTTTTATATGAAAAAGAGTCATTTTTAAAAGAGTGGAAGTATGTAGTACTTTGGGTTAAATTCCCGAATTTCTATAAAAGACATGTTAGTGCCTTAAGTAAACTAAAATGAGAGTGTATATGAACAAGACTAATAAGAAGTTAGGGGATTTCTTAACTTGCTTATATATTGTATGATAAGCCGGTAGTGCTTATGTTATGTATGATAGCCGGTTTGTGCTAGTGGTATATTATTCATTACGGGGTCATTCCCCGGGTTTGTGGCATTTGCATATTCCGTGGATTTGCTACCCACGATGTGAGGAATACCTCATGCGAGTCCGTAAGGGCTTATGCTGGTGAAATAGTCCCATGCGGGGCGGATCAGTCCTATGTGAGGAATACCTCATGCGAGTCTACACGACCTATGCGGGCGGATACAACCTATGCGAGGAATACCACATGTGGGTCCACACGACCCTTGCAGGTGAAATAGTCCCAGGAGTAGGATTGCTTAATGATACTGCGGGCGGGTGGTCCTGCTTTGATCGTGAGCTTCCTATTTTTATGTTGTAAGTATACTCTTATTTACTCTCATTGTCGATAAGGCACGATTATCTTGTAATTTGATTATCATACATGTCTCGGCTTTGTTTTAGACTTATGATGTAATTACGATATTTTCGATTTACATACTTAGTACATATGTGTATGCGACCCTTCCTTGGCTGCGTTCATCTGCGGTAGGGTAAGCATGTGGTGGATCCTCATTCTTAGGATCACAGATCAGTGTCGAAGCTCCATTTTCTCGGAGGCTTGTCTTTTAGTACGATTTTCCACGATGTTGTAAATTTTATGTACATTCGGTATGGCGAACCCTGTCCCGCCACGCTTGTTATTCCTAGAGTCTATAGTCACATTTGTGGTTGGTAGTAAACGAGTTATCTTGTTTCTTTATTGATTATGTATATTTTATGGAAGACGGCCTTATCGGTTAGCCTGTGATGTTTATTGTTTAAACATGTTATATGTTGTGTATATTCCGCTGCTATTCTCTGATGTATACTGAGCAGGTGCCCGGGTAGGGCACCGATCATGACCTGGTCGTGTGATGACGTATTCTATTTGTCGTGTTGGTTAGTCGTCAATAAGATATGTGAACCTCTTCCTTCTTTATTTTGGCATGTTCTACATAGGAAATATACATGTGGTATTGTTTCATGATTCATTCTACTCTTAGAAGTTAAGGAGTATTCATGTTATTGATTCTATGCTAAAGGCATGTCTAAATTATTCCTAAGTCCTTACCAAGTCTTATGGGAGATGTTGGTAAGAGTTTTTAGGAAGTATTGGAGTCGAGTTGATCTTTCTAAGTTATAGCACTAATGAGAAAAGGTATCAAACAAGCCATTGCAGCGTTAAATGAAAAAAAGAATCGACAATCAATTATATTGAAATGAATAGAATTTCCATCTGAGTAGATAAGATCATTATTAATATATAACCTACTAAAGGCTCATAAAATGGATTAATTTGGAAATTTGGATCGGTTAACACTATGCAAATATTTCCATAATGTTAGCCAGGGGAGCGAGACAAATTTAGATTAACGAGTTGGTAAAGACGTGTGTGAACTATCCTTTCTTCTTTTGAAAGTTGTTTATTTGAAGTAAGCGTATGGTGGACGTAGGTAGTTTTATTGGATCTTAATCTCAAAATGATACTTGATTTGATAAATGTCTTGATTTACCAAATGAGGTTTTAAAATGATACTTGATATGATAAGTGTCTTGATTTTCCAAAGGATGATTTAAAATGAAAGGTATGAGAGTGCCTTGGTTTATTTTAAAAAGGAAGGCATGGTATTGCCTTGATGATTCTAAAAAGGAAGGTATGGTGTTGCCTTGGTGATTCAAAAAAAAGAAGGCATGGTATTTCCTTGGTTTTTCTAAAAAGGAAGGCATGGTATTGCCTTGGTTTTTCTAAAAAGGAAGGCATGATATTGCCTTGGTTTTTCTAAAATGAAAGTTCGTTTTGTATGATTATATGGAGAGTCAAAGTGGTGATTTAAATTGCATATGGTTGCTCACGATAGCTATTCATGCAAATGTTATATTTTCACATCACTGCGTCCCTCACTAGAGGGCCGACAACATTATGGTATTATTTACGTGGACATGCTTACATGATGAAGGAATTCCATGGGCATGCTTCCATTATATATTTCATGGAGTAGCTCCCATGACGTGAGTTGGTACACACTCACTGCGGGTCTGAAGGACTCATGCGGGTTCAATTCCCAGGTATTATTCCATGGACTAGCTCTCCGTGATGCGGGTATCGTGTACAGATATCCATTGCGGGTCTACAAGATCAATGCGGGTTCGAGTCTCATGTTGGTCAAATAGTCCCATGAGTAGGATCTGCATAATGAATTCTGAGGGCAGATGTCCCTGATTTTGACATGATTTACATATTTTGAAAAGGTACGGTTGATTTTCTATTTTGAAAATATACAGTTTACTCTTGATACACCGAGTCCCACAAATGGGCCGGGATATGTTATGTGATACACCGAGTCCCACAAATGGGTCGGGATATGTTATGTGATACACCGAGTCCCACAAATGGGCCAGAATATGTTATGTGATACACCGAGGCCCACAAATGGGCCGAGATATGTTATGTGATACACCGAGTCCCACAAATGGGTCGGGATATGTTATGTGATACACCGAGTCCCACAAATAGGTCAGGATATGTTATGTGATACACCGAGTCCCACAAATGGGTCGGCATACGTTATGTGCCAACAGTTACATGATTCCACTGAGTCCCTCACTAAAGGGCTGGGACACGTTATAGGCATATAGGCATGATGGTTTACCGCGTCGTTCACTAAAGGGTCGGGCAGTATATGGTACAGTGATACAAGGTACAGATGGCTCTTATTTTATATAGCACGATAGGATCTGGTATTTGATTTTCATACTTGCCCCTGTCATTCTTTTGTATAGTTATGATCTTGTTTATTGTACTTCATGTTTACATACTTGGTACCTTATTGTACTGACCCCCTTCGAGGGGCTGCATTCATGCCGCAGGTATTAGGTACTCAGTTGGGTGATCCGTGAGCTTAGGATCCTTGGTCAGAGTTTTGGGATAACTCCAATGTTCCAGAGCTTGTCATTTTGGCACAGGTCTTCCAGTATGGCTATGTATATTCAGGGATACGGCGGGGCCTTGTCCCGTCATAGTTTACTGTCCAAACTCTTAGAGGTCTGTATTATATGTGGGTTGGACTTGCATGAGTTGTATATATATTGTTGGCCAGTTGTACTACTGTGTTGTCGGGATGTTCCCGTTTATATATAGCGGAAGCCTCATCGTCTTGCCTGTTTTTATAACATGAGTTTTCTTAGAGTTTCCACTGATTTTTATGTGATGTATGGGTAGAAGGGGGCCCAGGTAGGGCACCAGTCGCGGGCCCGGGGTTCGGGTCGTGACACCGCCAGAGCGGTATTATTGTTCAGATTATAAAATGGTATGACCTAGAATTTATTATCACCCAAAAAACACTCTCATTGGTATTGGAGCTTGGACAATATATATTCTTGAAGATTCAATGATTTAAGGTAACTTTTGACCCATTAATTAATGTGTATTAGTTAGAGTTCTATCCTAATTATGATTCTTAGTTGAGGAAAATAAGAGAAGTGTCTTGTTGAGAATAAGAGAGTTATATTTTGGATTTGAGGATTTGTTATTGGATTATTATGGTTAATATTGTAAACTAGTATTGTATTAGACTAGTGGGTGATATTTAATTGATCAATTACATATTATAAACCATTTTGGTAATTGGGAAAATTTCTAGGGTTAGAATTGGGGCTTTTTGCCAATTCATGAATTAAGGATCTAATTGGACTTTGTTATTAAATTAACTTAGAATTATGACTATCTAGCATATTATGGTACTATTTGGGTAATAATATTCGTTCCTTGATAATGTGGACCCGGGGTTACTTTGTAGTTTAACTTGGGGATTCTATTTTCGCCTATAGATATGGGTACCGTTAGACTCAGAATCTCATATAATTAATATGATTGATCAGGGTGAGATTGTGAGAAGGCTCAACAAAAGGGGAAAGTTGTTGCGTGAGTTCTTCGACTTCAAATCATGCAAGCTGAGACTTACTAGACTCTAGTATGGCATTATGTGTTGGTATGATATTGATAAACTAATGGGAGTAATAGGGAATTGGTGTCCCATATTAGTCAGGTGACAAGAACTAATACGGGAACCGGTGAACTTCACATGGCTAATTAATGAATTAGTTGGATATACTTGAAGAAGATTATGTGTTTAGCCGTCGGGCTATGAACGCGGTGCATAAATCCTCTTAGGTTTGGTATGATTGTTGATTATTTGGGCTTGTAGCCATATCTGATATTCTATTATTAATTTGACTTATCATGCATTAATCACTCTACATCTTGTCTGATACTTGAAAAGGAACTTATAATACTATTTGTATTATTTATGTTGATTTTAAGGTGTACACATTGTAACGACCCGTCCCGGGGCCCGTTACTGGTGCCTTATCCCGGGCACCCTAGTGACACAACATCAGAGAAAACCAGCGGAAAATAAAACTTTAAACAAGAAACAAGATATATGATCATAAAACAGGCCAACCCAACGGTTACCTTCCAAAACATATATAAATACAACTCTTTCAAAACGAACAGTTTAATCCTTTTTTTTTCAAACCCTGCCCACAACAGTACTACAGACCTCTAAGATTTACAACAACTATGACGGGACAGGGCCCCGCCATACCCCTGAATGTACAAGAACCTACAACTCAGGGAACACATACCAAAAGATAAGCCTCCGGAGAAACGGAGCTTCCCAAAACTGGCGAGATCCTAAGAGCGAGGATCCACGGCCGATGTACCTCTACTGCGGCATAACGCAGCCCCAAGGAGGTCGATAACAGTACCAAGTATGTGAAATCGTAAAATCGTAATGAAATCATACTAGTCTATATAAAGCGAGAGACATGTATGATAACCAAACTACGATTCACAACATAAAAGCGATCATGTCGATCGTGGACTCGCCTCAAGTCATCACTCAAATATAACTATGGGTCTCATGCCCACAACATCAATCATGTTCGCATCACGGGCGCATGCCGGGTCTGCATCGGTGTAGACATGTCCATGATGCAACAATAATACCAATGCCCCATGGCCACATGCCCCCGGAATTCTACCTCGGTGTAGACACGTCCATGTGACATCAACAATAATATACTGGGTGATCAACCCTGCCGCATGGCCACATGCCCCCGGAATTCTACCTCGGTGTAGACATGTCCATGTAACCACAATAACAATACATCGGGTAATCAACCCGACCGCATGGCCGCATGCCCCCGGAATTCTACCTCGGTGTAGACATGTCCATGTGACATCAACAACAAGACGATGAATCAAAATGGAAACATACGTGGAATTCTCCATCACCGCCAAAGACGTCCAAGTAAGTTCTCAACAAGTCGACCGGCCCTCGATAGACGCGGTAACACAGAAATACCACACTTGCACAACAAAGGCTATCATCACAAGCATAGGCAAGTTTCACAACAACACGCATAGGCAAGTTTCTCCACAACAAGCATAGGCAAGTTTCACACAACTCAAAGTACTTTCATTTTATGCCAAAGTCCGGGTTTTTAACCCCAAAGTACTACATACGTTAAGTTTTTTTTTAAAAGAGATCCATTACTTTTATAAAGTCACCCGATACCCGTAGTATTAGAATGACCAACCCACATTCCTTTTCAAAATCAAGTAACAACATTCTTTTCCTAAGTTCGGTTTGCCTAGTTCCATTACTCAAGCTTCTCATTTTCAAATGCTCAAGTCACTTATTTTAGAAAGGTTTCATAACTCATAGTCTTAATCTCTTTTAAAACAATTGAGTAACATATGTCATATATGTGAGTAGTTTATTCTTGTTTATAACGATCTTATTACAGCAGCCATGATCTAGAAAATGTAATATCATTTTGTCTCATCTTAGCTTCTGCGGATGGAGGTTTCTACTTGGTTTTAATACAACACATCATTATTCAATACATTTTCCTTTATTAACGCTGCAGTGGTGCTGTCGATACACATTCGATTTCGAAATCGGTAAAACATTATCCCTTTAAAACCAAGTACTCATTACTCACGAATGAGGTTTCACACAAACATCCACATTAAAACAAATAAGTTAAGTCTCTTATCTTATAAGATCAAGTCTCTTAACTTCTAACATTGATAAACCATTTTCACTACATAAGGTCGTTATAACTAACTTCCCATAAAGCTATTATAACACCACATGTTTTAAACCAACCAAATCACTTAGCACGTATCGTCTCGTACTACATAGTTCACAACAATCATGCTAGAAAAGATAGGAAGAGGTTCACATACCTCGCGACGATTTATCGACAATAAGCAAGATGCTCCAAGTACTACAACCTTGCTAGCCACTTTCCACTCCTCGAGTAGAATACGCTACTCTTAGTACTTTCACCTATAAAGGTCACAAACGTCTATTAACCCCAAAACACAAGTTTCTATCTTTCTACGAGAAAATTCGGCGACACCTCACCCCGCATGGCGTAAATCTCCTCTCTCTATCGGTAGGCTACCAAGCCAACCAGGGGTTTACACGTCTAACCGGGCGTGTACAATTCTACTCAAGAATACTACAAGTCTCTGCAATACGATCCTATGTAAATCTGATTCGATTCGATTCTTTATTCTTGGGCTTAAGTCAAAAGACATTGCGAATACTTAGTATAGTTCCATATATAGTATACTTCAACTATATATTCTAACAAACATGTAATTTCCAATTAAAATAGAGGGAAAAGATAATTACCTCGATAAGACCATAATTATCCAATTTAAATGTCGATCCTGAGCAAGGTTTAGCTCACTCAGTGCGCTCCAAACAACCCTTAGAAGTTCTAACCAACTTCTACTCAAATACTTCAACCAACTATGAAGATTTCCTTAGGGTTTCGGTTTGAGACTAAAAGGACAAAAGGTAGTATTTCCGGGCTCTACGTATAGAGGTATCTTTGGAATACTACAAGGTACAAGGCTAAGGTATTTTGGGCATTATAACAATACTAGGGGAGTATTTCTATACCACAACAAGGGGTATAATACGAAAACAACTAGGCTAGGGGTACCACTGCCAAGGCACCACAAAGGGGAGGAGGAGGCCTCGGCCAAGACTCTCAAAGAGGGGATGAGTTGGGCGAACTCAAAACTAGAGGAGGAGGAGGGATTTTAGGCTTGGAAGGTTTCATTTGTGGATGAAGAGTTCATCAACATAAGGGGGGTATTTATAGCAAAACCAAAGGCCAACCAATGGCCAAGATCAAGCCATGTGCAAGGCAAGTGTAAGGCCAAGATCAAGCCAAGTTCACCCTAAACCCTACTCCACAAAACACTCCACAAAACAATGCACCAAACAAGGCCAAAACAAGGCACAAAACAAGGAGAAGAAGGCGTCCGCTTACCCAAACCGTCCTTGAGGTGACAAGTGTCACCCTCGTTGGCCCAAAGATGTTCCGTCGCTCGGAAAAATCCGCAAAAATACAAAGCGACATAGTCGGAATTTTCCTCGCAAGTTATGCAAAGCGTTTAGTCACGACTCTGTCGGGTGTTGTGCACAAAGGTAAATTCGGCCAGGGTGCCACGGGGTGACACGTGTCGCCGATTCGCCGAATATTTCGTCTTAGAAAATATCCAAAATCTGAAATCTCAAAACAAAGCGGGCCCACAAAACCGTAAATTTCTCCGTGGGCCCCACGTGACCATTTAGAAAATAAAATCTCAAAATTCTAATATAATCTATGAAGTCCAAATACCAAATCTGGAATCCAATTCCCATTAACGAACCTTTTCTTCACATATAACCGGAAACTTTTCAGTCGAAAACTCACATCTTTCTTTCTTTACAAAATTTCTGCCGTACTCTCGTACGTACGTCCTCACCTACATACCCTGATACTACGTGGTATAACATTCTCCCCTCCTTAGAAACATTCGTCCCGAATGTTCCTTATCAAGTCGAATAACGATAAAGTTCCTCTAACAAGTTGCCAGCGCCACGGCAGCGCGAAATAACACGCGTCCTCTTCTTTCCTTACTCGCCGTGCCCTTCTCGAACACTTGAACTCTCGGACGTACCATACTTGAGTCATTACCCGTTCCGAAAATCTGCGAGTCACTACCTCCAAACTTGGTCATCTTACTAACCTCAAACTTCCTTAAGGCCATTCGGCCTTTACGAACCGCAGTCGAGCGCGTCCACGAACTCATACGATGATCATACAAACTTGGGCCTAGCATCCTCGTGACCCTACCACTGGCGGGACCACCCAGAACTGACCACCCCAAACCGGGTTCTGGGTTGACCGCAAATGGTCCTCAACCCGACCTGACGCGCAAACTCTTGTTCCCGATCCGGAACAATCTTACTAATTCACATCATGAAAGCTACCACTTCCATCTCACACTACCCCCGGACTTATCACACAAATAAATCCCACGTATACTACTACTCTGATAAGGGTCAAAAATAAATCTTTAACTCAAGACGACCTTACCCCTAAGGTCTCAGTCGTGACATAGTCTAAGGTTCACACTTACCATGGCCCCATACGTATCCTCCCAACTAAGCATGTTTTCTAACTCATAATTAACACAACGCTATTCGTACATAGCACATAATAATGAGACCATCATAACAAGCATACCAAAACTCTAGAGGTTAAGGATATACACAAGCTCTGGCTCACTCTAATCATAGGCACGCCTGCGCAGGCGCTATAGAAGGCGATGAACCAGCCCGATCCAGGTGAGTCGTAAGATCCGTGATACCCTTGGTCGGACAGTTCCTCGCAAAATGGCCTGCTGGCGCCAAAAATAACAAGCTCCTGGCACCACGACACTCCCGAAATGCGGTCTACATCGACCACACGAGGTAGGGGTGACCGCGTCCGCCAACACCCGCACTTCCTGAAACACGAACCGGAGCCACGACGCTCCGAATACTCTGAAGGTTGTGGAGGACCACTCTGACCGGCGGAGGTACAAAACTAGTATCTTGAGGCGGTCCGCCTCGAAAGTCACAAAGGACCTGTTGTTCGGCCTCTTGCGATCTTGGTCATTCGCCGACCTCTCGTGCCTCGCATCGGTCGTGAGCTGCGTGCGGGCAATGTCCATGCCGGTGAAGAGCTACTCCACGAACATGCCTCGACATGTAATCATCGAGCCTGAACATATCGGTGCACTCGATCCTCCATACTAGCTACTAACGGGGCGTCGCAAGGCGATGAGTGAACTCCACACTGCACTCCCGAACCGCACGCCGCCGCTCTGTCTAAGCATCAAAAATCATCGGCCGCGTGCCCTCCTCTGCGGAGGCAAGAAGTGCGTGAGAAAGCCCGAAAACTCATCCCATCTGCTGGAGTACATGCTCTCCCGGAAAGCTCGTGAATCAAACCAATCATAGCGGTATCACGCGGCCGATGCGAACAAAGGTCCTGAACTCGGTCTGAAGCCTTGATCACCGCGTGATCCGAAGCGCGGATGAACTCTTGCGGATCATCCTCGTGCCTCGACCCATAAAACTCTGGCGGGCTACTTAGAAAGTCAGTAGCCTCAAACTATCTGCTTCGGGGTGAACCAGGTGCTCTTTGGGCTGGGCTGCTGCATCGGCCTATCCTCATATCGGCCCACGACCACGGCGGCCAAGCTGGGCCATCTCCTTGTAACCCATCTCCTGCCCCGGTGTGGGGTGGAGGCTCAGTCTTGTGGTCTCAGCGGCCATCGCTGGCTCTAAACTTCTGGGTTTGGCGGCGTCACAAAACCGCCGTCAAGCACAACCTCAGTGCTGTCGGGACTGCGCCCTCGTACTCCTCGTATCTCACTAGCGGCACCCTCGGTGCCTTGCGCCTCGGGCTCTGGTTGCCTTGCGGAGGCATAGCGGTAAAAACGAGATCGTCGGAGGGTCCAACTTACAACACGCCTCTAAGGCCGCGATCTCGGAATGAGAAGAATGGAAACTAATCCTAAATGTCCTGCGGCCTCGCGATTATAGATGTGGTACACAACACATCGATAATCAAGACTCTACTGAACGCGATGCGTAGACACTTTCCGAGGATTAACTTCTGCGATACCACTTTGTAACGACCCGTCCGGGGCCGTTCTTCGTGCCTTATCGGGCACCCTAGTGACACAACATCGAGAAAACGTGGAAAATAAAACTTTAAACAAGAAACAAGATATATGATCATAAAGCAGGCCAACCCAATGGTTACCTTCCAAAACATATATAAATACAACTCTTTCAAGCGAACAGTTTAATCCTTTTTTTTCAAACCACGCTTCAACGATCTACGGACCTGCAAGATTTACAACAACTATGGCGGGACGGGGCCCGCCATACCACAGATGTACAAGAACCTACAACTCGGGAACACATGCAAAAGATAAGCCTCCGAGAAACGGAGCTTCCAAGCAGGCGAGATCCTAGGCGAGGATCCACGGCCGATGTACCTCTACCGCAGCATGAACGGCCGAAGGAGGTCGATCTAACAATTGCAGTATGTGAAGCGTAAAAATCAGTAATGAAATCATACTAGTCTATATAAAGCGGAGACATGTATGATAACCAAACTACGATTCCTGACATAAGCGATCATGTCGATCGAGGAATCACGCCCTCAAGTCATGACTCAAATATAACTATGGGTCTCACGCCCACATCAATCGTATTCGCATCATGGCGCGTGCCGGAATTCTGCATCGGTGTAGACATGTCCGTGATGCAACAATAATACCAATGCCCCGGCCACATGCCGAATTCTACCTCGGTGTAGACACGTCCACGTGACATCAACAATAATATCTTGGGTGATCAACCACGCGTAGCCACATGCCGGAATTCTACCTCGGTGTAGACATGTCCATGTAACCACAATAACAATACATCGGGTAATCAACCCGACCGCGTGGCGCATGCCGGAATTCTACCTCGGTGTAGACATGTCCATGTGACATCAACAACAAGGCGGTAATCAAAATGGAAACATACGTGGAATTCTCCATCACCGCCGACGTCCAGTAAGTTCTCGACAAAGTCGACCTACTGTCGAGAGACGGTAACACGAAATACCACACTTGCACAACAAGGCTATCATCACAAGCATAGGCAAGTTTCACAACAACACGCAGTGAGTTTCTCCACAACAAGCATAGGCAAGTTTCACACAACTCAAAGTACTTTCATTTTATGCCAAAGTCAGGTTTTTAACCCCAAAGTACTACATCGTTAAGTTTTTTTAAAGAGATCCATTACTTTTATAAAGTCACCCGATACCGTAGTATTAGAATGACCAACCCACATTCCTTTTCAAAATCAAGTAACAACATTCTTTTCCTAAGTTCGGTTGCCTAGTTCCAATTACTCAAGCTTCTCATTTTCAAATGCTCAAGTCACTTATTTTAGAAAGGTTTCATAACTCATAGTCTTAATCTCTTTTAAAACAATTGAGTAACATATGTCATATATGTGAGTAGTTTATTCTTGTTTATAACGATCTTATTACGACCATGATCTAGAAAATGTAATATCATTTTGTCTCATCTTAGCTTCATGCAGATGGAGGTTTCTACTGGTTTTAATACAACACATCATTATTCAATACATTTTCCTTTATTAACGCTGCGGTGGTCCTGTCGATACATTACGATTCGAAATCGATAAAACATTATCCCTTTAAAACTAAGTACTCATTACTCACGAATGAGGTTTCACAAACATCCACATTAAAACAAATAAGTTAAGTCTCTTATCTTATAAGATCAAGTCTCTTAACTTCTAACATCAGTAAACCATTTTCACCTACATAAGGTCGTTATAACTAACTTCCCATAAAGCTATTATAACACCTATGTTTTAAACCAACCAAATCACTTAGCACGTATCGTCTACCGTACTACATAGTTCACAACAATCATGCTAGAAAAGATAGGAAGAGGTTCACATACCTCGCGACGATTTATCGACGATAAGCAAGATGCTCCAGTACTACAACCTTGCTAGCCCTTTCCACTCCTCGAGTAGAATACGCTACTCTTAGTACTTTCACCTATAAAGGTCACAAACGTCTATTAACCCCAAAACACAAGTTTCTATCTTTCTACAGAAAATTCGGCAGCACCTCCCCGCATGGCGTAAATCTCTCCTCTATCGGTCGGCTACCAAGCCAACCGGGGGTTTACGTCTAACGGACGTGTACAATTCTACTCGATAATACTACACAAGTCTCTTGTCTGATCCCATGTAAATCTGATTGATTCGATTCTTTATTCTTCAGCTTAAGTCAAAAGACATTGCGAATACTAAGTATAGTTCCATATATAGTATACTTGACTATATATTCTAACAAACATGTAATTTCCAATTACAATAGAGGACAAGATAATTACCTCGATAAGCCCATAATTATCCAAGTTATAATGTCGATCTGAGCAAGGTTTAGCTCCTACTCGTGCGCTCCAAACAACCCTTAAGTTCTAACCAACTTCTACTCAAATACTTCAACCAACTATGAAGATTTCCTTAGGGTTTCGGTTTGAGACTAAAAAGGACAAAAGGTAGTATTTCCGGGCTCTACGTATAGAGGTATCTTTGGAATACTACAAGGTACAAGGCTAAGGTATTTTGGGCATTATACCAATACTAGGGGAGTATTTCTATACCACAACAAGGGTATAATACGAAACAACTAGGCTAGGGGGGGGGTACCCCACGGCCAAGGCACCACAAAGGGGAGGGAGGAGGCCCTCGGCCAAGACTCTCAAAAGAGGGGGGGAGTGAGTTGGACGAACTCAAAACTAGAGGAGGGGGGATTTTTAGCTTGGAAGGTTTCATTTGTGGATGAAGAGTTCATCAACATAAGGGGGGTATTTATAGCAAAACCAAAGGCCAACCAATGGCAAAGATCAAGCCATGTGCACGGCAAGTGTAAGGCCAAGATCAAGCCCAGTGCACCCTACACCCTACTCCACAAAACACTCCACCAAACAATGCACCAAACAAGGCCAAAACAAGGCACAAAACAAGGGGAAGACGCCCCCTTGCCTACCCAAATCGCCACTGAGGGTGACAAGTGTCACCCTCGTTGGCCCAAAGATGTTCCGCTCGGAAAAATCCGCATAAAAATACAAAACGACATAGTCGGAATTTTCCTCGCAAGTTATGCAAAACGTTTAGTCAGCGACTTTAATCGGGTGTTGTGCACAAAGGTAAATTCGGCCAAGGTGCCATGGGGTGACACGTGTCGCCCGATTCGGCCAGAATATTTCGTCTTAGAAAATATCCAAAATACGAAATCTCAAAAACAAAGCGGGCCCACAAAACCGTAAATTTCTCAGTGGGCCCACGTGACCATTTCCGAAAATAAAATCTCAAAATTCTAATATAATCTATGAAGTCCAAATACCAAATCTGGGAATCCAATTCCCATTAACGAACCTTTTTCTTCACAAATAACCGGAAACTTTTCCGTCGAAAACTCACATCTTTCTTTCTTTTCAAAATTTCTGCCGTACTCTCGTACGTACGTCCTCACATACATACCCTGCAACTACGGGGTATAACACACATATCCATCTCATTCATACATATTATATTGGAATTTGAAATGTTGAGTTACTACTGAAAGAGTCTTGGGAAGCCGGTTGTTGCATATGGTACATGATAAGAGAGTGATTACTCATGATGACACTTCAGCCACAGAGCTAGTATCCAATGGGATCGGATGGGTATTGTTACACCCCGTATTTCCAAGGAAATTATATGAGAACGTATGTAAGAAAATTTTGAATTGGTATATGGGATTAGTATATGATTATGAAGAATTGGATCTAATTATGGGGCCCGTCAAAAATTTCACAATTTCGTGGGGCCCGTCAAAAATTTCACAATTTCGTGGGGCCCTTCGTTTGTAGGATATTTTGGACACTTGTCTTGCAAGACTTGACTTTACCAGATATTTTAAAGAGGTGAAACATGGACCAATAGGAAGGTAACAAGTGCCCCATCCACTTGTCTTTCTTTGAGAGATATTTGATATTACACTTGGAAGACTTAAGATCATTTTGCATAATATCTAGTCTCTTAACATTTTACTCTCTCTTCTCTCTCAACCCTAAAATCTCGACCAAGCTTACATATTTTCCAAGGACAAGAGTGATTATTTAACCTAGATTAAGAACATTAACCAAGTGTTAAGCCAAGTTAACTCTCCAAACCCTCCAAGAAATCATTGGGCCGTGAGATAGGTCTAAGAACCCTGGGCTTGTTCTTCAACTTTTGGGTGATAAAACAAGAAGGGGAGCTAGTGAAAAGCTTGTAGGGGATGCACATGTGTGGTTGGAACTTGTAGAAGTGGAGCTAAAACGAAACTGCGGGCCAAAAACCTTGGGGCTTAGTCACGGCTTTTGGGCAAAGAATAAGGTAAAAGCTCTTCGTCCACTTGAAGTAATTAGTTATTACATGTTATTATGATTAGTAGATGAACTTGTATTAAGAATAATGAATATTAAAAAGTGTTTGGATCATTTGGTGTTGAAGCCGAGAATAAGGGCAGTTTCGGCCCTATGGAAATTATTGGATATTGTTTTTGTTATCTTCACCTATTGCATGTTAAAATGAAGTAATATGGTTGTTGATAAGTTGATATGTCATATGTAGAAGTGTTGGAACTTGAATTGAAGTTTAATGGATTAAGGAAGGTGTTAACGTATTGGGGTTGTTGGCCGCATATTATATGAAATTGTTGGATGTTATTTTACAGTTTTTAGGGACTGTTTTAGGGTGTTGGAATTCAAAAAATTCAGCCCTCGTTATGCATGTTTAAGTGTGGTTATTGCTAATGAAAGTCCTAAGAGATTAAGGGTATAAAAATGTATTAGAAGGCTTCACATTTTACCCTTGTTGTTGTTGGATATTGGACTGATTTTGTGGACTATTTTTATGTGATTATAGGGCAGAATTTTACACGTAAGGTAGGCATGTAATCCCCTTTGGTTGTTGTCTTGTTGTGCCCTTAATTGGTGTCTTGGTTATTGTTGAAATTGACCTTCTTGAAAGGTGGAAACGTACGTGTTATAAGGGAAGTGCTTCCCAAATTTCCGTAGAATAAGAGACCCTTTACTTGGTATTAATCTACCTTAGAAAGCATGAAGTTGATAGAAGTGCTATTGTCATTTTAGGTTAAACTACTACGTGTGGCATATTCTACTTAGCGTGTGGA
The DNA here is from genome assembly GCA_029844215.1 of Przewalskia tangutica. Taxonomy (NCBI): domain Eukaryota; kingdom Viridiplantae; phylum Streptophyta; class Magnoliopsida; order Solanales; family Solanaceae; genus Przewalskia; species Przewalskia tangutica. Next base: position 80,496,039 of record CM056720.1, on the reverse strand, counting down.
TTAAGCCGAAGAGGTATGTGGAACTCTTTGTCACGACCCGACCTTGGGCCAGCGACTGGTGCTTTACCCCGGGCACCCTAGTGATAATACATCAGAGAAAATCAGCGGAAATAACTCAAAAACATGTAACAATGAAAAATAGGAAACAGGCCAACCGAAAGGTCGCCTTTCAGCAAATATATATAAAACCCAAACAGTTACATCCTTTACAAACCCAACTCACAACAGTACTACAGACCTCTAAGAGTTTTTATAACAACTATGACGGGACAGGGCCCCGCCATACCCCTGAATGTACAAGAGCCTATAACCTCAGGGAACCATACCAAAAGATAAGCCTCCGGAGAAACAGAGCTTCCCAATACACAGAATCGTGATCCTATGAGCGAGGATCAACAACCGTGTACCTCTACCTGCTGCAAGAACGTAGCCCCCCGAAGGAGGTCAGTACAACAGGTACCAAGTATGTGAAACTGAAAATACTGTAAATGAAATCATAACAGTCTATATAAAACAGGAGACATGTATGATAACCAAACTACAATACACAATATATAAACAGTTATATCAAGTCAGGGACTCATGCTCTCAAAGTCATCACTCAAATATAACCATGGGTCTCACGCCCGCAATATCAATCATGGTCGTGGAACTCCTTCCTCACTGTCGGCAATCTATGATATAATATAACACCAAAAAGTACACATGAACACCAGGTTCTACTTGTGCCATAAAACAACGGTACGGACCAAGTAGGAAAGCTACACACCAGATCCAGCCTGCATCATAAAACTGACCGGGGCAAGTACGAAAGCATAGCTACCAGAACCAGCCTGCATCATCAACTGACCGGGGCAAGTACGAAAGCCAGCTATCAGAACCAGCCTGTCGCCACGAGATATGACCGGGGCAAGCACTGAAGCCATCTAGCAGAGCCTACCGTACCAACAATGTTATAAACTTGACCGGGACAAGTACGAAGGCATAGCTACCTGTTATACCCCGTAGTTACGGAGTATGTATGTAAGGACGTACATACGAATGTATAAACCCTAATTAGGGTAAGAATGAAAGAATGGTTTTCTGACGGAAAATATTCCGAACCTTGTGAAGGAAATTTTACGGTTTCAATATTTTTTTCCAATTATGGAATTTTTCCGAGAGATAAAATATTTTGGACCAATGGGAGGGCGACATGTGTCACCCCAAGATGCCATGTTGGACGTTTTTTCAAGACAAGTGGCCAAAGTCTTGCATGGCATTTGCATGGCATAGTTGGACGTTTTTTTTCAAGAGTTAGTGGGCTAGTCAAATGGTCAAAGTCTTGCATGGCATTTGTGGGACAAGTGGAGAAAGGAACCTACACAAACAATCTATACCATACACATGTTTCAATCCTAACCCTTGGTTGTCCTATATAAACACCTCTAGTTGATGAAAATCTTCCACACTTAGAATATTTCAAGACTTGAAAATATTTTTCTCTTCCTCCCTAGTTGCTCTCGTCCCACCCCCCTCTTTCTTGAGCAAATGTTGTCAAAAAATTCTTAAACTTATAAGTGTTCTTCCTTAATGTATTAGGAAGATTATTAACCAAGAGTTAGACAAGATTTCACACCCCTAGCCTCAAAAACCCTCACAAAGCCGAGAGTGGACAGATTTGGAACTTTAGTGTTCTTCACTTTTTGGAGTTAATTCTTGAATAGAAGTTGGTTAGAAACTTCTAATGGTGACTTGTGGTGGTTTGGAACACAAAGATTTGGAGCTAAAACTTGCTTAGGAACGACTTTAAGTTCTTGGATATTTTTTTGGATTAAATTGAGGTAATGAACCTTAACCTCTTTGTGAAGTTGATTATTATGTATATTGGATATTATACATATATTGGAAGTATATTATGAAGTATGAGACATAAGGAAAGATTGGATCTTGGTAAGATGTTAAAAGGAGAATTGGCATATTAGCCATTAAAATGGTAAAAATGTATCCATTACTTACTAAGAAGTTAACAACAAAGAAATATAACTTATATAAAGATTGGAATATAAGTTGGAAGAGTAATGAAGTAATTGGATAAGTAAAATTGTAAAAGTTGGCCAAGGACCCCAACTTAAGGACTGTATTTACTTTGGACTGTATTTACATTGTTGTTAAGGGGAAGATTGTTAATCGCGTTCCGTTTGGGCGTGTGATCCCCTTCTTTAATTATTGTTGTTGTTAAGGGGAAGATTGTTAATCGCGTTCCGTTTGGGCGTGTGATCCCCTTCTTTAATTATTGTTGTTGTTAAGGGTAAGATTGTTAATCGCGTTAGTTTGGGTGTGTGATCCTTCTTTAATTATTGTTGTTAAGGGGAAGATTGTTAATCGCGTTCCGTTTGGGCGTGTGATCCCCTTCTTTAAGTTTCGGAATTATTGCGCCTTATTTATGGCATGTTGGTTACTATTATCGGGCCTTGAAAAAAAGGTGGAGAATTGAGTAGAAACGGAGGAGGTGCTGCCCAATTTTTCGTAGACTAAAAGAAATCTTACTTAGAAGAATCTCACGTAAAACTAGAAGTTGATAGGCGTGTTTTGACTATTATAGGTTGACACTCTGCGCGCGACATATCCGACTTGGCAAGTGGATTTAGCCGAGGAAGTATGTGATTCTTCCTATCCCTTGAGCATGATATTTGTGAAATATATATAATCGGTGAGCGTGCGTGTGTTAAACTATATTTGGCTTTACTTTGATATCTTTGGACTTGAGTTCTAAATAATAAGAATCTTGAATATTTCAAAAAGAGTTATGAATCATTTTTGGAAGAAAAGTAATACTTGGTTTTTAAATAAAACTTAAGTGTTATACTAGCTTTATGGGAAGTTAGGTATAACAACTTAAGAAAGTTAAAAGGAACGATTTACTTATTTGTTTATAAAAGCCTTGTAATGATTTCTGAAGGTGTGGTAAGTTGGTTTGATAAACAAACATGTTATGATACTAAATGTGTTAGTATCTTGTGACGCTTGTGTAAGGAGGTTATTCTTGTTGTGCTTATGTTGTTTAACGATAAGCCGTTGTGTTAGTATTATATCACTCACCCTCCTGACTTGTTACGATGTCGTGGGTTAGCCGCCCCCGATGCGTGGAATACCTCATGCGGGTCCATGGGACCTATGCGGAGCTGCGGGAGTTCCAGGATGATCACTCCGGGTGTGTTACGCCGATGCGAGGAATACCTCATGCGGTCTATGTGGCCATGCGGACTGCGAGAGTCGGGGCGACGCAGGGTTAGCTACCGTCACGAGAATACCTCATGCGGGCCTAGGTGGCCTATGCGGACTGCGGGAGTTCCAGGATTAGGATCGCATAATGATACTATGGGAGATTGGCCTTGCTTCGATCATTAGCGGCCTAGAAAAGACCAGTTACATTATATCTATTTTTGCTCTTGTTTATGATGTGGCACTATGTGCGGTTAACTTGGTTGTTTCGTACATATTTGTGAATTGGTTTTAAAATATTATAGCTATATATATGTTATACCCCGTATTTCCAGAGTATGTACGTGAGGGCGTACGTATAAGAATTTGAGCCTTAAGATTAGGCAAGGTTCGAAATTGGGCACAAGTGCCGAAAATAGTCGTTTTTAGGCCGAAGCGTTTCCCACGACTACGTAGGGAAAATTCCTATGTCATTAATAATTTTTGGATTTTTAGAGACGAAACATTTTGGACCAACGGGAGGACAAGTGTCACCTCCCATTGGAAGCAAGTGGGCCAAAGCTAGACCTTTTGCACGTTTTTGGTGTTGAAATTTTGGTCAAGGGTTAGGTAGGATATTTTGTGTAGATGGATAAGGTAGCACATGGCTAAATCTTGGCCTTACACTTGCTATGCACTTGTCTTCATCTTGGCCATTGGTTGGCCTTCACTTGACCTATAAATACCCTCTAAGTTGAAGACTTTCTTCATCCAAAACTTGAGCAATCTATCTAAGTCTCAAAATACTCCCTCCTCTTGTTCTCTCGCCCACCACACCTCCCCTTTGAGAAGGCCACTTTGGCCGAGAGCTTCCTCCCCTTTATAGTGGTTAGTAGTGGGGTACCCACTAGCCTAGTTGTTTCGTATAATACCCTTGTTGTGGTATAGAAATACTCTCTAGTATTGTTGTAATGTCCAAATACCTTGGCCCAAATACCTTGTAGTTTTCCAAGGTTACACTTATACAAAAGCCGAGAAAATACTATTATACTTCCTTTAGCCACTAAACGAAACCCTAAGGAAATCTTCATTGATAGTTGAAGTAATTGAGTAGAAGTTGGTTAGAACTTCTAAGGTTTGTTTGGAGCGGGTTGGAGCGCGCGGAGTAGGAGCTAAACCTTGCTCAGGATCGACATATAAACTCGGATAATTTTGGGCTTATCGAGGTAAACACTCTTGACCTTCTATTGTAATTGGAAATTACATGTTGTAGGAATATATAGTTGAAGTATACTATATATATGAACATTATAATTGTGCGGCGATGTCTTTTGACTTAAGCCTGAATAATACTACAGCAATGTCTTGCGACTTAAGCTGAATTTAAAGAGAAGAGAATCGTAATTACATGGTGTATTCAGATGAGACTTGTAGCATTGTTGTGTAGTAGAATTGTACACGCGTCAGGTTAGGCGTGCAAACCCCACGGTTGGCTTGGTAGCCGCCTCGATAGAGAGGAGATTTACGCTGTTGCGGGGAAAATCTTCGAATTTTACGTAGAATATTCTACATTGAGATCTAAGATGTTAATAGGCGCCTTGTGGCCTCTATAGGTTGAAATCTTTGCGTGTGGCGTGGTCTACTTGGCTTAAGGTGTAGCCGACGGTTTGAGGTACTTGGAGCGTTTTGCTATTAGTCGATAATCGTCGCGAGGTATGTGAACCTCTCCCTATATTTTCTAGCATGATATGTGTGTAACTATGTAGTACGGTAGACGTACATGTGCTAAATGTATTTGATTGGTTTAAAACATAAAGTGTTATGACAGCTTTATGACAAGTTGGTTATATGACTTTATGTAGGTAAGGAAATGCTTTGTGGTTTTAAAAAGGTAACTGATTTGACTTATAACTGACTTGTTGTGTAATAGTAAAGAATCTTGAAGTATTTCAAAAGAATGCTGAATCATCTTTAACAAAAGAGTAATACTTGGTTTTGAAAACATAAGAGTTATACTAGCTTTATGGGAAGTTAGGTATAACATCTTAAGAGAGAATGGTTTTACTGATTTCTAGAAGTTAAGAGACTTAATCTTAAAAGATAAGAGACTTGACTTGATATGGATATTAGTGTGAAACCTCATTCGTGAGTAATGAGTACCTGGTTGTAAAAGGAATAATGTTTTACTGATTCGGAAATCAGAATAAGTATCGAACAAACCACTGCAGCGCTAATAAAGGAAAATGTAATGACTAATGAAGTATATTAAAAACAGTAGAAACCTCCATCTGCATAGAAGCTAAGATGAGACAAAATGAGATTACATTTTCTAGATCATGGTTTGCTTAATAAGATTGATTATGAACAAGAATAACTGCTACTTTAGGGCATATGTTACTCAATTGTTTTAAAAAGAGATTAAGACATTGAACTATGAAACTTTTCTAAAAAGAGACTGGCGTAATTGAAATTAGGCAAACTGGAACTTTAGGGTAAAGAAAGGCATTGTGTTGTCTTAAAATGGTTTAAAACATAAAGTGTTATAACAGCCTTATGAGAAGTTGGTTATAACGACTTTATGAAAACAAAAGAAGGGTTTTTATCACTGGTTTTAATGTGGTAACTTGACTTTAAAAAGAGAAGTGTTTTGGTCTAAAAAGAAGGCATGGTATTGCCTTAATTTGGTTTTAAAAAGGATAGTATGGAAGTTGTCTTGGTTTACTTAAAAGATATAAGTCACTCTATTTTATGCTACGGGTATCGGGTGACTTTTATAAAAAGGGAATGGATCTTTAAAAAGGAATTTAACGTACGTAGTACTTTAGGATTTAAACCCGGACTGTGAAATCAAATGACACTACCAGGAGTTGTGGATAACTTCCCGATGCTTGTTGTGGTGTAACGTGCATATGCTTGTTGTTGTGTAACTTGCCTATGCTTGTTGTGTAACACTATGCCTTTGTTATGCAAGAATTGTGTTCTATATTACGCGTCTCGATGGAGTCGGTTGACTCGTTGAGGACTTACTTGGGCGTCTGCGATGTGGAAAATTCCACGGGTATGCTCACGATGATAGTGTTATTCCATGGACTAGCTCTCCATGAGGTTTCTTGTTCGGCCTTGGTACGGTGGTCGGCTTCGTGCTTGCCGTCTCGTGGTGATTCGGCCTTGGTACACAGTAGTTAGCCCTCGTGACTTGCCCGTTCGGTGTAGTGGAGAAGTCTCGTGATGACGCTTGGTACCGGTGGTCATCCTCGTGCCTTGGCCATTACGTGACCGGCCTTGGTATCTGGTAGTCGGCTCTCGCACTTGCCCCGTGTCAGCTTCGTGGTTTGGTTGTCTTGTATTGTTATTACGGCTTTGGCATCAGGTAGGACTTGGTGTTCAGGTGTACTTCTTGATGTTATCATATCATAGACTGCCGTGATGAGGAAGGTATTCCACGGGCATGACTGAGGTTGTGGCGTGAGACCCATACTTATATTTGAGTAAATGACCCGGAGGGCGTGAGACCCTGACTGGATATCACTGTTATATGTGGGTCCTGTAGTTTGGGTATCATACATGTCTCCTGCTTTATATAGACTATTATGATTTCATTCTGATATTCTGATTCGCATACTTGGTACTGTTATCGACCTCCTTGAAGTGCGTTCATCTGCGCGGTAGAAATACGTCGGTATCGATCCGCTTTAGGATCACCTTTCGGCGTATTGGGAAGCTCAGTTCCTTGGAGGCTTATCTTTGGTATGTTACCACGATGTCGTAGGTTCTTGTACATTCGGGGGTATGGCGGGCCCCGTCCGTCATAGTTGTTGTAAAAATCTTAGAGGTCTGTGCTTTGTGGCGGGGTTGTAAGGATTATGCTTTCGACGTTTATATATATATATGTTGAAGGCAAGCTGTTTTGGTTGCTTTGTTTATTTATAATATCTCTCATTTCATGTTCATGTTTTATTTCCGTGATTTTCTCCGATGTTGTATCACTAGGGTGCGGTAAGGCACGATCCCCCGATTCGGTCGTGACAAAGTGGTATCGAGCGATTAGTCCTCGGAAAGTGTCTGCTGCATCTGACGAGTAATACAGTCTTGCGCCACGTCTATAATCGGTGTGTTGAGAGAAATTTGCAGACATTTAGGGTTAGTTTCCATTCTTCTCATTACGAGATCGTGCCTTAGAGTCGTGTAATAAGATTGGACCCGCCTCGCACCCGTTTTTACGGTTATGCCTCCGCGTAAAATGCCGGGCAACGAAGGGCGAAGGCAAGAGCGCGAGAGGAAGCGTGGCGAAGACGCGATACGAGCCTCCGATCCGCGATGCAGGCGAGAGAGATGAGTGAGTGGAGGCCCGATTAATGGCGGTTGTGGCAGTGAGAGATAAGTGGGCCGCGGCCCGATTCACCGATGGTTACCCTAGATCGGATAGTTTGAGGCTACGGGATTTTACGAGTTGTAGGCGCGAGTTTTATGGGTGAGGCACGAGGATGATCGCGAGGAGTTCATCAAGCGATTCTGACGGATCGTGAGTGATCAGAGCGCCGGAGCGAAGTCGGTGGTCTAGGTTCGCGTCGGTGCGTGATCGCAATGATCGGTTTGATTAAGTGGGAGGCGTCGGGGAGAGCATGCCAACTTCGGCTTTATGGGGCGAGTTCTGAGGCCTTTCTTGCACATTTCTTGCCTCCACGGATGAGGAGGGTGTTATACCAGTAGTTCGAAAGTGGTATGTATGAGGGGCGTCGTGCGAGAATACGGCCGAAATAAAGATTGGAAAGGAAGAAACAGGCGATTATTCCACGCAAAAGTTTACGGTTTTGTGAAGGAAAAAGGTTCGTTAATGGAATTGATATTTGAGACTTCTGATCCCCAGTTGGTGTATTGACTTTCAGGAATATTAGAGAATTATGGAATTTTATTTTCGAAAATGTTCACGTGGGGCCACGGGAGAAATTCTACAGTTTTGTAGAGCCCTTTGTTTTGAGATTTTGGCCATTGTGGATATTTTGGAAGATGTTTTATTTTGGGCCAATAGGAGGTGACACGTGTCACCCCGCCTAAGTGGCAAGCCGATGGCATTGTCTGGCCTTTGACAGGTTAAGTCGTTTTTAAATGAAGCGTTTACATAACTTGCGAAGGGAAAATTCCGGCTATGTCTTTTCTTATTTTTGCGGATTTTTCAGAGGCGGAACATTTTGGACCAACGAGAGGCGGCGTGGCACCCTCTCGTTGGTAAGCAAGGTGGCGTACTTGGGCGAAATGGGGATGTCAGTGGTAGATATTTTGGTAGATATTTTGTGAGGTTTTAAGGAGTAGGGACTAGGGGCACTTGGGCATATCTTGGCCCTACACTTGTGTAACACTTGGCTCAATCTTGGCCATTGGTTGGCCTTGGCTTGTGCTATAAATACCCTCTCCTTTGATGAATTCTTCATCCATGCCTAAATGTTTCTAAGTGTAAAATCCTCTCCTCCACTTGTGTTGAGTTCGGCCAAGGGCCTCCCGCTTGTGGCCAGAGCACCCACTCTAGGGGTGCTAGCGGAAGTAGTGCCCACTCCTGAGTCATGCTAGGCATTGGGGTACCCACTAGCCTAGTTGTTTTAAGTATAATACCCACTTTGTGGTGTAGAAATACTCTCAAAAGTATTGTTATAATGCCCAATTACCTTAGCCAAATACCTTGTAGTATTCTAAGGTTATACCTTTACAAAAAAGCCCATTATACTATTATACTTCCGTCAGTCCCAAAACCGAAACCACTAGGAAAATCTCGTAGTCCGTTGGAGTATTGTGTAGAAGTTGGTTAGAACTTCTAAGGGTGGTTTAGAGCGGGTTGGGCCTTCGGAGTTGGAGCTAAACTTTGCTAAGGATCGACGTTAAACTCGGATAATTATGGGCTTATCGAGGTAATTATCTTGTCCCCTATTGTAATTGGAAATTACATGTTGTTAGATTATATAGTTGAAGTATACTATATATAGTCTTGAGCGTAGTTATCGGCAATGTCTTTTGACTTAAGCTGAATAATACTTACAGCAATGTCTTTGCGACTTAAGCTTTGAATTTAAAGAAAAATCTTGTTGTACTAAACAATTACATAGTTTGTATTCTGATGAACTTGTGTAGTAATGCAGTGGAGTAAAATTGTACGTTGGGGTTAGATGTATAACCACTGGTTGGCTTGGTAGCGGCCTCGATGGGGAGAGAGGAGATTTCTGTTTGCGGGGGGAGTGCGCGAATTTTAAGGTAGAATGTTCTACGATGAGATCTAAATGTTAATAAGCGCGCTTGTGGCCTTATAGGTTGATGTACTACGTGTGGCGCGATCTACGTGGCTTAAGGAGTAATGGCGTTTGGAAGTACTTGGAGCGTTTGCTATTAGTCGATGCTCGTCGCGAGGTATGTGAACCTCTTCCTATCTCTTCTAGCATGATATGTGTGAACTATGTAATGCGGTGAGCGTACATGTGCTAAATGTGTTTGAGTGGTTTAAAACATAAAGTGTTATAATGGCTTTATGGGAAGTTAGTTATATGACTTTATGTTAGTAAGAAAATACATGTGGTTTTAAAAGGTGCGATTTGAACTATAAGCGGCTTGTTATATGATAAGAAAGAACTTGAAGTATTTCAAAAGTTTTTTGAATCATTTTGAAAGGAGAAGTAATACTTGGTGTTTGAAAACTTAAGAGTTATACTAGCTTTATGGGAAGTTAGGTATAACGGCTTAAGAATGCTTTCTTGATTTGGAAATCGAATGTGTATCGACAAACCATTGCGGCGTTAATAAAAGAAATGTTTTGAATAATTAAGTATTATTAAAACCGATGAAACTTCATCTGCATAGAAGCTAAGATGAGACAAAATGATATTTCTAGATCATAATTTGTAATAAGATTGTTATAAACAAGAATGTCCTACTCACATATAAGGCTTATGTTTCTCCGATTGTTTAAAAGAGAATTATATTCTTAAATGAATAAAACTATGAACTACGAAACCTTTCTAAATAAGAAACATGAACATTTGAAATTAGGCAAACTTGGACGTTTGGAAAATAATGTTGTTACTTGAGTTTACAAAGAGAAGTGTTTTGATTTACTTCAAAAGATAATCACTATATTTTCATATACTCCGGATATTGTGTGACTTTTGTGAAAGTAACGTATCTTTTAAAGAGTTAATGTATGAAGTACTTTGGGGATAAAACCCCGAACTTGTTAGCATATAGTAGAAGGTACCTGGTGTGTATAACTTGATTGTGTTGGTTTGTGATAGCCTTGTAATACCTTGTTGATTTGTTAAGTATTCATGCTTGGATGCTACGTGTGTTATTATGTTGTGATGTTTGTGTAATGGGGTTTTCCTTTGTTGTGCTTATGTTGTTTAACGATACATTATGATAGTATTATACATCACTCATCTCTTGAGATGATTAGGGGGTTGCCCTCGATGCGGGGTAGACTTCGAGCGGGTCGATGGACCTATGATTCGAGACTACCTCATGCGGGTCGAGGGCTATGCGGAGCTGCGGAAGTTCGAGTTAGAGATCGCGGCCCTTGTGGTCATGCGGTCACTTGTGGCCGTGCGGTGCGAGTCGGGGCGATGCGGGAGTAGCTACCCTCGATGCGGGGTTATACCTCATGCGGGCCTATCGGGCCCATGCGGGGCTGCGGAGAGTTCGGGCTAGGCGCGCATTTGATCTGCAGGCGGTGACGGCTTTTATCATGTAATGATGCAGGCGGATATCATGACCAGACTTATGACACTTGTTGATGCTGTGGGTGTTAGTAGTCGGCTATGCCTTCGTGCTTACCTGCCATAGTTTTATTAGGACACGAGTGGGACACGGTGTTCGTGTGTATTCCTTGGTGCTTGTATATCATAAAGCTGGCGGTGAGGAAGGTATTCCACGCACGATTGATGTGGTGGGCGTGAGACCCGTTGTTAAAATTGAGTGATGACTTGAGGCGTGAGTCACGACTTGACATGGCTTATTTATGGTGAAGCGTAGTTTGGTTATCATACATGTCTCACCTTTGTATAGACTACTATGATTTCATTCTGATGTTATTTTTAGTTTCACATACTAAATGTACTGTTGTCTTGACCTCGCCCGGGGCTGCGTTCATGCGCGAGTAAAGGTACACCCGATCGTTGATCCTCGCTCTTGAGTCACGATTCGACTTTGGGAAGCTCCGTTTCTCGGAGGCTTATCTTGGTATAGTCCACTTGTTGTTGTAAGTCTTACATTCGGGGTATGACGAGCCACTGTCGTCGTTGTTGTCGTATCATTTCTTAGAAGTGTGTAATCTTTGTTGTGGGCGGGGTTTGTAAAAGGATTAAAGCGTTCATTTGAAAAAAGTGGTTATTTATATATAGCCAAAGGCAAGTTTTCCTCAGTTCTTGCTTTTGTACTTCACTTGTTCATGTATGTGTTTTATGTTCGTGATTACTCGATGTTGTATCAGCTGGGGTGCGGGGTAAGGCACGATCACGGGCGAATCAGTGCGTGACAAAGTGGTATCGAGCGATTAATCCTCGGAAAGTGTCTGAGCGTATCGATAGAGTCTTGATTATCGGTGTGTTGTGCACCACGCCGATGTCGAGGAGGCTATAGGATATTTAGGATTGGTTTCTATTCTTCTCACTCAGTCGTGCCTTAGAATTGTGTTTAAGTTGGACCCTCGAGCGTATTTCTTTCCCTTGTTATGCCTCGCGCAGGGCCGGGCCGGGAGGCGAGCGGCCGAGGAGCTGCGAGTAGAATCTGAGAGGGTTGCGAGGCACGAGCCCAATCATTACCTAGGGTAGTGCTTCATTCGAGGATTTCTGCGGCGTTACTAGCCCAGTGAGTTTAGCGGCGGCAGCGGTTCTCTGCGGTCATGATATTTGAACCTTGTTCCACGGCCAGAGCAGAATGTAGATTGCAAAGAAGCGACCGCATTACTAGCCGTGGATTTGGCTACGGAGATTATACCGATGTACCACGAGTCTTGATGACTACAGAAAGGGTTGTGCAAGGTAATTCTTGATTGGGCTTGGCGTGGCACGTATGCGGGCTTATGCGCGGCGAAAGCGTAGAGATCGGCGGGTTAACGAGAGCGAGTAAGAGGGCGGGCGTGAGTCGCCGGTAACTTTCAAGGTGAGTATACCTTAAGTGCTATGTTACGATAGCGGTGTGTTAGTTGTGATTAGAAATCATGGTGGGTTAGCAGAGTAAGATTTTGGAGGATAGAAAGTGTGAGCCTTAGAGCTTTATACGCGAGACCTTAGAGGTAAGGCCGTCTGGGTAGAGACGTATGTTTATGTTTGACCCTTATAGGAGTGCATAGTGCACGTGGTGTGTTTGGGGATGAGTCCTAAGTAGTGTGAAATGAAGAGGGTGGTTGAGCTAAGAAGGCCGCTAGGTTTTAAACGTGATTAGTGAGATTATTCGATCGGGAGCTAGTATTGTGCGGCGTTGGGTCGGGTTGAGGCCACGTTGCGGGTCAACCAGCGGCATGTATGGCGGTGGGGTCTGGTTGTGGTGGTCACTTGTGGTAGGTCACGAGGTGCTAGGCCCAAGTTTAGTTAACCAACGTCTGAGTTCGTGGATGCGTTCGGCCAGGTGGTGGGCGATGAAGCGACCGTGTTCTTGATCGGGGCCGTTCATGGCGATGTTGATTTATCGAGAAAGGTTGTAAGGCTGCATCTGTGGTGCCTACCTTCACCTTATGATGACAGATGGAGCCAGTTGCGGCTGTTTTTGTTTGGAAGTTTTACCAAGCATGTGTTAAGAACTTCGGTGAGTCTCGGTCGCGTTAAGCCACCGGGCGGTGCGTGGATTTGAGGGTAGTTGTGAGGATTGTTGTCTCTGTGGAGGGCGTTTGAGCTACCATTCGATGTTCGGATGTCGCCTTATGAAGCCTTGCGGGCGGAAGTGTAAGTTGCTGGTCGATTGGTTCGATGTTGGCGGGGTTGGATAGTTGGTTGGGCTTGTTCCAAAAGGTGTGGATAGTGAAGCTTGTCTAGAAGAAGTTACGGCGGCTCGGAGAATCGTCGCGGATAATCGGCGGCAACGCTTAGAGTTGAGTTGACGGTCGGTCTTCTGAAAGTACCACCGGACGGTGTGAGTTTTGGATACTAAAGCGATGAAATGTGGTAAGAATTAGTGTCACGGAACCCGGTGATCGCATGCAGCCCGGTACCATTTGTTGGGTCGTTGGAGCAAGGCTCGCGGCAAAGTGACAAAGTGGTATCTCAGGCAAAGTGACAAAAGTAGTATTATTTGTGGTGATGTTAGAGGTGTTTCCTCGTGGACTTAGATGTAAGTATTTTACGTGGGTATTTCTGTGGCCAGCTGTGGCAGGATTGTTTCATAAGTATAGTAGTGAAGACTATCTTGCGCACGCGTTCGTTTTGAGACTTAGAAGGAACATTCGGGGCGAATGTTTCTAAGGAAGAATGTTATACCGTAGTTCCGAGGTATGTATGCGAGGGCGTGCGTGCGAGAATCACGAGAAAGATTGGAAAGGAAGAAAGAAGCGATTTTTCCACGGAAAAGTTTAGGTTTTGTGAAGGAAAAAGGTTCGTTAATGGGAATTGGATTCCCAGTTTGGTAATCGGACTTCTGGAATATTAGAGAATTATGGAATTTTATTTTGGAAATGGTCACGTGGGGCCCAGGGAGAAATTTACGGTTTTGTAGGTCTCACTTTGTGTTCGATATTTTTGCAATTGTGTATATTTCGGAAGATGTTTTATTTTCGGCCAATAGGAGGGTGACCGCGTGTCACCCCGCCTAGGTAAGCGAATGGCATTTGTGCCTGACGCTTTGGTTAAGTCGTTTTTCGGCGAAGCGTTTTACATAACTTGCGAAGGAAAATTCGGCTATGTCTTTTCTTATTTTTGCGGATTTTTCCGAGGCGGAACATTTTGGACCAACGAGAGCGACACTTGCACCTACCGTTTGGTGGGCAAGGTGGTGGTACTTGGGCCGAAATGGGGATGTCAGTGGTAGATATTTTGGTAGATATTTTGTGAGGTTTTAAGAAGTAGGGACTAGGGGCACTTGGGCATATCTTGGCCTACACTTGTGTAACACTTGGCTCGATCTTGGCCATTGGTTGGCCTTGGCTTGTGCTATAAATACCCTCTCCTTTGATGAATTCTTCATCCATGCCTAAATGTTTCTAAGTGTAAAATCCTCTCCTCACTTGTGTTGAGTTAGGCGAGGCCTCACTTGTGGCGAGAGCACCCCTACAGGGGTGCTAGTAGGAAGTAGTGCCACTCCTGAGTTGCTAGCCGTGGTACCCCTGCCTAGTTGTTTTAGTATAATACCATTGTGGTGTAGAAATACTCTCAAAGTATTGTTATAATGCCCAATTACCTTAGCCAAATACCTTGTAGTATTCTAAGGTTATACCTTTAAAAAAGCCCGATTATACTATTATACTTCCGTCGGTCAAACCGAAACCCTAGGAAAATCTCCATAGTCAGTTGGAGTATTGTGTAGAAGTTGGTTAGAACTTCTAAGGGTGGTTTAGAGCGGGTTGGGCGCTCGGAGTTGGAGCTAAACTTTGCTAAGGATCGACGTTAAACTCGGATAATTATGGTCTTATCGAGGTAATTATCTTGTCCTATTGTAATTGGAAATTACATGTTGTTAGATTATATAGTTGAAGTATACTATATATAGTCTGAGCGTAGTTATCGTGATGTCTTTTGACTTAAGCTGAATAATACTTACAGCGATGTCTTGCGACTTAAGCTGAATTTAAAGAAAATCTTGTTGTAATTACATGGGGCGTATTCTGATGAACTTGTGTAGTAATGTAGTGGAGTAAAATTGTACCGTTAGGGTTAGATGTATAACCCCTGGTTGGCTTAGTGGCGGCCTCGATAGAGAGGAGATTCTGTTTGTTGCGGGAAGTCTTCTAGAATTTTGTAGAATGTTCTACGATGAGATCTAAATGTTAATAAGCGCCTTGTGGCCTTATAGGTTGATGTACTACGTGTCACACCCCGAAAATCGGGCCCGTGACTGGTGCCTTACCCCGGGCACCCTAGTGATTCATACATCAGAGAAAATCAGCGGAACATAAAACATGAGTCATTAAACAAGAGATATAATAAATAAACAGGCCAGACAGCGATTGCCTTGGTATATACATAAAACACGAGCAGTTTAATCCTTTTACACCTGCCTCACAGCGATTACTACAGACCTCTAAGATTTACAATGACAGGGCGAGGCCCGCCGGCCACAGCGTACAAGAACCTCTGACTCGGGGAACACATGCAAAGATAAGCCTCGGAGACGGAGCTTGATCTGTTGGCTGATCCATGGCGAGATCCACGACCGTGTACCTACCTGCGGCGTGACGCGGCCCAGAAAGTCGATGCAACAGTACAGTATGTGGCAAATCTGATGTAAATGAAATCATAACGATCTATACAAAGCGGGGAGGCATGTATGATAGCCAAACTCTGACCGCCACATATATGGATTATATCGTCGAGTCTCGCGCCGCAACATCAATCATGCGTGGAATACCTTCCTCGGCTGCCGTGATGCGATGATATGATAACAACAAGACGGCAATCCAAATGGAAGCATACCGTGCGCTACGCATCGTGTCGGTATGTCGAAGGAAACAATAAGACAACTTTCAAATGGGCGCATGCGTGCGCTACGCGTCGTGTCGGTATGTCGAAGAAACAATAGGACAGCATTCCAAATGGGCGCATGCGTGCGCTACGTCGTGTCGATATGTCGAAAAGGAAATCACTGGCGATAATCAAAATGAAACATGCGTGCGCTACGTATCGTAGCCGATATATCCAAAGCGATTAACCGCAGACTTTAACCAAAATGGAAGCATACGTGCGCTACGCATCGATGTCGGTATGTCGGCGATTAACAACAATAATACTATCAGCGAGAGCGTGCGGTGGAATTTCTCGTCGCTTAGACGCGTCAAGTAAGTTCTCAACGGTCAGCCGACCCTCATCGAGACGGTAACACGAAACAGCGCTTGTACAATAAAGGCTATCATCACGAGCATAGGCAAGTTTCCGCAACAAGCGTAGAGCAAGTTTCCGACAACAAGCATAAGCAGTTTCACCTGACTCGAAGTACTTTCATTTTATGCCAAAGTCGGGTTTTTAACCCCAGTACTACATACGTTAAGTTCTTTTAAAAGAGATCCATTACTTTTATAAAAAGTCACGATACGTAGTATTAGAATGACCAACCAGCGCCATTTTCAAAATCAAGTATGACGTTCTTTTCCTAAGTTCGGTTTGCCTAGTTTGATTACTCGAAGCTTCTCATTTTCAAATGGTTTCATAGTTCCAAACTTAATCACTTGATTCCTTTTAGAACAATTGAGTAACATATGTCATATCATTGAGTAGTTTATTCTTGTTTATAACGATCTTATTAGTGGCCGTGATCTAGAAAATGTAATATCATTTTGTCGTCTTAGCTTCATGCGGATGGAGGTTTCTCTGGTTTTAATACACATCATTATTCATACATTTTCCTTTATTAGCTGCGTTAGTGCAGCCGATACGTTACGATTCGAAATCGGTAAAACATTATCCACTTTAAAACCAAGTACTCATTACTCACGAATGAGGTTTCACAACGTCCACATTAAAACAAATAAGTTAAGTCTCTTATCTTATAAGATCAAGTCTCTTAACTTCTAACATGATAAACCATTTTCACTTACATAAGGTCGTTATAACTAACTTCCATAAAGCTATTATAACACACATGTTTTAAACCAACCAAATCACTTAGCGTATGCGTCTCACCGCACTACATAGCTCATGACAATCATGCTAGAAAGATAGGAAGAGGTTAGCATACCTCGCGACGATTTATCGACAATAAGCAAAATGCTCCAGTACTACGCACTAGCCCTTTCCCGCCGAGTAGAATACGCTACTCTTAGTACTTTCACTAAAAAGGCATAACTTCATTAACCTCAAAACACAAGGTTCCATTTCTCTACAGAAAATTGCTCACACCTCCCCAGCGTAAATCTCCTCTCTATCGGTAGGCCGGCTTGACGGGGGTTTACGTCTAACGGACGTGTACAATTCTACTCAGAATACTACGCAAGTCTGCAATGCGGTCTGTAAATACTGATTCAGTTCTTTTCTTTATTCTTGGGCTTAAGTCAAAAGACATTGCGCGATACTAAGCTTAGTTACATATATAGTATCATGACTATATATTCACAACGTGTAATTTCCAATTACAAATAGAGGACAAGATAATTACCTCGATAAGCCCGTAATTATCCAAGTTAAATGTCGATCCTGCAGCGTTTAGCTCGACTCAAGATTGCTCCAAACAACCATAGAAGTTACAACCAACTTACACTAAATTGATCAAACAATGAAGATTTCCTTAGGGTTTCGGTTTGAGACCAAAGGGACAAAAGGTAGTATTTCGGGCTCTACGTATAGAGGTATCTTTGGAGATACTACAAGGTGAAGGCTAAGGTATTTTGGGCATTATAACAATACTTGGAAGACAACTTTCTACCAGGGGAGGGTACCACAAAACACTCCAAGATAGGGGTTTCTCGGCCAGGGCCTTGCGAGGGAGAGGAACTCTCGGTTCAAGGCCTCGCAAAGGTGGTGGGAGTTGGACGAGAGCTGACAAGGGAGGAGAGGCTTTCAAGACTTAGACAAAGTGAGGTGAATGAATAAGTCTTCCTGAGAGGGTATTTATAGCAAAGCCAAAGGCCAATGATGCAAGATCTAGCCAAGTGCTACAGTGTAAGGCGAGATCAAGCCAAGTGCACCTAGACCCTACTCCCAAAACCCTCATAAATATCTCACAAATATCTTGCCCAACCTATCTCCGATCGTCAGTATGCGCTACGCCCGCTGATGAGAGGTGCCAAGTCACGCCCTCGTTGGTCCAAATGTTCCGTCGCTCGGAAAAATCCGCAAAAATACAAAGCGACATTGCGGAATTTTCCGCCCGCATTCACGTAAGCGTTCGTCGAAAACGACTCAATGGGTGTTGTGCCAAAGGTAAAATCGGCCAAAGGTGCCACGTGGGGGTGACGCGTGCATACGGTCGCCGAATATTCGTCTTAGAAAATATCCAAAATCAGGAAATCTCAAAAACAAAGCGGGCCACTAAAGCCAGTAAATTTCTCCGTGGGCCCGTGACCATTCAGAAAATAAAATCTCAAAATTCTAATATAATCTATGAAGTCGAATACCAAATCAGGAATCCAATTCCCTTTAACGAACCTTTTTCCTTCACAGCGGAAACTTTTAGTGGAAAAATCACCTCTTTCTTATTTCCAATCTTTGCATGCGTATCGCAAATGCGTCGTCCTCGCATACATACCTGGAACTACGGTATAACATTCTCCTCGCCTTAGAAACATTCGTCCGAATGTTCCTTCAGGCGGATATCGAAGAAGCATCTTGACAAAATTGCCCACGCATCTTCTACGGCGAGAAATAACACCGCGTTTTCCTCGCTTCGCCTCGTCGCTTCGAACACTTGAATTCTTCTAGTATCGTGCCACACTCCGGTCGCCGCGGTCCCAAAACCTTGGAGTCACCACCTCAAACTTGGTCATCTTACTAAGCGTAATACCCGCAAGGCCATTCGGCATTCACGAGCGATTACGGTCGAACACGTCCACAAACTCATCGATGGTCATACAAACTTGGGCCTAGCATCCTCGTGACCCTACCACTGGCGGGACCACCTGACGGCCCACCCCAAACCGGTTCTGGGTTGACCGCAAATGGTCCTCAACCCGACCCCAACGGCGCGAACTCTTGTTCCCGATCGGAACAATCTTACTAATTCATCATGAAAGCTACCACTTCCGTCTCACACTACCCACGGACTCATCACAGATAAATCCCGCGTATACTACTCACCCTTATAAAGGTCAAACATAAGCGAATCTTATACTAGGCGACGCACCTCTAAGGTCTCGATCGTGAAATAGTCACAAGGTTACACACCACTGCCATCGTAACCTTCCAACTAACCATGTATTCTAACTCACACATATCACAATGCTATCCGTACATAGCACACGATAATGAGATCATCATAACAAACATACCAAAACTCTAGAGGTTAAGGATATGCAAAACTCTGCTCGCTCTAATCATGGGCACTGCCTGCCAGTGTGCATATGAAAGGTGATGAACCCACGAATCTGAAGGTGAGTCATAACATCAGCTTCCCAGTGACAGTTCCTACGCAAAATGGCCTGTGTGCATGCAAAACAAACTCCCAATCTAGCCACGACACTGCGCCAAATGGAGTCTGCAGCCAGTCTGAACGAGGTAGGGGTGGCTTGGTGAATTAACACCACGCTCTCGAAAATCTAAACCCTTGGAGCCACGACGCTCGCGAGGCGGTGGAGGACCACTCTGTCTTGGTGGGGGTATATAAGCCTTCTTTGCTTGGTGGTCCGCTCGAAAGTCACGAAGGACCTGCTGTCACGGCCTCTTCTGGCGATCGGTCGTTCCCCGACCCTCAGTGCCTCGCATCTGGTGCATGAGCCCAAATGCGTGCGGGCAATGTCCATGCGGCTAAAGAAACACCAGCACAAGACTTCGGCCATATAATCATCTAGCCGGTGGCGTGGCGATGCACCTATCTCCATATCTGCGACTAAGCGCGAGGACATATCGAGCGAAGAATCGAACTTCGACATTGTACTCCTAACGGTCGCCCTCTGCATCGATAACAAAAATCGCCGGCGTGCCCTCCTCTGCGGAGGCAAAGAAGTGCGTGAGAAAGCCCTCGAAAACTCATCGTGCTGCGGAAGTGCATGCTCTCCGGGAAAGCTCCGTAGATCAAACGATCGGCTGCGGTATCCGCGGCCGATGCGAACAAAGGTCCTGATTCGGTCTCACGAAGCCTTGATCACCCGCGTGATCGTGCTAGCTGCAGGATGAACTCCTGCGGATCATCCTCCGAGCCTCGACAAGTAAAACTACGGCCGAGCTCTGACTCGAGAGAGTCCGTAGCCTCGAACTATCTGCTCGAGGGTGAACGGCTGGTGCTCACTGGGCCAGGCTACTTGCGTCCGGCTATCCTCATGTCACAGCCCGACCACCGGCCTTCGCGGGCCATCTCGCTTGTGACCCATCTCCCTGCTCGGTTGTGGGGTGAGGCTCAGTCTTGTAGTCTCGGCTGACCAGCTGCTGCGGCTTTAAACTCTTTGGTCTTTGGCGGCGTCGCCGACCTTCGCCCGTCGGAAGCTCTATCTCAATCTTGACGACTGCGCCTCGAACTCCTACGTATCTGCACTAGCGGCTCCCTCGTTGCCTTGCCATACGGGCTCTGGTTGCGCTAGCAGCGGGCGTAGCGGTAAAGCGAGATCGTCGAGGTCGACTGAAGTGTTTTCTGACTGCGCGATCTCGGAATGAGAAGAAATGGAAACCAATCCTAAATGTCTTATAGCCTCCACGATTATAGATGTAGTGCACGACACGCGATAATCAAGACTCACTTTAGAGATTAAGCGCTCACGATACCCGCCCGAAAATCGGGCGTGGTAGTGCCTTACCAGCTAGTGATTCATCATTCGGAAAATCAGCGGAACATAAAACATGAAGTCATTAAACAAGAGATATAATAAATAAGCAGGCCAACGAAAGCGATTGCCTTGGTATATACGCTAAACACAGATTTAATCCCTTTTACACCACTTGTACATTACTCTGAACCTCTAAGATTTACAATGACAATGACGGGACGAGGCACTTGCCTACAGTACAAGAACACAACTCGGGGAACATGCAAAAGATAAGCCTCGGAGAAAGCGGAGGCTTGATCTGTTGGCTTGATCCCATGGCGAGATCCGCGGCGATGTACCTCCACTGCGGCGTAAGCGCGGCCACGAGAGTCGATCTGACAAATGCACCAAGTATGTAGCGTGCAATCACGTAAATGAAATCATAACGATCCCATACAAAGCGAAGACATGTATGATAGCCAAACTACGGCCGCGCATATAACGATTATATCAAGTCGGTCTCACGCCATGGCATCAATCATGCGTGGAATACGCCTGCGTGCCGGCGATCGATGATATGCCAGCAACGGCAATCAATGGAAGCATACGATGCGCTACGCATCGTGTCGATATGTCGAAGAGAAGCAATAAGACAACTTTCCAAATGGGCCCAGCATACGTGCGCTACGCATCGTGTCGGTATGTCGAAAAACAATAGGACAACATTCCAAATGAGCGGCATGCAGTGCGCTACGCGTCGTGTCGGTATGTCGAAAAGAAATCCTGGCGATAATCAAAATGAAACATGCGTGCGTGCTACGCGTCGTATCCGATATATCAGCGATTAACCGCAGACTTTAACCAAATGAAGCATACGCGTGCTCGCATCGTGTCGGTATGTCAGCGATTAACAACAATAATACTATCGAGAGCGTACGTGGAATTTCTCAAAATCGCTGTGACACGTCGAGTAAGTTCTCGACGATCGGAGACCCTCGCCGAGGCGGTAACACGAAACAGCGTATGCAATAAAGGCTATCAATCACAAGCATGGCAAGTTTCACGGCAACAAGCATAAGCAAGTTTCCGCAATGACAAGCATAGGCAAGTTTACACCTGACTCAAAGTACTTTCATTTTATGCCAAAGTCGGGTTTTTAACCGAAGTACTACATCGTTAAGTTTTTTAAAAAGAGATCCATTCTTTTATAAAAAGTCAGATACGTAGTATTAGAATGACCAACCCACCATGCAATCAAGTAACAACATTCTTTCTAAGTTCCGGTTGCCTAGTTTGATTACTCGAGCTACTCGTTTCAAATGGTTTCATAGTTCCCAAACTTAATCAACTTGATTCGCTTTTTAGAACAGATTGAGTAACGCATATATCATATCGTGAGTAGTTTATTCTTGTTTATAACGATCTTATTACAACGACCGTGATCTAGAAAATGTAATATCATTTTGTCTGCGTCTTAGACACATGCGGATGGAGGTTTCTCTTGGTTTAATACAACGCATCATTATTCAATACATTTTCCCTTTATTAGCATTTGCGGTGAGTGCAGCCGATACCGTTACGATTCAAAATCGGTAAAACATTATCACTTTAAAACCAAGTACTCGTTACTGCGAATGAGGTTTCACTGGCGTCAGCGTTAAAACAAATAAGTTAAGTCTCTTATCTTATAAGATCAAGTCTCTTAACTTCTAACATCGATAAACCATTTTCACTTGTAAAATTAGATTTATAACTAACTTCCCGTAAAGCTATTATAACACCACATGTTTTAAACTTGACAAATCACTTAGCACGTATGCGTCTGCACCGTACTACGTAGCTCATGAAATGTCTAGAAAGATAGGAAGAGGTTCGCGTACCTCGCGGCGATTTATCGACAATAAGCAAAATGCTCAATCTTCTGACACTTTAGCCACTTTCCATCTCATAGGTAGAATACGCTACTCTGCCAGTCTTTCGCAAAAAGGCATAACCATTAACCTGAAAACACGAGTTCGTTTCTACAGAAAATTGACACACCTCCCCATGACAGCGTAAATCTCCTCTACATCGAGGCGGCTGGCTTGACCAGGGGTTTACACGATCTTGGGCG
This sequence comes from Przewalskia tangutica, assembly GCA_029844215.1. Lineage (NCBI taxonomy): Eukaryota > Viridiplantae > Streptophyta > Magnoliopsida > Solanales > Solanaceae > Przewalskia > Przewalskia tangutica. The sequence continues at coordinate 80,473,240 of CM056720.1, read as the reverse complement.
TGTACAATTCTACTCGAGAATCTTACACGAAATGCTGCCAATCTGATCTATGTAAATCTGATTCGATTCTTTTCTTTATTCTTGGGCTTAAGTCAAAAGACATTGCGCGATCTGCCAAAGCAGTTATACCATAGTATCACTTGACTATATATTGACAGCATGTAATTTCGATTACAAATAGAGGACAAGATAATTACCTCGATAAGCCCGTAATTATCCAGTTAAATGTCGATCCTGTAGCGTTTAGCTCGACTCAAGTGCTCCAAACAACCGCTTAGAAGTTCTAACCAACACTGCCTAAATACTTCAATCAAACAATGAAGATTTCCTTGGGGTTTCGGTTTGAGACCAAAGGGACAAGAGTAGTATTTAGGGCTCTCGTATAGAGGTATCTTTGGAATACTACAAGTCTGAGGCTAAGGTATTTTGGGCATTATAACAATACTTGGAAGACAACTTTCTACAAAGGGGAGGGTACCTCGAAAACACTCGAGATAGGGGTTTCGGCGAAGGGCCTTGACAAGGGAGGAACTCTCGGTTGAGGCCTCGCAAAGGTGGTGAGGGGAGTTGGGCGAGAGCGACAAGAGGAGGAGAGGCTTTCAAGACTTGAACAAAGTGAGGAGTGAATGAATAAGTCTTCTGAGGAATTATTTATAGCAAAGCCAAAGAGGCGACGATGGCGAAGATCTAGCCAAGTCTTTACCTGAAGTGTAAGGCGAATCAAGCCAAGTGCGCCTAGACCTACTCGCCCAAAAGCCTGCGAAATATCTACCTGAATATCTTGCCCAACCACATCTCCCAATGCGTCCCGTGCGCACCGCCTTGCTTTGATGAGAGGGTGCGAAGTGCGCCCTGCGTTGGTCCAAAATGTTCCGTCGCTCGGAAAAATCCATAAAAATACAAAGCGACATGGCGGAATTTTCGCCCGCGAAACTCTACGCAAAGCGTTTGTCGAAAAAGCGACTCAGCGGGTGTTGTGCACAAGGTAAAAATCGGCGAAGGGTGCCACGTGGGAGTGACAGCGTGGCCCCAGGTCCGAGAATATTTAGTCTTGAAAATATCAAAATCTAAATCTCAAAAACAAAGTGTCACGACCCATTCAGGGAACGTGGTAGTGCACTGCTCTAGGGCGCCCAGTAATCATCTGTCGAGGTAACATTGAATATAAAAGCAAGACATGAAAACGGTTTTATAAAATAAGACACGATTTATGTGAACAAGCGTCGCCTTCGGCATATATATGAACAAGGTTTATGATTTACATCGGAAAACTGCATGCAACATGACTACTGAACCTCAGGAAATATACAACTATGGCGGAGACGGGGCCTTGCGTACCACCAACTATACAAACTATACACTGATACGAGGAGATCGTACCAAAAAGTAGAGCCTCGGAGAAAGATGGAGCTCACGACACCCGATCGCAAAGAGATCTGGGATGCGGATCTAGCACACTTGCGCCACCACTGCGGCGTAGACGCGGCCAGAAGGAGTGTCGATGCAAAGTACAGTATGTTGAGAAACTATAAAGTACTTTAAAATGAAATCAAAGTATTTAAAACCTTTTCACAAATATAATCGGTTCAGTTGCACATGGTGCCATATCCTGAAACAAATAACAATACTAGGAAAAGCATATGGAGGTCTAGTCTGCAGGCGCGAATGATCGAAGCAAGGCGATGCGCCCGCGTAGTATCGTTACCAACGTGCCTAGTCACGGATCTTTCCATGATCGCGTATCGTCGCCCTGAACGCGAGACGCATGGTATACCTCGCGTCGAGGCAGCCAACCCCGGCGTCGCTTTAGCTCCGCGGCCGCATAGCCTGAGCCGCGTAGTCTCAGGACGCGCGCAGAATCCCCGCGTGGCTCGCGGCCGAATGATCAATCACGAGCATCTGGCGCCGCGTAGTCTCGCGAACCCGCGTAGAAGCGTATAGACCCGCGTGAGGCAAATGACCTCGGTATAAATAAGTCGGGGGTAGGTGATCTGATAGCTGACGGACTTACTGGGTTAACAGCGTAAGCCGCGGCCAGAATGACCCTTTACGGCGTTACAAGACACTGCTAACACGAGGTAGCGTCATAACGTGTCACTTATCACGCAATCTTACTACATACGCAATCAATCTGAGGCTTTTATAAACAAGTGCATGATTCCTTTTTATCTTTCTTAAGTTGTTATACCTAACTTCCCATAAAGCTAGTATAACTCTTTAAGCTTTGATAAACCAAATATTTATCTTACGTTAAAAAAAATGATTGATATTCTTTTGAAATGTTTTGGTTCTTTGTTATTGAGCTTAAGCGGTGGCATTCAGTAGGTATTAATCGCTTAAGTCGAAGACATTGCCGTGAATTTATTATTCGATTAACACGTATGCGTCTCTGTACTATATATTGTAAAATACCATTACTAGGAAGAATCGCATACTTACCTGTGAAAACCACTTTAGTTGAATATGCGCGTGAGATCGGCCTATAATAGTCACACGATTAATATTAAAGACTACTGCGAAGGTCATTCAAAGCAGGGGTTCATAATTCTACGATGAAGTGAGTGAAGCGCGACCCTACGGTGAGCTATATAAGTCTCTTTGTGAAAGCGATCGCATGTGAGTCTGATTCGATTATTCTAACCTTTTAAACCGCCTACGTGATACTTGATTCAATTACGATACGTGATATTCTTACAAAGTATTTATACTTATTCTTATACTTCACGGTTATACATTCTACAATACAAAAGGGTTAGGATTATTACCTGACCAAGCGATAATATCTAGATAAGTCGCTTTAAGCAGGTTTAGCTCTGAAGTTGCCGGTAGCTCGAAAGCCTTAGAAGTTCTGCAACTTACACTAAGTACTAAGGGATTTGGGCTAGAATTATTTTGGGCATTATAACGATACTAGAAGACAACTTTTCTACCAAGGGAGGGTAGATTTCGGCTAGGCTAGGGTTGGGGTAGGCCTAGCTTTGGCATCAAAGGGGAGGTGTTGGGCGATTTTGGCTTAGGAAGAGAGAGGATTTTCCAAGACTTGGAAGATTTGTGGATGAAGAACTCTTACGTCTGAAGTATTTATAGGTCAGAAGTAGCGTGATGGCGAATTGGGACAAGTGCAAGGCAAGTGTAGGGTGAATTTACTCTGGCAAATATCCTACCAACTCCTTGACTTTGTGCGAGGCAACAAAAAGCGTGCCAATGCCCGTCGAATTCGTCGAGGGGCGATTTTCAAATCCACCTGATGGGAGGGTGCGAAGTGTTGCCCCTCGCGTTGGTCAAATATTTAGTCTCTCGGAAAAATCCATAAAAATTAGTAATGGCATAAGAAGAATTTTCCCTACGAGTGAAGCGTTGCGTCGGAAAAGCGATTAACACTTAGCGAGTTGTGTACAAAAAAAGCGTCGAAGCTCTTTGACCAAACTTTTTATGCGTATTCACTACGTACATCTTCTGGAAATCACGGTATAACATTCTCCCCTCGCCGAAACATTCGTCGAATGTTCCTTCTCGAAACGATTATCGAAGAAGCAAGCGATTAGCAAATGCCACGCGCGAGCGAGAGGAAGCGTCGTGGCGAAAGCGATAGCGAAAATTTACAAGTAGAAAAGTGAATTTACGGTATGAGAATGGTGAGGAATACTTGCTTCGTATCGTCTCACTCGGCCTCATCGTCGTCGCCTGCAGAGCTCGTTCGCGCGAAGACTTTGGCGGAAGCGCGTCCGCCCGTCATGAACGCTAACGACGGTCGACTATCGGTATGGGAATCGCCATAACGATAACCGCCGATCACTGGACATGCGTCAATCGGGTGTACCAGATGGATCCGATACATCTCGCCGATAGATCGTGAAAAACGCGGATCTGTTTGCCTCGGTCGGACGGCGAGATCCTAGCCCACTCGTAGGCAACCTTGCCTACCTGCGGTCATCGAAGCGGCCGATGTACGCGGGTGGAGTTTCCCCACTATGCTTCCAATCTGCATCCACGCTGCCGTGGTGACACGCTTTGAGAAAACAATCATGAACCTCCGAACTCGAGATCTGCAGGCGGCGATGATCTGCATCCCGACTTACATCGACTACGAAATTTGTCGATAACCGCTCGGATAAGCCGCACTTATCCAGCGCACCTGCGCCGTCACGGTCCCAGCGTGCGCCGCCCGCGTCGAACCAACCTATAGGCGTTTGCAGCCTGCACTTCCTCAGTATAAGGCCTCGTAGAGCGCCGTCGAATCTTTGGAGTGGTAGCTGTTATTATACTGCGAACTCCACTAGAGGCAAATGATCCGGAAATCCCGACTACGGCTGAAGTGTGCCGCGGGCTCGCGACGTATCACCGAGTGCCGGATGAGTGCGCTCTGCTGTCGTCATGCGTGCGGATGAAATCACGGTACTCGAGGCTTCACTGCGATCCTAAACCTCTCTGGAAGGACCTCCCAGGAAGTTGGCGATGGCGGGCTCCCACATGCGATATGATCGGTAGGGACTCAAATGCGATCTGGCGATCTCAGGATATAAAGTCTGGCGTAATCCTCGGTAGAAAAATTAAATCTGACCCGGGAAAGAAGAGTGGGCTGATTTAAATCGGCTTGTCGGCGATAACCCATATAGAATCATATCTCCTGCAGTGCGAGGTAATCCTGTGATAAAGTCCGTGTTGATTACCTCCCGCTTCCGGTCGGATCTCAATCGTCGTAACAAACCACCGGGCCTCACGGTGCTCTGCCTTCGCTGCGGCAACCACGGACGGCGAGCTACGAACTGCGGCGTCCTCTTGACCGTCAGCGCCCCAATACCGCGGATCAGGTCGTGGTACGCATCTTGATCGACCCCGGATGGATAGATACTTGTAGCTGTGTGCTTCCCGAGAACTCTTTGCGAAGTCTGAAACATCACGGAACACCGCGATGCGCCTCAGACCTTAGCACCCGAAACCGGGTGCTACCTCAAAAGGACCGCGCCCTGCGAAGGCTGTATCGCGATATCGAATCAAAGGTGGATCCTCGGCTATTTGCCTCTTCGCCTCGCCGGCGATGGAAGGCTTCGGCGACTGCGAACTCTAACCCATTGCTATCGAATCAATCAAGCGGACGAGGCTCGCTAGCGATGCAAATCACGAACCATGTCCCTCCTCTCTGCTGCTGCGCATCGATGGCTCACGGCCGACTGACTTCCGGGCGTACAGCATGACGTTAGCCTTGCAGGTGGTATAGGATATCAACATCGTAATCCTTAAGCGGCTACAACCACCGTCTGCTGCGCTCGTAAGTTCGACTCCATACAGGTGAAGATATCTTTGGGAGGCTCTTGTGGTGCTGTATAAATATCCACGTGAACCCGTACAAATAGTGCCTCAGGATCTTGGCGTGAATCACCATGTTGCCCGACTCCAGTCCTTGGGTGGGGTAGTTCGCCGTGTTTCTTCGCCATTTGTCGGGATGCGTATGCTACTCTTCTGCCATCGTCTTGCGTCAACACCGTCGACCCGATGCGGCGCATCTGATATGCGACATAACCATCTGGACCTGCGGAAGAAGTAAGAGCGAGCGGTCGTCGATTACCTATCTTTCGACAGCTGGAAACCACGCTCCTGACATCGATCCGGCTGAAACGGTTTGCCTCCACGAGTCGGCCTGATCAATGGTCTTGCGAAGATAAAGCAAACTTACTCCACGAACCGTAGATAATAACTGCGAGGCCGAGAAATGCGAACCTGCAGCCGGATGGTAGGTGCCGAGGTCGGAGTCTGGCTGCGCCGATCTTGGCACGAGTATCGGCTCGAATGCCGTCGGCCCAGGCAATATGCCCAGCATACGCAGAAGTCAGCAAACTCACGTTTGGAAAACTTGGCGGCTGGCTGCTGCTGGTCTGAGGAGAAAGCTGTCGAGCCGCAGTCGCCAAATACTCCGCGTCTCCTGCTGGCGAGAATAAACGAATATCATCGATGAAGACATCCTGGCGTGTCGAAAAATGGTTTTGAACACTCGGTTCATCAAATCCATGAATACCGCCGGAGCATTGGTGACCAGAAGGACATGACCACGAGCTTCGTAATGCGTCTTAGGGTCGGAATGCGATCTGGGACATCACAGTCTACGACCGCGAACGATGATGCTGGCGACGCTCGATCTTGGAAAAACATCTCGCGCCACGGGCGGTCGAACAAATCATCAATCACGGGAAGGGTATCTGTTCTTAATGGTACTTGTTGGCTAGTACACATGTCAACACCGCGTGCGCGGCGTCCGTCCCTTCTTTTCCCACGAACAATAAAGCGCCCCCGAGGGAGAAACTGCGGGCCTAATGAAGCCGCCTGCAAATCCCTAAGCTGATCCTTGACTCTCTCGACTTCGGCGGTGCCGTTACGTATGGCGGAATGGAAATGGCGGAAGTGTCTGCAATAAGTCGAGCAAAACTCGATCTCCCTCCGAGGAGGATGCAGGTCTAAATGCAGGAACACGTCTGGGAACTGACTACAGGCCCGGACTGAAAATCTGGTACGCATGACCTCGATATCAAACACTCGAACTAGATGGTAGATATACCGCCTGCACGTCTTCACTACGCCTTGAGGTGAAATAAACCTACCAGCGTCTGGTGCTCACTCCTGCTCGGCCAATGGCTCATCGAAAGCTGGGCCGTATTACTCTCTCTGCGATCTACATTGGCATATAAGAAGCTAGCCAATCGTCAATGATCACGTCGAAGTCAATCATCTCTCAACTCTGTCAGAGTCGGCTGGGTCCGACGACGTAAATAGTCGCAGGACAAGCTCTATATACGCGAGCTATCACGAATCACCAGCTGGCGTGCTACCTCGAAAAGGTCTGCATGGACTCGGGCTCTTATCATATCCTACTAGCAGCAAGGGGAGATATATAGAAGGATGAACCGGATCTATCAATGCGTACACGTCAAACCCCGGCCCGATAAAGGTACGCGTGGCGACATCAGGTGAGGCCTCACGATCTGTCGGTGGACCGTAGCATATATGCGATTACGAGACCGTGGACGGGACCACGGCCTCTGCGCGACCTTGACGGCCAGGTACCTTGCCCTCGGGCGAAATTGGCTATCCCGAGGATGAAGCAGCGACGCAGACCACAGGGCCAAGCCCGGGCCCTACTACGGCGCCCGCTCCGGTCGGACAAAGCTCGCGTGAAGCCAGCCTGCGGCCGCGCGTGTAGCTCGGTCTGACTCGAATGGTATCTCCACAGCGGGCTGGCGGACCTCGAGCGGTTAGCACCACACTGCTACAAATCCAGAAGTCACGGGGCACGACACACCTGGCCCCAGGCGCTGGGTGTGCGAAGATGATATCGGGCGCTCTGCTTGTGTCGTGGTGCAAATGCGGACCTGCTTGATGCGCCCACCACGAGAACCACGAAAGAACCCGGCCGGTCTTGGCGCCCAACCTGCTGGCGATATCGCTCTACACGGCGGTCTCTCGCTCGCCGCATCTAGAGCATGAGCGCGCATGCGGGTAAATGTCCCATACGGTGAAGAGAAACACCATACGTATGGCTCGACGCCGAATCATCACTTTAGCGGTGGCGTAGCGGTGTACCTATCCTGTCCGTATCACTACCAATGCTGGGACATGCTTCGAGCGAAGAATCAAACTCGACATTGTACTGCCACCGGTGCGTCCCACTTGTCTCGGCGATAAATCTATCCGGCTCACGTGCCCTGCCATCTGCGGAGGCGAAGTGTGTGAAAAGCCTCACGAAAGCTTCATCCCGCTCTGCTTTGGAGTGCATGCTCTCAAGGAAAGCTCGTGAATCAAACGATCGGCTGCGGTATCAGCGGCCGTCGCGCACCAAATATCACGACCTCGATCTACGAAGCCACGATCACCGCATAATCCTCTGCGGTGACCGGATGAACTCCACGCCTGCGGATCATCCTCGACCCTCGACGCGTAAAACTACGGAGGGCTCTGACTAAATCTCGTAGCCTCGAACTATACGCCTCGGGTGTACCACTGGGTGCCCAGAAGGGTGGAGGCTGAAGCTGAGGCTGGAATGGTTGCCTCAAACCTCTCTCATGCTCCGGACAGACTTTAGCCAAAAGGCGGGCCATCTCGGCTTGTACCTAACTCATCGCCAGGTGTGGGAGCGGGAGGTGTGGGTGTGCGATCCCTATTTGGGGCGTCAAAGAACTCGCCGTCTACGGTATAGGCGGGCACAGGCCCTCGTAACTCTGGGTGTCTGCTAGCGACTCCGCCATTGCCTTGCCCATCCTGGGCGGGTTGCACTGACGATGGAGGCATAAGCTGTACGAGGAAGGAATACGTTAGAGGGTCGACCTATGCCTGCTCACACTCAACACGATCTCGAGAATGAGAAGAATGAAACCAATCCTAAATATCCTATAGCCTCACGATTATTGGTGTGAGTACCACAACACGCAAATGTCAAACTACTACTAGATACGATGCAGCAGACGCCAGAGGATTAAGCGCTCACGATACCACTTTTGTCGACCCGTTCGGGGCGTAGTGGTGCAACTGCAGGCACCAGTAGTCATACATCGGGTAACCGGCGGAATATAAAACAAGACATGAAAGCGATTTTATAAAAATAGAACCACGGTTTATGTGAACAAGCGTCGCCTTTACGGCATATATATGAACAAGGTTTAGCGATTACATCAGGCTTTGTACAACATGACTACAGAACTCTGGAGAAATACAACTATGGCGGGGCGGGGCGTGGCGTACCACTGGCCCATACAAACTATCACTGTCTGAGGAGATGCACAAAAGTAGAGCCTCGGAGAAGATGGAGCTCGACACCAATCTGCGAAAGAGATCCCAGGATGCGGATCGCCCTGCACACCTTGCCACCTGCGGCGTAGGCGCGGCCACAGAAGGAGAGTCGATTCTACAGGTACCAAGTATGTGAAACTATAAAGTGCTAAAATGAAATCAAAGTATTTAAAACCTTTTCACAAATATAATCGGTTCAATTGCACATAGTGCCATATCATGACAATAACGATACTAGGAAAGCGCTTGAGTCTAGTCTAGGCGCGAATGATCGAAGCAAGGCGATCGCCCGCTAGTATCGTTCTGCGTGCCTAGTCACGGACTTCCCTTGCGATCCGCATAGGTCACACGGACGCGTGAGGTATACCACTCTCGCATGGGGGCAGCCAACCGACATCGCCTGAGCTCCCGCGGCCGCGTAGCCTCGAACCGCGTAGTCTCAGCGGACCGCGCCAGGGAAGTCCGCGTCGGGCTAAACGCCGGAATGATCAATCACGGAGCATACGGCGCTCACGCATAGTCGCCACGGACCGCGTAGGCCGTATAGACCCGCGTCAAGGGGCAAGCCACCGGTATAAATAAGTCGAGGGTAGGTGATACAATAACGGTACAGCGGACTTCTGGGTTAACTGCGTGGCAATGACAAAATGACCCGCTACGGCAGCGTTACAAGACACTAACACTGGTAGCGTCATAACATGTCTACTTATCACACAATCTTACTACAACACTTGAGAAATCTGAGCTTTTATAAACAAGTGCGCGGTTCCTTTTTATCTTTCTTAAGTTGTTATACCTAACTTCCCATAAAGCTAGTATAACTCTTGGCTTTGTTAAAACCAAATATTTATCTTACATTAAAAAAAGATCGATATTCTTTTGAAATGTTTTGAGTTCTTTGTTATTGAGCTTAAGCGGTGAGGCATTACCGTAGAGTATTATTCGGGCTTAAGTCAAGACATTGCGTAGTTATTATTCGGTTAACACGTATGCGTCTGCGTACTATATATTATAAAAATACCATGCTTTAGGAAGAATCACGTACATACCAGTGAAAACCACACTGCGAAGTTGAATATGCCTTGCGAGAGGCGACCCTATAATAGTCACATATCTATTAAAGACTACTCTGAAGGTCATTCAAAGCGGGGTTCATAATTCTCTGATGAGTAAGACGCTGGCGCTAACCCTACGGTGAGCTATATAAGTCTCTTGTGAACTTGATCACCATGTGAAATCTGATTCCAATTATTCTTCTTTTAAACCGCCTGCTGTGATACTTGATTCAATTCTATACGTGATATTCTTACAAGTATTTATACTTATTCTTATACTTCTACGATTATACATTCTAATACAAAGAGGTTAGGATTATTACCTCGGTAAGCCCAATAATATCTAGATAAAGTCGGCTGAGCAAGGTTTAGCTCACAAGTTGCACGCCCGTGGCTCGAAGAAACAGAAGTTCTTCACAACTTCTACTAAAGTACTAAGGATTTGGGGCCAGAGGTATTTTGGGCATTATAACGATACTAGAAGACAACTTTTCTACCAAGGGGAGGTAGATTTGGATTTGGCTAGGCTAGGGTGGGGTAGGCCTGACGGCTGACTCGCTCAAGGGGAGGTGTTGGGCGGATTTGGCTTAAGGAAGAGGAGAGGATTTTCAAGACTTGGAAGATTTGTGGATGAAGAACTCTTCATCTCTAAGAGGTATTTATAGGTCAAGAAGTAACCAATAGCCAAGATGAGACAAGTGCAAGGCAAGTGTAGGGTGAAGTTACTACCGCGAAATATCTGCCAACTCGCCGACTTTGTGCGAAGGCGGCAAAAGCGTGCGAATGCCCGTCGATTCGTCAAGGGGCGATTTCAAAATCCACCATGGGAGGTGCCAAGTGTTGCCCTCGTTGGTCTAAATGTTCGTCTCCGGAAAAATCCGTAAAAATTAGTAATGGCATGGCGGAATTTTCCTACGGCTGTGGAAGCGTTTACGTCGAAAGCGATTCTTTAAGCGAGTTGTGTACAAAGCGTCCAGGCTAACTTTCGTGCCAAACTTTTGCATGCGTATTCCTGCGTACATACTGCAAATCTGGGTATAACCTGGCGGGCTGCAATGGCCAGTAAATTTCTCGGTGGGCCCCGCGTGACCATTAGAAAATAAAATCTCAAAATTCTAATATAATCTATAGAGTCCAAATGCCGTCACAGGGAATCGATTCCGCTTTAACGAACCTTTTCCTTCGCAAAAAAAAACGGAAACTTTTAAGTGGAAAAATCACCTCTTTCTTCCTTTCCAATCTTTACATCGTATCCTCGTCGTCGTCCTCGCATATACCTGGAACTACAGGGGTATAACGCCTAACTCGTGTGGCGATCGTGGCAAGGAAGTAGCGACGTTTGGAAGTACTTGGAGCGTTTGCTATTAGTCGATGCTCGTCGCGAGGTATGTGAACCTCTTCATATCTCTTCTAGCATGATATGTGTGAACTATGTAGGACGGTGTAGGCGTACATGTGCTAAATGTGTTTGAGTGGTTTAAAACATAAAGTGTTATAACGGCTTTATGGGAAGTTGGTTATATGACTTTATGTTAGTAAGAAAATACATGTGGTTTTTAAAGGTAAGCCGATTTGAACTATAAGCGGCATGTTATATGATAAGAAAGAACTTGAAGTATTTCAAAGTTTTTTGAATCATTTTGAAAAGAAGTAATACTTGGTGTTTGAAAACTTAAGAGTTATACTAGCTATGGGAAGTTAGGTATAACGGCTTAAGAATGCTTTCTTGATTTGGAAATCAGAATGTGTGTCGACAAACCAACTGCAGCGTTAATAAAGGAAATGTTTTGAATAATTAAGTATTATTAAAACGGTGAAACTCCAATGCATAGAAAATTAAGATGAGACAAAATGATATTTCCTAGATCATGCATTCTTTGTAATAAATTATTATAATAAAGAATGTCTGCTCACATATAAGGCTTATGTTTCTCAGATTGTTTAAAGAAATTATATTCTTAAATGAATAAAACTATGAACTCTGAAACCTTTCTAAATAAGAAACATGAACATTTGAAATTAGGCAAACTTGGGCGTTTGGAAAATAATGTTGTTACTTAGGTTTACAAAGAGAAGTGTTTTGATTTACTTGAGATAATCCTTTATATTTCATATACTAGGATATTGTGTGACTTTTGTAGAAATGCGTATCTTTTAAAGAGTTAATGTATGAAGTACTTTGGGGATAAAACCAGAACTTGTTAGCAATATAGTAGAAGGTACCTGGTGTGTATAACTTGATTGTGTTGGTTTGTGATAGCCTTGTAATACCTTCTTGTTGATTTGATAAGTAAACATGCTAGGATCTTTACGTGTGTTAGTATCTTGTGATGTTTGTGTAAAGGGTTTTTCCTTTGTTGTGCTTATGTTGTTTAACGATAAAATTTGTTATGATAGTATTATACATCAACTCGTCTCTTGAGATGATTAGGGGAGTTAAGGCCCGCCTCCGTCTGGGGTGGGCTTCGGGGCGGTCGATGGACTATGATTGAGACTACCTGCATGCGGGTCGAGGGCCTATGCGGGCTGCGGAAGTTCAGTTAGAATCTGGCCACTTGTGGTCATGCGGTTACTTGTGGCCATCGCGGATGCGAGTCGGGGCGATGCGAGGAGTAACTACCCTCGATGCGGGGTTATACCTCATGCGGGCCTATCTGACTGGCCTATGCGGAGCTGCGAGGAGGAAGTTCGAGGGCTAGGCGCACATTTGATCTGGAGCTGTGTGGCCGGCTTTATCATGTGGCCCAGTGCTAGGCCGGATATCATGGCCTGACTTATGACACTTTGTTGAGTGCATGGGTGTTCGTA